>CM046391.1:49375303-49830303 GCA_025413875.1 Rhododendron molle
TATAAGACCTTGAAATTTGTAGTCTCGACTAGAAATCCTACTTGGTTAGTAGAATTAGTTAGCCTAACCTAAGTACCAATTGACTTAGTTACATCCTCCTAACATTCTAAGACTATTGGTCAATAGAAGTAATCATGAGATTCCAAAAGTAATACTTATGACTTGGTAATCATGACCTTTATGACAAGATTCCCTTTCTAGGAAATCATTATCCAGGGGATAATACCCTTACCCTTGAAAGCATTACTTTTTATAGTCTACCTATATATATATATATATATATATATATATATATATATATATATATATATATATACACATATGAGTCCCCTTGTAATAAGAACCACCTCATTTTAATAAAATGAGGATCTCCCTTTCCCGATTGAATTTTGATGATCCGAGCCGCTCAATGTGTTTAGAACGTGATTTTAAGGGTACTTAAATGAAATCGACAAAAAAAAAAAGACCGGGAAGGTCTTCATCCGAGTAGTTTTTGTTTATTTTTTATCGAACGGTTCAAATAAAAACTGCTCAAATCAAGCCCTTTCCGGTCATTTTTTTTGCCGATTTTCCGCGGGTACCCTTAAAATCACATTCTGAACACATTGAGCGGCTCGGATCATCAAAATTCAATCGGAAAAGGGAAAAAATGGGATAGTCCTCATTTTAGGTGCTCATTTTAAGTCCTTACTTGAAGATTTTGTATATATATATATATTTACACACATATATATACTGATGAGAATTTTACTCCACGCGAAGTTGAACAAAAAGCTGCTGAATTGGCCTATTTCTTGGGTGTACCGATTGAAGTTTTTTTGATAAAAATGAACTAAAGAATGACTAGGAATCATTTTTTCTCGAACCGTACGAGGCGAAAACTTCCTATACGTTTCTAGGGGGGGTATTATTCATCTACATCTATCCCAATGAGCCGTCTATCGAATAGGGGGAATTAATCCTTTGAATCCGGTACCCATGGGTATCATTCCCCCCAGAACAACATTCTCTTTCAAGCCTTTCAACCAATTGATACGACCCCGGAGAGCAGCTTTTGCTAAAACTCGAGCAGTTTCTTGAAAACTCGCTTCAGATATGAAACTTTGAGTATTCAGAGATGCTCTTGTTATTCCCAATAAGACAGCTCGGTAATGGATCGCTTCTTCCAAAGCTATATATATATATATACACTTTTGGTCCAAGAGAGAGAGAAAGAACCGTGAGGGAGAGAGAGAGAGAGAGAGAGAGAGAAAGTGAGGCCGAGAGAGGGAGAAAGAGTGTGCATGTGTGTGACTGTGTTTTTGGCCACTCAATCAAGCAATCTCCCTTGCTTTTGCAACCAAAGTACAACCATTATGATTTTTTTTTTGTGCTTTTACAAGCAAGACCTTTTTAGGATAAGACGACCCATAAAAATCCCTCATAATAACCTAGGACTTGGCCTAAAATGGAAGTGACAACCCTTGGCATGCTTGTAGTACTTTGATTGACCCATGAGGAAGAAAGATTGCATGCTTTCAAGCATGATGGGACAAAACAATGAGAGAATGAGAGAGAGAGAGAGAAAGAATCGGCCAAGGAGGGGAGGGAGAGGCCGAGAGTGAGAGAGAAGAGGTGAGGTGTGTGCATGTGTTTTGGATAATCACACAAGCTACCTAATAGCCCTTGGGTTGTCCCCTTCACAACCCATTTCTAGTATTCCAAAGCACAACCTAGCTAATGATGTTATGCTTTCTTCCAAGCAAAGCCCTTTCTAGGACAAGACAAGTCCAAAACCCCTCATAATGACCTAGTTTTGGCTTGAAGTTGAAACGACAATTGGATGACAAGGCATGGCATGCTTGAAAGACATGAAATGACAAGCCCATTGAACAAATCCATGGGAGAAGAAGAGAGAGAGGGGGCCGGCCAAAGAGGGGAGAGGAGGAGCCAAATTTTGCCTATAAATAGCACCCATCCCATGCCATTCAACTCACAACTCCAATCTCCAACTTCTCTCTCTAAGAAAGTTTGTGTTCTAGCCTTGTTCTTACTTTGTTTCTTAGTGTTCTTGAAGTTCTTCCCTTATTCTTCAAGAAACTCATCCTAAAACACCTTTTCAATCCATATAGTCTAGTAGTTTTTAGTCAAGATCTAGTTTCGAGAGAAATCTTCTCTTTCTAAGCTACCGAAGCTCATCCGTAAGAAGTTACTCCATCCGACATACTCACTTTCTTCCATAGTCACCCTACCGCCAAGAAGAACGGTAGTTTATCCCTTACTCGTTAATCTTAAGTATAAGTTAAATCACTTTCTATAGTATACAAAGTTGTTATTTACTTTAATCGTTGAAAATGCATGATAATTAGTAAACCTATGTTGGATTTCGATAAGTGTTAACTTAATTAGAAGTATTTGTATTTTGATCTTTGAATTGATTATGAGTTGTAATACATGTTTTGCTGACAATACTTGTGGTTGTATGAAAGTATAAGTTGAAAAACCAAGATCGGATCACTTCGCGATTTACTATTACGGTGAACAAATTAAATTAATCAACTAATTTATTAAAACTCTAATCTATGTGATTATGCAAGGTAATCAATGCGAAAAATAAACAAGCAAGCATAACACACAGATATACGTGGAAAAACCCCAAGACGGGGAAAAAACCACGGGAGGGAAGAGAGCACTATACGCAAAACGCGAAAACAGAGAGTTCTTACAACCACGCTATGACTCCTCAATATTGGCTAAGAATCTCTTTGCTGACTCCTCATGAACCGCTCTAATAGATACTCCTTCGTATTCGACTCCTCGAATATTTGATCTACGCAGGACTCCTCCTTTAGACCAACCTCCAATTGCCTTTGAACTCCTTCAAAGAACTCCGCATGATGTAGAAGATGAACAAACACTGCCGTTAATCTCACGAATTTTTTGCATAAAGCTTTTCTGTGGCTGCTGACTCTTTTTTCTTTTCTTCTTAAAAAACCCTCTGGCTGCCGTCTCTTCTTTTTCTTTTTATACGCGGCTACGTGATCCGCAAGCCTATAAAATATTGCACTGCCGAGATTTTCTTTCAATAACCTTATTTCCTTTTTTTCACCCCACTGCCGACCTTATTTCCTTTCACCCCACTGCCGAGACTTACTTTCTTTTAGAATCCTTTCTTTCCAAAAACTTCTCCTTATTAGATCCACTCCCAATTCCTTCAGCCTTTCACGTGCACAATAACTCTCATTTGCTCATTACAAAAATTATAAATAATGAAAGTTACATCTCGATATAAATATGTGTTTTGTCGAACGGAATTGCCAATACAAGGAGACTCCAGAATTTGGTCCTTACAATCTCCCCCTTTGGCACTTCCATGACAAAACACACTACAAAAATAATACTAAATTCCTAAGTCGTTAATCCGCTGCAATCACAACTCAAACAAAATCAAGGATTAGAAAAACAAGAATTCCTACTCCCCTTTTTGTCATGGAATGACAAAGAACATAACAAGCATGAAAAGAAACCCAAAGAGAGATAGTTGACCAACTAAGCATACATACGAATAAGTCCAACATCCACTTACTCACATAAAATCACCATACGAGCAATATATCTTAAAATCCAAATAGAAACGATGGCTAAAAACACAAAACGCCACACCGAACAATGACCAATGGGAAAGTAGCATGAGCAGTCAAAATATTAAAAGTACAACTTAATTATGAATGAAAAAAAACAAAACAATATTTAACCACGTCACCATGACCAAAAAAAAAATGCGACACACCAACGAAGACCCAGTTCTTGATCATGAGATTTAATGAATATGAGAACATTTAAAAATGCATGGACAACCTCTTTTGAAACCAACCCACGGATTTATTTAGAAGATAAATGTGCCATGAGACATGAATCAGTGACAAATGGTGAGTGTGTGAACCACGTCATAAGCTATTCAGATTAACATTCAAGTGTCTTGATTTCTCATGTAACTCTGGGCTGTCAAATTGTCTCCCCCTCACGAAGTCAAATCAAGCAATCATCGATACACATTAAATGCCAAAGAACGATCACAACTCCCCCTCAACCAATGAATACTCCCTCCATTTTATATTTTTTATGTAACCATCAAAAGTGTATTTCTCTTTTACCCCACTTCCGTTTGACGCGAACGTTCAGACTGGATAGAGCCGAATGGATCCGGTTACTAGGCAAGTGGTCCAATACGAATGCCTTCACAAGGTCAATCCACCTTTTGACGCGAACACTCACTACTTACTGAGGCAAAAGGCCCGGTTACTCGGTGAACGCCCGGATAAGCATTATCAACTCAAACATAACATACACATTTTTTTTTTCTTTTCATAGCATGGCATATGGAACGTTGTATCCCCAAAACAAAACTGATATGCTAAACGGTCAATCGTGGAGGGAGTACAGAAGACATAGGAGCAAAGTACATGGGAAGGGACAAGCCTCTATAAGAAATCTGGCTATCTTTGACGTGTAAAAAAGTGGAAATCACAGAGCCATGGATCAAGACACACTTAACTTTCTAATGCATCACATGAATGAAATCAGCCAAGACACCCATGCATTAACAAATATGCTCATATGCCTAAAACCCATAGTAAACAACTGAAGACTCACGGGCATGCTCATTGTAAACAAGAAAAACCTTTTTTTTTCTTAAAAGCTTTTAAAGATTTTTTAATTTTAAATTTTTTTTTTTTTTGGATTTTCAAAAGTATTGCATAAATGAAAACCAACAGCACTAAACAAATGAAGTTAGATTAAAAAAACAGGAATACGCAAAGAAAAAAAATGTCTCAACCATAGCTCTAGGTAGTAGACAAAAAAAAAACAAATTAACCTAGACCATGGACACGATACCAAGCATTAAAAAACAAGGTCAATGCCTCCGGATGATTCAGCGTCATCTAGAGGTTTGGAAGGCAATTCTACAGGATGTCTCAAATCTGACTTCCTTACCCAAAAAGGTCTAGTCCGGATACTAACTGATTTTTCTTTGACATTATTGTGCACATACCTTTTATGATTACCTCCATTCTGATTAACATTAGTGTTGTTACAGTGAATGTGATGATTTGTAGGATAACCATAAAGTTGAAAACAGTTAGGGCGAATATGACCTTTCACACCACAATAGTGACACACAGGAATAAATTTACTAGCAGTAGACCTTTGAATATATCCAGGCATTTTAACAAACATTCGAGGCTTAGCATTATTCTGTATAGGTTTAGCTTTTACCTCGTTATGCTGAGTCTGAGATATTTTGGCACTTACTGGGACTTTTGATACAACCTTCGTACTCTTTTCACGTATCTTTTCTCCTTTTTCTGGACTCAAAAAAGAGGCCTGATACCCAAGTCCCGATACGTCGCTGGTTGGTCTTTGAATATCAAAAATCTCATTTAATACTTTAGACCCTGCATTGAAACGCTTAAAAACAACATGAGCATTTTTAAGTTCAGAATTCAACTTGTTGATTTTAACTTCTAAAGATTTGTTTAATTCAACAAGATTGTTTTCTTTCTCTTGAAAATCACAAACAGTTTTTTTCAACACTCCACATTCAGCATTACTAGATTTCAAAGAGACTTCCAACTCTCTTATCTTGATTTGCTCCTTCTCCAAGTCTTGTGTGAGATTAACAACATTTTTTTTTCACTAGATTCAACTTTACTCACCAGCTTAACATTCATGCGAGATATTTTCAAACTCTTCAAATAAAGTTTGTTGTAGTCATCTTTCAATGTCTCAAAATCTAAAGTCTCATTTACCTCCTCTTCCTCACTATCATCTTCAGAATTAGACGATGCACACTCAAAAGATGCAACAAAAGCAACAACATTCTCATTATCACTACTGCTTTCCTCTTTGAGATAATCAGAACTACAAGAGTCACTATCATCATCCCAAGTCTTAACATTAAAGACTTTATTGTTCTTTTATTTCCACAATCTTGAGCAATATGCCCATAGCCTTGACATTCATAACACCGAGGACCCGAGGATTGACCTTTTCTAATTTTTTTCTCTTTATCTTTGGAAGAATCAAAATTAATTTTTTCACTGCCTTTATCTTTTGACTCCTTTTTAGAAGATCTCTTAGTAAAATTTCCTTTTTGAAAAGCCTTATGGAATTTTTTAGTAAAAAGAGCCATAGCTTTAGTATCATACTCAACATTATTGCAGTCTGAATCAGAATCATCAACTTGAGTACTCTTAAAAGCAATCGACTTAGCCGAAGTTTTAGTTTTATCATTCACAGAGTCATACTGCAATATGTCTGCTTCATAAGTTTGAAGGAGTCCAACAATTTCTTCAACAGACATGTTAGGAAGCTTTTTCTTACTTTGAAGCATGGTGACTTTAGTTCGAAAACGTTTAGGTAGGGATCTTAAAATCTTTTTAACAACTTTAAAATCAGGCATAGGCTCACCCAGGGTAAAACTCGTGTTGACAATGGCATTAAGTCTCGCATAAAACTCATTGAAGGATTCATCTTCCTGCATCCTAATCAACTCAAAGTCAGTAGTGACCCTTTGGAGTTTGGATTGCTTAACAGTGTCAGTTCCCTCATGAGTAGTAACCAAAATATCCCAAGCTTCTTTAGCAATTTCACAATTACATATGCGAGAAAATTCATTAATATCAACAGCAGAAAATATCGCATTAATCGCTCGATCATTAGCAGAACGAGCAGCTTTCTCACATTGTTAAGCTCAGATTTAGGGACTGTCTTCCCTTCAAGCGTAACCATGGGTATTGTGTAACCCGTAAGACAAGTATTCCAAACACCACTATCAATAGCTTTTAAGTAGGCTCTCATCCTAGCTTTCCAATAATCAAAGTTATTACCATCAAGCATAGGCGGACGAGGAGTGGAGGTATTCATATCCATAATAGTAAATTAATGATCAGATTTTTGAAAAAGTTTTCTTTTTAAAAAAAACTTTTATTAACCCGCTCTGATACCAATTGAAAAACCAAGATCGGATCACCTCGCGATTTACTATTATGGTGAACAAATTAAATTAATCAACTAATTTATTAAAACTCTAATCTATGTGATTATGCAAGGTAATCAATGCGAAAAATAAACAAGCAAGCATAACACACAGATATACGTGGAAAAACCCCAAGACGGGGAAAAAACCACGGGAGGGAAGAGAGCATAAGTGATTATCACTCCAAAGGCGTCCGTACATGTGGCATTATGCTTTAAGAAATAATTTGAGTACGATTAGGTAATTTAGAGTTGGGTGATCTTGCTAGTTTAGATTACAATGAATGATTTAAGGCAATGTATGTGAAAAGTCCTACCGCAGAGTCGTTGCATGAAAATGAGACACAAAAATCAAAGAAAGTAGAAACATGGCACCTAGGGTGTGGCTCATAAACGGATGTGTTTGAACTGGTAAAATACTTTTGAAACTACATAATGGCCAGAGTTGGTAGCCATTATGGGAGTACGGTGTGTGTATGTGTGTGCCAATGGGAACCTGGGACGGCAGAACCATTGTGAGGATACTCGGGAGACCGGAACAGCGGAACCGAAGTTAGGTGTGTGGCTTGGTATCCGTGGAGAGGAGCCAATGCAAGGTTTTGTGTGCCAATGGGAACCCAGTGCGGCGGAATCATTGTGAGGATACTCGAGAGACCGGAACGGCGGAACCAAGGTTGGGTGTGTTCAAGAGATTTTCAAAATGTTGATTTGGAAAAAGAAAATGAGACACGTTCTATGATGAGTCGCGTAGGAGAACCTCAGAAAAGTCACGGACACCGACGATAGTTGATTTCTGAACGTAGATGTGTAATTGTTCATTGTTTTGTTAAAGTATGCATGTCCTAAATGGAAATTTTCAATTTGATTATCTTTTGCTTGTGAGTTAAGGGTTAGTGAGTTTGGTTTATTCTATTGAGCTTCTGTAACTCACGGTGTTACCTTTTGGTAACCCTAACATATTATACTGGGGGCGACGCTGGCATAATGTGTCAGAGTTGATAGATGAGCTGGATGAACAGTATACCCTGGAGGCTTTTGGAGCCGAAGAGCTTGCTAGGATGGAGGAAGAGGCGGAGTAGTGTTAAATCGTAGATTTCCCCTTCCTTGTGTAATAAAAGTACTCTCGTAGGAATCTTGTTGTAATAATGAGCCTGACTCTTCGTATTTTATTTCAATAAAAATGCTTAATTAACGTACCCGAAAATGGGGGCGTTACAATAAGCCTTTGGTGTACTTAACTGTATTTGCAAATTAATGAATACTAATACCTGTGATCTCTAAGTTTGTAAAATGAATACCCATTCATATTAGCAATTTTGCTTGGTCTGGACTCAATGTACAATTTAAAAGCTTTAGTTATAATAGTTAGCTTCCCCAGTTTCTCTGTTGGTAATTTTGCAATTGTCCTTACTACCAACTTCTTTTTATAGAATCTATATAATACAGTGTTAGGTCTTGGGTTTATAGAGGGACGAGCGAAAAAAAAAAGAACATGAAACTATGATGGTGAAGTCTTCCCCTAGGATTTAGCTTCGAGGGGTTATGTTGTGGCTTTCAATTAAGGGAGTAGGCCACCCCTTTGTAGTAATCAATAAACAGGCTAATATTTTATCGTGTGCCAGAAAAAATAACGAAAATGAGAAGAAAAAGAATAGTTACTTCCCATATAATAAAAAAAAAAACGAAAATGAGAAGAACAAGAATAGTTGCTTTCCATATAATAAAAAGACACATGCTCACCACTCGGGTTTCAATCCCAGGCACATACTAGCATCTCCTAAGTTCATATGGTACTCTAACTAAAAATGAAAAGAAAAAATAACTACTGCTTAGAAGAAGAGCCATGGGTCATGGTACAAGAGCATCTTTCTCTCATCAAAACAAAACAAAAAACAAAGAATGTACTACAATTACCATATCGACATTTTGCATCACTTTCCCATCAGAAGTGGCTATCAGTAGAATGAATAGGATTGGCTTTTAGCTACTGGATGTTATATTCTAGCTACTGGATGGAGCTTAGTAGCTCAAGAACTGCTCATTGACCCGACCCCCTTTCAGGTATTTCCTAAGCCTGCCTTCACTCCTTCAGTCCTTTTTGGAGTTCAGTACTGCCCCCACTCCGGAACTAAACTCAATCAAGCCATTCAAGCAAGGACCTTATTGAGTAGGACTCATTACTTGCTACAGCTCTTGGGCAAATACCTAAAATGAATCTAAACGGCCCTTTGAGACAAGGAGAGGTTAACATATGATTCTCCTTATTGACATGATCCACCAAATTGACAAACAAAGGGATCGGTGATATCAAGTTAGCAATTCACCAAATCAAGTGTTTGGAGCTCAATTACAAATCCTTTCCTCTTCAAATTCATCCATCACAACATAGTTGTGGGAGTTTGTCCCACATTGGTTAATTATCTCCTCCAAAACTAGTATATGAGCCTGGGCGGCCTCTCTACTCTTTGCCAATTGGTTCGGAGTTGGATGCTTTAACATGGTATCAGAATTAGGTCTTGGGTGGTCTCAGCTCGTGTGGTCAAGTTTCTATCGCCCGAGTCTGTCATCTCACCTCATCAATTCATACCTCCACGTGCATCCGGGCTGCGTTTGAGGGGTCGCCCAAGTAAAAAATCTTCTAGTTTCCTCAATTCGTACCTCCACGTGCATCCGGGCTGCACGTGAGGGGGAGTGTTAGACTTTGTCCCACATCGCTCATCTAAGCCACCCAAACTTGGTTAATATATTCTAGAGGTTACTCCACCTATTGCCAATTGGTTTTAGGTTGGAACCCTCCAAGAAATTTAACTATACCCTTCTTTCCTCCTTTTAAAGAAGAAACACTTTGGCCAATTTGGACAATATTGCCAATTGCATCCATTCGCTTGTTTCTATTTTTGGTAATTACGAGTACATTGGGGGCGATTGAGAATGTGGCCTTGAGTTCTTGTCATTCCCTATGGAAGTACACATGGTTCACATGCGTCTCCATTTTACTCCTTCTCCCTCCTTGAAATACACACCACAGCCATTCTTCTTCCCTCCATCCGCCCCCTCCCCCTCTCTCTCTCTCTCTCAACACCATCAGACGACTAAGAACCTCACCAGCACAACTCACCAAAACCCTTCATCTCCAAGCGCCACGGACGGCCTCCTAGCCGGAGAAGAAGACTAACCCACTGCCATGGCCGCTTTCAACCCATGGAGTAAAGTGTAGACGTATATGCAAGACCTCGTGATGTAAAGCGATTAGGAATCCAGATGCAATTAGGTCTTCATCATCTGGTTTATTTTCCTATATCCATTTGAGAGATCTCCAATATCGTCTTATTTTGCTTTACGTTGATAGATCTCCAATATACCCCTTATTTGCTTTAATCATTTTGAATTCAAATATCTGTTTCTTATTTGTCTAATTCTGTTAGGGTTCTGTTTGATTTAGGGTTCTTATTATGCTCTTTTATTGTTTTGTTCGATATAGGGTTCTTCAAGTCACTCACAAAATCCAAACCCTAAGTCTATGGCCCCATCACTATGGGTATCGTAGACACCCCAATCCGGACTTTGGGAGTTTTTGTTCACCCCGATGATGGAATAAAGGAAACGGTACCTTTGTGAGCTTGAATAAAGGATTTCCCTTAGCCCAGACAAGGCCCAAAAGCCCAGACAAAACCCAAAAGCCCAAAGGCCCAGATAAACCCAGAAAGTCCAAAGGCCCAAAAGCCCAGATAAACCCAGAAAGCCCAAAAAGCCCCCTGGACTAAACCTGAAGCACCGCACGGGATGCTTCTGTAGCGCGCAACATATCAAAATTCAATGCCCCGCGTGCGATCATGATGTGTACCGCACGACATTTTAGGTAAAGTTCTGACTGGCTTAGAAAGCTGTCGGCCACGCCAATGTGAGCCACAACTGCTAAATGGCAAAGCCGAAAGCACACTTCTGCCCACCCCGAAAATACCTCCACTATTTGAAATTCAAAATTCTTGGCCTTTTGCCTATAAATAAACCCCTCCACTCAAGGGAAAGGGGCTTTTCTTTTAGCTTTTGGGCATTCTTACTCCATAAGCTTTCTCTCTCTAGCTTGCATACCCATCTTTCATTTCCAAGTCTTAAAGATGTCATTCCCAAAAGACATTCTTTGAGTACTTTCACCCACTTTCCTCCTCATTATTGAAGTTAGCCTCTTACTAACCTCAAGACCTCATCCCCAAAAATACCAAACCCTCTCTCACACCAATACTTTTCTTGTCTCATCTAACCTTCCCCAACCACATCCTTTACCGTCTGTCTCCATTTTGCACTAACCATCCTCGATCAAGCTCAAGACCAAAAGTAAAACCAAGTTTCCTTGGGCTAGGCTCTGTTCTGGCCTTGAGGGGAACTTTTCTGTTGTCAGATCTAACCTCTTTTGGTTAGGTTTTGACTTAAAAATCATTTTCTGAAAACAAAGTAGCTACTGTGCTGAGGCCACCATGCCGCGCGGCTACTCATTCAGTCGCGCGGCATAGTGAGCTTCAGCACACAGCGCTTCAGTTATTTATGATTTCTTAGTCAGGCTGCTTGGATCTGGGTTACTGCTTGTTGGGATTGTTTGTATCTGTTGTTTACTGTTTTTGTCATTTTCAAAGTAAGACCATATCTACAAGCCATGTCTTATCTACCAAATAAGGCTTTTCTTGATCATCCCGAATGATCAAACGCATCAAAAGACGTTTTATGGCCATGGCTTGGAGAAATGGAAGTCTTTTCGAGATGATCTGACTGCTATATGGCTTTCGTTGAATCTTTGAAACAACGCACGGTGAAAACAATACGCTAGGCGGCATTCTGAATGTTTTTAACAGTCTGATAGCAGAATGGGTACCACGCGCGACACACTGAAGGGCCGCGCGCGGTATTACATTGTGCCGTGCTTGAAGTAATCATGATCCAGACAGCTTGCCAAGTGTTATTCCATTTATTTGCATCACTTTTATCATCTCTGTACAGACAGCACCACGAACATGCCAATGTGATATATTTCTCGTGTCCCTTCCCCGTTACTTGCTTTTATTAAGGAGCTTGATATTCCAAATGATATTTGAAATTTCCCCTTTTGAAAACATAAAGTAAAGACTGGTTCCACCGGCGATTGGGGTGCTTTTTAAAGAAAAACCTTCCCTATTCGTAACGTGGCTCCCGAACCCGAAATCTCGACGTTTTCGCTAGACCAAAAGCCTTTTTCAAATGAGATCTCGGTTTCTTGGATCATCCATCTCAAAAATTCGGGTGGCGACTCTTCGAGTTAGCGCCTCGAGGGCGCGGGAGCCCACAGTGGCGACTCTGCTGGGGATTTCCTTTATTCAATACTTTTTTTTTTACAAAAAATATACAAGAGTGTTGAATGATCAAGAGAGCCAAACTTGAAAAGTGTTTTCAAAAGGGGGATTTTCAGTATCTTTTGGAAGATTAAGCTCTTTTATCCTGTACACCTTGCACCGCACAAGTCTCGCTAGTGTGCTTCGGCTATCTTGCCCGGCTTATTGGTGACAAGCTCTCCCGGAACACCTGGCAACCCTCGACTATGATGGGCCATTGTGCTGTTCGACCATTGTCTTGCAATACACTTGACATGGGGTAGTACATCTTGGCTCTAGTTCGGGGAACCCTTCTGAGACCAAAATCGGCCTTTACACTTGTACATAACCATAGAACCTTCCCAACTAGGACAGGAACCCATGGTTAGAACTTACGTGTTTTATCCTGTTTACGTGCATTTTCTTTTTGTACATACATATCATTCATACATCATTGCATCTTGCAGGCTAGAGGATTAGGCTCCCTTAGAATTCTTTAGGACCTTCCGGTCGGTCTAAGAGACCTTAAATCCACGGAGTTTGCGATACCTCCGGTGTTTACCGTGCCCGAACGGCTCCCTTGGTTTGAATCTAGCCTTGAGCGCGTGCGTATCTGGATTCTGATAGTCACATTGCTCTATCTCAGATGGTCACGGTAAGGAGATTGGCTCTGGTTCTGAATCATTCGAAATTTAACCTGCCTGACAGCACCTACCCAGACTATCGAAAATCTTCTGTGCAAACGTCTTAAGTGAGATTCAAACCACGGTAGGTCCTAAGCCTAGTTTCTAGGAGATGTGTAGAAGGTAGGGCGAGCATTCGGATCGGTTATGGGTTACTCCCTTTTGACTTGTTGCCAGTACTACAAACATTGATCGCCCACAAAGAGAAGAGGCTGTACCCAATTGGTTTCGTCCATTCCAAAGACTAGTTCGCATAGATACCTTGGAAGGAACCCAGCTGTTCGAAGTCCAAATCGAGCAAGACGAACAACCGTTGTTGGAAGAACCGATGATAGAAGAACCCGTGGTAGGAGAACCTATAGTTATAATCCTACCCGAAAAATCCTTTGCCCATGGTTGACCAAGGAGACGGAATGGTAGAGCTCAGGCAAAACATGGCTAACATGGATGCTCAATTTGAATAGTCCTTCATTGGCGTCGATGCACAACTCAAGGCTTCTGTCGCCTCCATGAAGAATGACATGAACATGATAATGGAAAGTATGCAGGAAATTAGCGATAACTTCAAACCAGGCCGCCCCCACAGACCGAACAACCCAAAGTAGAGACGCCAGCAGCTGATCCCAACCTGGTTGCTCTCATTGCTAAGATCGGTAAGTTGGAGAAATCTGTCCAAGATACTAAGCGACTTGGGAAGGGAGAAATTGACATGAGCAAGCTATGCCTCTTTCCAAATGCCAAGTTGCCAGAAAAGTTCAAAGGAGTGGACTTTGCAAAGTTTGACGGTACCGGTGATCCGAGGGCCCATCTCCAAGGATATGTTGGTTCCCTCACCATGCGCGGCATCGAGAAAGAAGCTATGGCCCAATTATTCCACGAGTCCGTGTCTGGTCCAGCTCTACAATGGTTCCTCACTCTTGAACCGTCTAAGAAAAGGACTTGGGAAGACATTGGGACAGCTTTTGTGGCCCAATATGACTTCAATGTCGATCTGAAAATGACCATGAGGGAATTGGAAAGTACCAAGATGAGTGAGAAGGAAAGCTTCGCTGACTTTGTGAAATGTTGGAGGGCCAAGGCCGCCTAGATGCAGAATAAGCCTGATTTAAAAGAACAGATACGAATCATAACCAAGAACCTACCAAGCTCCTTCACTCCATATATGGTTCTTTCCCAGTCTGCCCCGAATTTCGAAACCTTTTATGATTCTGGACTGGCTATGGAAGAAGCCTTATGGGATGGTACTTTGGAAAAGAAAGAGTCAGGATCAGGGTCAAAATCCAAAAGGGCGTATTCAGGAAATAACAATGCCCTCTTCGGGAATACCAATCAGGCAGGAACCTCATCCACCAAACCCGTAGAAGTCAACTAGATCTCTAAAAAGCCAAAATCCCAAAACCGAATCTTCACCCAATTCAGCACCCCCAGATCCACTCTTCTCAAGAAACTCACAGAGATCGGAGTATTAAAACCTCTTCCGCCACCACAAACCATCCCGCCGAACCTAAACCAAAGTGTCTATTGTGATTTCCACCAGATGCCTGGCCATACCACTGACAACTGCATTCGCCTTCGTCATGAGATTCAAAACCTCATTGACAACAAAGTTGTCGATGCTCCCCCCAGACAAACCAAACACTGTTTCAAACCCTCTACCGCAACACAACACTCCCTTCCGCATTAAGGAAATTACCCTAGCCAAACGCCAGAACCTCCAAAAGTTTGATCCTACCCTTTCCATTGTCCCTGATACCGAGCTAAAGCCGGTTGTGGAAATCCCCGAAGAGATCGCCCTTTGTTTCCTGTGGGAATAGGAAGACATATGGAGAGATCTGATCACTGATTAGGAGGAGTTTGAAGCTGCTAACTTTCAACGAGATGCCGAACCCTTATTCGAGCCTGGATGGGAAGTCGACTGGCAGAAAATCCACGCTGATCCCCTCGATGGATTCTTGTGCACACTATTTGAGAACCAAGAAGAAAATTACCAAGTTTTTCAAGAAGTGCCTGAGTGGGGATGGGACCCAACCCCGGACGAGTACCAGCTTCTGGCCTGGAACGACCCTTTGGACACCTTCTCCCTACCCGCACTATTCACTGAAGAATATCAACCTGAGTACCAGCCTGAGATGATGGTGTACAATTGGCCAAAACTCGCCTCGTTTCGCTCGAATTTCTCCCATTTCAATGATTATGTCATTGATAACTTGTATAGCAATGTGGGCCTCACCCCGTACCCAAACTTTCCTAAACTCGAAGAAGAAGTTGCTAGTAATGGGTGTGATCCAATGGACTACCTTATCGATGGGGCTGAATCCGAACCATCCGTTACCTCTCCAAAAGACGCCGATGTCGCCATGATGAACCTATGGGAAAATGAACCAAGGGCTGGAACAACTTATGGGCAAGCACCGAGGTGGTTAATATAAAAGTGGGAAATGAAGAATGGACCGTTAACAAGATAGTGATGGAGGCTGAAAGATGGAAGCCCGAAGACCTGTGGGATGATTTGGTCATCGCTGATTTGGCCGCCAATTTGCAAGACACGACCATTGGAAGCAAGCGTAAAGCCCTTGCTGACTTAAGGAGTGAGGAGTCAAAGTACCGTCAGATTGGTCACCTAACTAGAAGTGGCCGTATCTACCAACCCCTTAACCTCCGAATCGGAGAGCCTTCCAATCCTGCACCCCCACTAGCCGAAGAACCCCCTAATCCTTTTACTACCCCGATCAAAAACACCTTTCAACCTTTTGCTCCATCAGCCAAAGAGCCTTCCTGACCAGAGAAAAATCCTGAAGGAATGATCAAGCGCCAACTTGAGCAGACTCAAGCCAAGATGTCTGTTTGGGATGTGCTTGTTCATTCTACGCGCCATCACGAAGAACTCATTCAAGCCCTCTCCCACCTGATCCCTCCGCCATAACCCCCGACGAGCTTGTGGCACTAATCAAGACCATACCAATCAAGCATGCCATCACCTTTACTGATCGAGACCTGCCTGTTGAAAGGACTGATCATAATCGGCCATTGCATGTCACCCTGAAATGCCATGGTAAATGGGTTCCAGTGATCCGAACTGATAACGGTTCAGTAATCAATGTCTGCCCGCTCCGCGTTGCCTATTGCTTGAGGTACAAAAATAAGGATTTCTCTCCATCGGAGGTCAAAGTCCGAGCATATGACAACACCTGGTGAGACGTGGTTGGGACTCTCATGCTTCCCATGACTTTTGGGCCATATCAAACAGAGGTAGAATTTCATGTGGTAAACATTCCCGCCTCTTTCAACCTGCTATTTGGAAGATCCTTGCTGCATCGACCAGACATCATGGCTGTACCTTCTACACTCCATCAGAAGATCCGATTGGGGCTTGAGATAGGGATGCTCACTATTCACGGAGACTCAGGAATTCATGCCCCTATTGAAGACAATGCTCCACTTCTAGAGATTCAACACGGGGAGGAACATATTGCTTTGGGAGGCTTCTCTCTAGACACCTCTAGGTCTGTCTATTCGGTCAGGATCGATGATGACTTCGTCGTCAGTAATGTTGCCATCAAGATAATGAAGAAGATGTCTTGTATGCCGGGATTGGGACTGGGAAAGAATCTCCAGGGGCCTGCAAAGTTTGAGGCCCAA
Organism: Rhododendron molle; assembly: GCA_025413875.1. Classification (NCBI taxonomy): domain Eukaryota; kingdom Viridiplantae; phylum Streptophyta; class Magnoliopsida; order Ericales; family Ericaceae; genus Rhododendron; species Rhododendron molle. Next base: position 49,391,982 of record CM046391.1, read on the forward strand.
GGCACTTTGATGCGCACGACTGGTCTTGGCCACTCGCCCTCGAGTGATAGTAAAGTGAAAAAGGGAGACAGGCTGGAAGAATACTTTGTCAAAGAGGAAGCGAAGCAGATCTACCAGGGCCAGCCAGAGCCATTTTGGGATAAGGAAACCAATACCTTCTTACCAGGATTTGAGATATTTGCAAACGATATCTGGCCAAAAAGCGATGAGGAGTTCGAAGTTGTGAAAGAACAAAAGGAACCGGCTGACTGGATTGAAATCTTTGCTATGGGTAGTCTTGCAGCTTTGTTCGAGGGGGACAAACCAATGGGTACGGCCATGGAAGCAGAAGTGCTGATGTTAGGACAGGATGCTCCTGAAGATCCAACTTCGCTCATCATGGATGCCGCTAGGGATTACAAGAACTGGACTTTCATACCGAGTGCAACCCGCCGTGGATCTAATTCTGACTCTGACTCTGAGTCTGAGTCTTCCGAGTCCTCTGAGTCTGTTGAGTCCGAGTTGGTGCCTCTTGGCCGAAACTCTCATAGTTTGTACTTTGAGTTTGAGTCTACCAGTGTGTATGGTGCCCCTGAGGCCTCTGTTAATGATGAAATAAATGAATCTGGTTCTGCTTATTTCCCTGACTTTGAAATAAATTGTGTCGACCCTGATGATGAAGAGATCGATTTCGATGGGGACATCCCCAAAGAAATCCGATTCCTAATCGAAAGGGAAGATGAAAGGCATGCTCAACCTGTAAAAAAAGAAATTGTTTTAATAAATTTGAGAGATGAAGGGAATCCCCGGATGACCCAGAGCGGTTCTGCGCTGTCTACCGAAGAACGCGAGGCCCTTGTGAACTTACTCAAGGAGTTTGAAGAAGTGTTTGCATGGTCACATGCAGATATGCCTGGAATCAATCCGGAAATTGTGGAACACCGGATTCCCCTTTATCCCGATGCAAAACCAGTGAAACAGAAACTAAGACGCATGAGGCCTGATTGGGTGCTTAAGATAAATGAGGAGGTCACCAAACAAATCGATGCGGGATTCTTAATGGTAACCGAGTACCCTTAATGGGTCGCATACATCGTCCTCGTACCCAAGAAGGATGGCAAAATAAGAGTCTGTGTTGATTTTAGGGACCTCAATAAAGCCAGCCCGAAAGACAACTTCCCATTACCACACATCGATGTGCTGGTTGACAATTCTGCTGGCCATGCCCTACTTTCTTTCATGGACGGCTTTTCAGGATACAATCAAATCCTCATGGCTCCAGAAGATCGGGAAAAGACCACGTTCGTCACTGAATGGGGAACATACTGTTATCGAGTTATGCCTTTTGGACTAAAGAATGCAGGATCTACTTATCAGCGAGCCGCTACAGCGTTGTTACATGATATGATTCACAAGGAAGTAGAAGTTTATGTCGATGATATGATCATTAAGGCCAAAGAGCGAGAAGGGCATTTACCCACACTCAGGAAGTTCTTCGAGAGAATCAGAAAGTACAAGATGTGCCTTAATCCGGCCAAGTGTACGTTTGGGGTCACTGCAGGGAAAATACTTGGATTTATGATCACTACCCGCGGTATCGAAGTCGACCCATCCAAGATCAAAGCCATCCTAGAAATGGAGCCGCCACAGTCCGAAAAGGATGTAAGGAGCTTTCTTGGCAAGGTGCAGTTCATCAGTAGATTCATTGCGAAGCTGACTTCGACCTGCGAGCCTCTGTTCCGCCTACTCAAGAAAGAAGTGCCATTCGCATGGGATGATAGGTGCCAGAAGGCTTTCGAAGCTATCATAACCCACCAGTATTGACGCCGCCCGTGGCAGAAAAACCTTTGATCCTATACCTGTTAGTCACTCCGTTTTCAATAGGGTGCATGTTGGCACAGGAAGGAGACGATGGGGTTGAAAGGACTGTTTACTATCTCAGTAAAAAGATGGTCGGACCCGAGGAACGTTATACTCCTCTAGAAAAGACGTGCTGGGCACTTGTATGGGCTTCCAAGAAGTTGAGACATTATATGCTAGCCTACCCGGTGAAGCTGATATCTCGAATGGATCCTCTAAAATACCTATTCGAGAAACCGGCTCTCATAGGAAGGATGGCGCGATGGCTACTGATGTTAGCCGAATTTGAGTTAAAGTATATTACCCAAAAGTCAGTAAAAGGAAGAGCTATCGCTGAATTCTTAGCCGATTACCCGGTTAAGGGAGGGGAAGATGCAGAATTCAATTTCCCTGACGAAGATATAATGACAGTGGCTGAGGATGTTTCGCAATTGTACTTTGATGGAGCAGCTAACCAGAAAGGGTTCGGAATCGGTGTGTTGCTCATTTCACCTGATGGATCGCACATCCCATTGGCGTTCAAGCTTACTTTGAAGTCACCAATAATCAAGCGGAATATGAAGCTTGCATCGTGGGCATGGAGGCAGCCATCGAGATCGGCATAGAAAGGCTAGAAGTTGTGGGAGACTCGAACTTGGTTGTATCCCAGGCAAATGGTGATTGGAAAGTAAGGGAAGAAAAGCTGAAGCCGTATCATCAGGATCTCGAAGACCTTATTCCCTACTTCAGCAAGGTAACATTCACTCACGTCCCGAGACTCAGAAATCAATTGGCAGACGCTTTGGCGACACTGGCATCTATGGTGGAGATCCCTGTCGGCGCAAAGTTAAGGCCGATTATCATTGAACAAAGAGATACACCGGTATACCAGCATGTCATGGTGGTTGATGAGCCTGACGATGGACACCCATGGTGCTATGACATCTGGAGATATGTAGAAAGAGGAGAATACCCCGTGGGAGCAAGCAAGAAAGACCGAATCGCTCTTCAAAGGATGGCGGCTCAATACATTATTTGTGGAGGGAACCTGTACCGAAGGTCACACTGTGGTACGCACAAGTTATGCATACATGGAGAAGAAACGAAAAGGGTAATGGAAGAAATCCACGAAGGTGTATGCGGCCCTCACATGAACGGCATAATGCTCGCCAAGAAAATCCTCAAGCAAGGGTTCTTCTGTTCCACCATGGAAAAGAAGTGTGTGGAGTATGTACGAAGGTGTCGAAAATGTCAAATTCATGCTAACCTCACGCATGTTCCGCCGCACGAGTTACAACAAATGACTTCGCCATGGCCTTTCTCAACATGGGGCATTGATGTCATCGGAAGAATAGTGACGGCAGCTTCTAACGGTCACAAGTTCATTTTGGCAGCCATCGATTACTTCACAAAATGGGTAGAAGCCGCTTCCTACACCACTTTGACCGCAGTTCAGGTTGCGCACTTTATTAAGCAAAATGTCATTTACCGGTACGGGGTTCCTTAGGCTTTTGTATCCGATAATGGGGTTCATTTCAAGCGGCGAGCTCGAGAAGTGTTGGACGAGTTCCAAATCCAAGTGCACAAGTCGACAACTTACCGACCGCAAACCAATGGGGCCGTGGAAGCAGCTAACAAGACGATCAAAGCTATTCTGGAGAAGACTACTTAATCTGCGAGGGACTCGCATGAACAACTACCCCTAACTTTATGGGGGTATCGCACGTCTGTGAGAACACCAACAGGAGCAACTCCCTACTCTTTAGTTTACGGAATGGAAGCGGTACTCCCCATCGAGTTGGAGATCCCATCTCTTCGGACTATGGTCGAGTGTGAAGTCCAAGAGGTAGAATGGTTGAGTAATCGATTCAAGGAACTTATGTTGTTCGATGAACGCCGGTTAAGGGCTCTTTACCATATTCAAGGATACCAACGGAGGATTGCACGTGCGTTTAACAAGAAAGTAAAACCCAGGGATATGGCAGAAGGTGACATAGTTTTGAAGGAAATTCGGGCTCCAGTCTACGACTCACGAGGAAAGTTCTGACCGAAGTGGTCTGGACCATACATCATTAAGACCATCTTATCGGGATGAGCTACACAGCTCATCGACTTGGACGGAAATGAATTCTCAACTTTGGTTAACCTAGATCAACTCAAGCACTACTACCCCCGAGAGAGGCTCGCTGGGCTGAAAACCGCAAGGGCGGGCAGTTCCAGGCAAAAATTAGAGCAAAAGCCTGCTAGGATGAAAACCCGTCAAGGGCATCCTAGGCAAAAGTTAAGGCATACAATAAATGATCTCGCTAGGCTGAAAACCCGAAAGGGCGATTCTATGCAAAAGTTAGAGCGCAAGGAGAGTGTCAAAACCAGAGCGAATCCTACCTTGAAGTACGTTATGACCTGATTCCTTCACCAGGAGGATACGTAGGCAGTCTCACATCGAGGCCCGGTCACGATCTATCAAAATAAAAATTCAGGTTGAGAAGATTCGAAGAACGAAATCAAGGAGGGAGAAACCCTCCATAACTCCTTTTTATTAATGTAATTGCTTCTACTACATTAGGTTGAGTAGGACTTTCAAAAATAAAAAGAAGTACGACATAATAAAGGTGGGTCCATAATTTATTCAACGGTCAGGGTGGTAGGATTGAGTCAGTTTCCTTGAGTCCTAGCTCTTGCAGCAATATCCCTTCTGAGCCACTTTGGATAGCTCCCGCGTACTGCAACAGAAGGGAAGGATGCGCGTTGGTCACCTCGCGCGTCCTCCAGAAGCGCTGATAATGGCAAAGTACAAAATGACGAAAGAGAGGTAGGACCACATCCACAAGAACCTCTGCAGGAGCCTCCTGTCTCAGGCCTAGCTGACGCTGGATCCGACAAGGGATGTAGAAGGTAAAGGCCTCCAGACCAGCAAGAACGACCCACTAAGGGCCCATGTAGTGCACTGTCATAGGTGGGAGGTCCAGCCATTGGCACCTCCAAGAGATGGTCTCAACTCCCTGATGCCTGAAGAAATCGACCCACTCGGATATGCGTCTGTCAGCAAACTCGAAGCATCGCTGAGACAGCAACCTAGCCTCATATGACCAATTGCTGGGAGGAATGGTCAACACATTCACCTTATCGCAAAGCCAAATCTGCGAGAAGAGAGAAAACAAGTAAGAAACCATAGAAAGCCAAGCTGAGTGTCGAGGTAAAATGAAAACGTGAGAAAAACCCGAAAAAGGAAAGCTGAGTGAGAAGCCAACGTGTAAGAGGAGAGGACTACCCCCAAAAGTCTCGGTCTCCCCAAAACGAACCTTGTCTAAACCCATCAGCGTCTCGGCCAAAACCATCGGAATCATATCCTTTCGGGCCTCAAACTGAACGGCGACGCTGACCAATGCCGATCTAGCATGACCACCAGAAGGAACCAAAAGGTAGCCTGCAAGTAGGCACATGCAGAGAGCAGTCATGCGTTGAGTCTGATAAGTCACGTCCGCAAGGTTGCCAGGAGGGGAAAACATCTCAATAAGGCGCATCACGTTGAGATGGCCGTTGCTAACCAAGTAGCGAGCGACGCCGTCACTCAATCCAAAGGCCGCGGCCAGAACTTTGTAAATACTCTCACGTACAAGAGGACTGATGACCTCCCGCGAGTTGAAACCCCCAAGGTATGCGCGAAACTCCTCTATAGTGGGACAAAGTTCCTGACCGCCAAAACGGAACACATGGACCTCGGGGTCCCAGAAACTCGCGGCTTCCCTCAAAAGCTCAGGACGGAGGCGGATGTTGCAGAGGTACCGCATGGAATAGAGGCCGTGGGCCCGAAAGTTGAGCCAATCAACGCTTTCCATGGAAGCCAACCACGGACGGAGCGAACCGGTGAGAGAAAGAGCCATCACAAGGAGTAAGGAGGAAGATAGGAGTTAAATGAGGTGAGGAGAAAGTGGTGTGGGGAGCTTGAATTTATAGGAAGGGGGGAGAGAACAACTTCAACTTTCAAAGAGCCTTGGGTTTCCAAAAGTGCATGTTTTCCATGAGTCCTACATGGGAAAAGAGCTTGGTCATGTCCTAAAAGGCTCAAAACAGACATGCACTGGTTCAGAAATACCATTGCATAGGTCAAACCTCAGTCATCGTGCAATCTACCTTGGGAATAGCAAAATTGGAATCTGTCAGGGAAAGAGCCACGCGCGGCATACCATAGTATCGCACGGCATATTGAACCCAGAGAAAATCCGCGGCGCAATGTTGATACCCCGTGTACTGAAATAAGCCACGCGCGGCATTTTGGAATTGCGGACGGCCCATTGAGTCTGCATTTCTGCAGTTTTTGATAGCAGAGGTCCAAAGTGAATTTGGGACATTAAGGAGCACCACCAACCATCAAAACACATTCCAACGAGGTATCTGGGACTTCAAGGATGTTTTGTTTCGAATCGACTCTCGAGATTTGTGGTCGTGACACGAAAAGTTGATAAAATTTCATTTCTTAAGCTATGTTGAGGTGTCAAAATCCGTTTCAAGTCATTCTAGGCCATTTCTTCAAGTCACACAGGTCGTTATAGTCGAAAGTAACTTAGCCCAAGTTCCGGTTCATGTTCAAAACCAAAATTTGAGATCGCCACGTGTTGAAGTCAACATTTTCTTACTTTTGAATATATTTCAAACGCAAAATTGAGTTTTTGAGTTCCGTGCCAAACTTTGAGGGTCATTATTATCACACATAGCTGTGTCCGAAGTTGGTTACAAAGGTGTTTGTGTAAATTCTTGTATACAGAGTCGACCTTTCAAAGGTTTATCTAATTACTTTCCTTGATTTCTATTCCATTGTCAATATGTTTTGCTTGTTAACATGTCACTCATCGTATATCTCACATTCAAATCAGTTTCATGATCAACGGCTAGTTGTATATTTCGATCAATGTTTTAGTTATTTAATTCTCTTTATACAGACAAAAAGAAGGTTGAATGGCGTAAACATCGAAAGAACAGATCTCTGTATATAAATCAAAAAGGCATCCATGAATCGAAGTACAAAAAGAAGCATGATAGCCCAATGATCAAAATCCTATCTACCAAGGGCAAATAGACGCCCTACAAAAGGAAGCAAGCAGGCTCCACCAAAAGACAAAAGGCAAAAAGCAAAAGAAGGAGCTCAGCTCTTATCATCATCCCTGTCCTCGCCCGCCTCCTCATCCTCCTCAGAAACCTCATCCGTCGCCTGAGAGCTGGACACCTCCTGAGTGCCGGTCGCCCTAGGCACGGTGCTCCTTGAGGTGATCTCCAGGTTGACATCCGTAGGCTTGTCGGTCTCCTCATCAGAGACGTCGATAGGCTAATCCTCAGTCCCCGCCGAGTGTCGCGCCCTCTTCGATAATGGCTCCTCGCGAGAGCCAGCAGAGGAGACCTGTAGCGCTGCCATACGGACGGACTTTCGCGGCAACCCTCATGAAGCTCCTCCTCTAGCCTGTAAGGGTATTACATCCATATGATAACTGCATCATGATCATGGTATGGACAATAGAAGTAAGGTAAATGACCAGGGTTTGAGAGATTACCATTGTGCCACCAACACGAGGCAACACCTCTGGAGGGTGGCCCATGGCGTACTGCCGCACTAGCTGCTCCAGGCCCATCATGGCCTCCGCCATCTCCTTCACGTATTCCAGAGGTGCCTGCAGTAAAAGGATGATCAGAACATGCAAAGAGCGAACTTACGAAAGAATGAAAGCATATTATACCTGAGCAAGGAACTCAGGGGCCTCAGTTGAGGGACGCGGTACCACCACCAGGCCAGGGGCTCCCTAAGCGGTCGTCATGTCCATTGTCCAAGAGAGGGCAGGGAAGCTAGTCGCATTCGGACCCGCACTGTCACCACGGCCTCCACCTCCGCCACCTCTTCCTCTTCTCCTCCCCCTTCTTCCTCCGGCACCACCTCTGCTGCCTCGTGCCTCTCCCCAAGCGGCACGTATCCCGAGACTTTGCATCAAGTACCGAGCACGGTACTCTGCATAGTTAGCAGCATAACCAGCGCCCGCCAGAAAGAACAGCTCCAACTCAGGGTCCGGTCTTGTGAACTGCTCAATCTCCTTCCGCGTGTACTCGCCTATCCTCTGCACCAGAGCAGGGAGTGGCCCAGGGACTCGGAAAGCATTCGGCCTTAGCGACTGACGTGACACTAGGTCACCCAAGTACCACTGCCAGCCGTAAGGGGACTCGAGAAGCACTCTCCCCCTGGTGACCTCCCTACTCTGGGCAACGTAAGGGATCTCGAAACGGTCCCAGATCCGCTAGTAGACTTGCCACGAAGAATGAACGTTATCAGCACGCTGTTTGAATTGAAATAGACAAGGATGTTATGGAATGGATATGGAAGTGCGTTAATACCTGGTCGGGACGCAGCTCATCCAGAAAGAGGCAGAAGGCATTCAGATTGCCCCTACCCTTCTTCACTCCTTTGTACTCCTTCGACCAGCGCAAGGCCCGAGGAAGTATTGTGTCGTCAGGGTACGTAGTCTCGGGAGGGTACATCCCTATCACCTCGTTCGTCCAAAGTTGCAATTCAAGACGTTGAAAGTTAGCACGAGATATTCATTGAATGAATATTAATGGAAAGCTAACTATTCAAGAGAAAGAAATCAAAGTTTACCTCCCAGACTCTCCAGTACCCGCTGAGGCTCACTTCTGCTCCACGGGAGAGAGACCCCATGAAGGCATAACACGTCCCCAATGCTGCACCTCCCCAGTCAAAGCGGGCGATTCCCCGACATCTCTCAAAGTCGGTAGGAGTGAAAGGTGTACCCGGTTGCGCCTGTTAGGAAATAGGGACACACCGAGCATGCACTGTATAAAGCACCTCGCCATCTGCTCCTCTTGTACCCTGGTCGTCGGAGCCTCTTCTGTCCAAAACCCCAAGAGCTGTGCGTACTGAGCATCGTCCGTCTCCGTCCTCAAGACGTCCCCTAGCATTAGCCGCTGGAACTCCGTTTGTCTCCCTGTCGTGGTATCAAAAGGGATGGGGTCACCTCCGACCTTGAGACCAGTGATCGCCGCAAAGTCCAACGGCGTCACTATCAGCTCACTAAAGGAGAAGTGGAAGGAATTCGTCGTGTCCCACCACCTCTCAGCTAGTGCCCTCACCACCTGGCGATCGTTGCTCGCCCTCGTCAACACTTCGACAAGCTCCCCGAAGCCTGCCTGCCTCACTATCTCCCTCACAGCCTCAAGGAGCCTCTCCCAAAACGTGGGTACGTCCGCTGCACCACCGTAGCACGAGATGGGGATCGCCTGTTACAATAAAATGACAGTCATCAGCAAACAGGCACAACATGCAATGCAGATACAATATCTAAAGCAAGGAAATGGAGATACAATGCGAATGTAAAGTTACAAGAAGCAGTGGCTAAGGAACCTTCGCGGGACAGTTCCCCATGCTCGCGCGACACTTTGTGTCAGTGTGAGAATGAACCTTGTGGGGAAGGGTATCCTGGTTTTTCAGTTTTGTATACTGTTTGTAACTATTTTGAAGCATATTTAGGTTTTAGATCACTGTGATGTATGCTAAAAGCCATAGTTAGTTTATTTTGCAGTATTATTTAGTTTGGAACGCCTTTGGGATGCTTGTGAGTATGTTTCAGAACCCCAGGCATGCAAAACAATTCCTGGAAGTCCAGTCAGGAACACTCGCGCGAGGGTTCTCATAACTCGCGCGATGGTTCTCCACTTTCCAGTGGTTGCCCTTGCATGGCAGCTAGGGCCTGGCTCCCTGTTTATTCACCCCCACTGTTTAGGGGTTGTATTTCAATTTCATTCACTCTGTTTGTAATAATTCTTTACATTTCAGTACATATACAACTGCTTGGTTTGCCCCCTGGGTGAGCACTGGTCCTTCCACAGCCCAGAAGGGGATAAAATTCAACCTGTGGTGGGACATAAACCCTCGCGCGAGTGTTTAGAAGTGTCGCGCGATGGTTCTTTGCATGTACGTAGATCCATGCATGCAAAGTTGGCCATGGTGCATGGCATGTCTAAAGGTCTTGTGCAGTTTTTGATGTTTTTGATCAGAGGCTTGGGTACTATCCCATTTTCATAGTATTCCATCCATCCATGCTCAATATAAACACATCTTGCAAATCGTGTTACAGTTTTAATCCCCGATTAACTGTTCCCCTGCCCTAATTGGCTAAAAATTGGTTAATAAAAGAAGAATCACAAAAGTTTTTACAAAATGCCTAAATAGAGACCGATCTTCGGATTGGGCGAGAGGGGTGCCTTAAAAACCTTCCCCTCTCGTAACTTGGCTTCCGAACCCAGATATGGTTATGACGGACTGGTTCTTTCACTTTTTCAAATCAAATAGCGCGACAGTTGCTTCGAAATACGGTTCCTTGGGTGTCGGACCTTCAAACCCGAGTGGCGACTCTGTATTTTGCGAGTCCCTGCTTCTTGCTCGCCCTCCCTCGATTTTCGGGCCGCTTTGGCAAAACGGGGAACGAAATCCTCTTTTCCAAGGGCATGCTGCCCATAGTGGCGACTCTGCTAGGGATAATCGAATCAATATTAATCTATACTTAGAGTTTAATACGTTTGCGAACAATTCCTTAAAAGTCTGTCAAAATGGTGAGATTCGCGCTGCTGAAGGTTGGAATGGTGATTTAACAGGACCCCGTGTCCGGCCAATCTAATCTGGGACTTTTTCAATTGTTCACTTGCGTAGTTTCCTCTAAAGATGGATTAAATAAAGTGAGCCAAATTTGAAAAGGCATTTTACAATTTTGTGATTCTTCTTCTTCTTAATCAATTTCTAGCATCTCATTTGCATCGATGTGGGATAAACCTCGTTGGATCGTTTTGGCAATCTGGCACGGTTTACCGGAGCCCGGGGACCACGAATGACTAACAACCTTCGACGATGATGGGTCATGCTACCGCTTGACTGTTGCTCTGCGAATCGCGGGCAACGGGAGGTATATCTGTGGCCCTAGTCCGAGGAACCCGTTACAAACCAAAACCGGCCTTTGCATATACAAAGAATTAGAACTTTCCAAACTAAGACAGGTACTTGCAGGGTAGGATCTATCTGCATCTAACCCCATATACTGTCTATGTGTTATTGCTTTCTCTATCGCATGCTCTGTTCATTCATACCATCCTGCGTAGAAGCATGTTTAGGGCGACTTCTAGGTTCTCGTTTAAAAACGAGTCTGTCTTAAAATTTATTGGGACACTGCTGGACCTGATGAAGAGTCATGCATCTCAGTGGTGCACGTTTTCAATTCAAATCCTTAGGGGAAAAGGGACTTTGGGAAATCAGAAAATTCTACGCCCTCGTCTTTATACCTACTTAAGGTTTCAAACAGAGAACAAGGAACAATAGAGAGAATGCCATGATGCTTACACCAAAAGGTAACAAGTGCCTCGTCACTTACACCGCCTGGCTAAACAGCGCTATGATGCTCACGCCATAATGGTTATGGTATCATGACATTCATACCGAGTTGTTCCAGCTTCAAAAGTTGAAACCCTAATCCCTGAAAGGCCGAAGGTTTAGGATTCTTTTGGCATCCTTTAGCCCCGTTTGCCTCAAGCAAGGATACATATCCGAAAAGAATTCTGAGGATTCTAACAGTGGTCGGATGATTTGAGACAGACTCGTCTTTTAGTTCTAGAGTCTAAGGGACACGGACGACGTGGGTTGCATTTAGGCTTTAGTCTTTTATTTAGATTGAAGTAGTAGCAGGGCCCTTATCTTGGTATTCTCTTTCTATGCAAGCAAAGTTTTGAGACATTGCACCGCCAAGGAAAGTATCGAGGCAAGTTGGCAAACCCGCTTGGGAACGTCTGCAACAGAATCCGAGTCAGAGGCTTGTCAGGTTGCAATCCCAGTCAGTCACAACGGAAGACTCTCCGCTTTATTCATTGGCCGCTTTATGGACAAGCTCACCGCCAGTTTTAGAAGAGGTTTCACAGCCAGCATCTCCAAAGCTTTCTTCAGCATCAAGCACTTCAGAAACTCCCGACATGGCAGAACAACCAGAGCGCCAGCCGTTGACCGTGGAACAAATGCTCATGAACCTTCAAAACAGCATCATTGCAATGCAGCAGAGGGCTGCCCAGACCGATGCTAACATCACCTGTTTGAACGAACTCTTCGACACTCGCATTCCACCACCACTTGAGGAGGAAAGTGAGGCCGAAGAAGATCCGCACGCACAGCCTATTATGATTGAAGATCCAAACAATCCAGGGCACCTCATTGTTCATCAGAACCCCCGGATCGTTCATACACCTATTGCAGCAGGTGGGGCACCCCCTGCAAACCCGGACATTACTGCTCTTATGGCCAAGATGGCCAAACTTGAGGAATCCATTGCCAAAGCGGAGAAAGTCAAAGCTGGAGGCATTGATTTGGATAGTCTCTGCCTGTACCCCAACGCCAAGCTTCCTGAGAAGTTTAAAATGCCAGACTTGGCGAAGTTCGACGGAAGTGGTGACCCTCAGACTTATCTTTGCAGTTACCATGCTGCTATGAAGCTCCTGTCGGTTGAGCCTGAGGCTATGTCACAGCTCTTTCCTCAGACCCTCTCGGGCCCTGCTCTTCATTGGTTCTTGTCACTCGGCATAGCCAAAAGGAGGACTTGGGAGGATATTGGGGTTGTGTTTATTTCGCAGTATAGTTATAACTCTCAACTGAAGATGACCATACGGGAGTTGGAATCCACAAAAATGGAAGCAAAGGAGACCTTTGCTGACTTCGTCAAGAGATGGAGGGCCAAGGCTGCATTGATGACTGATCACCCTAGCGAGAAAGACCAACTCCGTATCATCTCTCAGAATCTTTAGCCAGACTATGCTAAGCACTTGGTTCTCGCTCAAGCATCTGCAAACTTTGAAACCTTCTTCGATTCTGGCCTCGCCATCGAAGATGCGCCGCAAAGCGGGATACTGTCAAAAGGAGAATCCTCTAACCCCCCGAAAGCAAAGCCTCGAGCTTATTCTGGGAATACCAATGCTCTATTTGGGGGCGGAACTTACTCAAATACAGCAACCAGTGGTGCAAACGCCACTTCTTCCAACACCGCCAACCACATCTCTGATGTCAATCAGGTGCAAACACCACAAAACAACCGGCCTCGCAGTCAGCCCCGCAGCTTCTCTGCAATTAAGGCACCTTTGTCATTAATTTTGGAGAAGTTGGTCAAGTCAGGGCACTTGAAGCCCCTTGACCCATTGCCTTTACCCAAAAATTCCCCAGCAAACTTCAAGGCCAACCTGTACTGCGCCTACCATCAAGGAGCTGGTCATCTCACAGATTCCTGTTTTCACCTCCGACATGCGATTCAGGATCTCATCGATGAAGGGACACTCCAGGCTCCACCGTCGCCTTCTCAAAAGCCAAACATCCTCTCCAATTCCCTGCCTAACCACAAAGCTGTCCCGCATATTAGCCAAATATCTCTCAGATCCACTAAAATCAACCCCAACTCGACCTCATTTGACCCCACTAGCCATATAGTCTCCGCAGATCAACCCAAGCCGGTTGTATCTTCTCCACCCGAGCCCTGTGCTGAGGTCTCGTATTTACAAGTGGAGGAAGGCCAGATTATTGATATTGATGTGCCTTTGGCACGTTTACAGAATGGGGCCTTTGTGCTAAGCGCATCTGTCAGCGATCTTTTTCACCAGCCGATCCCCGCTGTGCAGCTCAGTTCTGCCTCTTCCCTTGACAGTTCGTATTTCAATGCGACAGACCCGAACCCGTCTCTCAATTTGACAGATCGGTTGCCATTCAGTGCACCTCCTCTAGAAGCTGACATGCGAGCTATAAGTTAGGCCATCGCCGATGACATGGATTATGCTACTCCGATAATCAACGAGTGGTCAGCACTCGAACTAGATGGGTTCCCACAGCAGCCTGAATATCTCCCATTTGATCAGGCTTGGTGTGATGGGTCATGAAGCCGGCAATGATCGATCCTTTGGATGAATTCTCCCTTTACATGTTGTTCCATCAGGCTGAACGTGTCGTCCCTGAAGAAGAGTACAATTGGGACCCCGAACTGATCTGGCAGAATCTTGTGATTTTAGACCCTAACCCTCTGCAAGGCTATGCTATACCTGACTATCTGCAGCATTATGTAGAAGACGACTTGGTTCAGGAAGAGCCTCGGGTCTTAGGAGATCACATTTCCACTTTCAACTCAGTCTTCGACTCGGTCTGTGATGTTGATCACGATCCTTGCTCTTACATCACTGATGGGGGACTTCCCCGTCCCCAGATTCCATACCCCAACAATAAGGACTGCAGCATCATGGTAACCGATCTCGTTCCTCTCGCTAACTTGTGGGACATTGATGAGGTTGTCGACATCCAAGTGGGGACAGAAGTCTGGGCAGTTAACCGCTCATTGACAGAAGGTGGACTGTGGGACGTTCCATTTATGGCCAATCCGGAGCCTGTTACCGAAGTGGCGACGGTCGCTGATTTGAGTTTCTAGGACTCACTCTTGATGAAAGACTTGGCTGAGGATTTGGGGCTGGACACAGAGGTACCGAAATCTACAACAGCCACTGATAAAGGGAAGCGTAAGCTAGGGGAAGTTCCTGCTGATCTCTGGGATGTGAATGAGGATCCTCAGGTTGTGCCTTCTTCGGGAAACGTGCATAATGTTACGAGGAGTGGATGGATTTTCCAACCTGCAAATCTGCAAGCTGGGACTTCGTCCAACCCCACTAACCCAAGGAATGAACCCATTCCTTTCCTGAAGTTTGCACCTCTTGAAGGATTGACTGGGTCACTCGCTGCTGATTTGGTTCAGCGACAGCTTGAGCGGATTCCCGCCGCTATATCTATTTAGGGGCTAATATGTTCCTCTCGAGAGCACCATCAGATGTTATGCCATGCTTTCACCCGCCTCGAAATTCAAACCGACATCATTCTTGAGGCGATGATATCTCATCCTCCCCCCTACTTCTAAGCACACTGTGGTTTTCACTGATAAGGATCTGCCGGTTGAAGGGGTTGACCAGAACCGCCCTTTGCATATTACGGTCAAATGCCGCAGACTTTGGATTCCAACTGTCCTCATTGACAACGGCTCTGCCATCAACGTTTGTCCTATGAGGGTGGCCTATCGTCTGGGACTAGCTAAGAAGGACTTTGCACCTTCCAACCTAGCTGTTAACGCATATGACGGGACGCGTCGTATGGTCGAAGGTACTTTAATGCTTAAGCTCGATGTAGAGGGCTTTGAAATGGACGTTGAGTTCCATGTTATTGACATACCTGCCACTTTCAACCTGCTGCTGGGCAGGCCATGGCTCCATCGGTCAGACATCATGGCTGTGCCATCAACTCTCCATCAAAAAGTCATTCTGGGACTTCCTACTGGCACTTTTACCATTTATGGGGATTCGGGCATCCGCCCGCTGAAAGAAGATGGAACTCCAGTTTTAGGAATCTTGCACGGTGAAGAAGATGTTGATCTTGGGGGTTTCTCGTTCGACACTTCTGGGTCTGTTTTGGCTATCAACGTGGATGGGGACTTCCTCATCAGCTCTGTTGTAATGGAAATCATGCTAAGGATGTCCTGTTTTCCTGGTCTGGGTTTAGGGATTCGCCAACAGGGAGTCCCAGAGTTCCTTACCTTTCCTTTTTGTGAGGGCCGTTTTGGTTTTGGGGTACACTGCCCCTGCCAATAATGCCAAAAGAAGGAAACATACGGGAAAACCTAGTACTCTTTATGGCGATCCAGACAGCTATTTCGTGCGCGAAGTTGGGAACGCTGCTTACACTGGACAGGCAGAGCCATTTATCAATCCTGAGACTGGAGAGCTGCTACCTGGTTTCGAGGCTTTTGTTGATGACACCTGGTCATCTACTGATGAGGAGCCAGAGAAGGCAGAATTCAAGAGGAAGCTTACTCAGCCGAAGTTGAAGACTAACTGACTGGGAACTTTTGATCAGGGGAGCTTGGAGCTGTTATTCCAGGAATTCTCCCAAGCGGGTTTGACTGAGAAAGCTGAGGAAGCTGAACTGTTCATGCTCAGGTCTGATGCCCTGGAGGATCCGACATCACTCATTGTGGAAGCCAAGGGCAGTCTTAAAAATTGCATTTTCAAGCCACGCTTAACTTGCATTGATGACACATCTGAGTCTGAGTCTGCGTCAGAGTCAGAGTCTAGTGAGTCATCTAAGTCTAGCTCTGAGTCGGAGTTTTTGCCTCTGGGCCCTCCACGTCATAGCTTTTACTTTGAGTTTGATTCTCTTGTACTTGGCAACCCTGAGGGGTTTTGTGAAATGAATGACTCGTCTTCTGACTACTTGCATGATCTTTATATAAACTGTGTCGACCCCGACGATGAAGGGATAGATTTTGATGGGGACATTCCTAAGGAAATCCGTGCCCTTATCGAGAGGGAAGACGAAAGGCATGCTCAGCCATTAAAAGAAGAAGTAGTTTCTATAAACTTGAAAGATGAGAACGATCCCTGAATGGTTCAAGTGGGCTCAACACTTTCACCAGAGGAGCATCATGACTTCAAAGAGTTGCTCATCGAGCATATTGATGTCTTCGCATGGTCTCATCAAGACATGCCAGGCATTGATCCCGAGATAGTGGAGCATTGGATTCGTATGCTACCAGACGCTAAACCTGTGAAACAGAAACTCAGGCAAATGAGGCCGGATTGGGTACAGAAGATCAAGGATGGGGTTACTAAGCAGATCGACGTAGGTTTTCTCATGGTTTCTCAGTATCCTACTTTGGTTGCCAATATTGTTCCTGTTCCTAAAAAGAATGGGCAAATACGGGTCTGTGTTGATTTCAGGGACTTGAACAAAGCAAGCCCCAAAGACGATTTTCCCTTGCCACACATCGATGTGCTTGTGGATAATACTGTGGGGCATGCCTTGCTCTTGTTCATGGATGGATTTTCAGGCTATAACCAAATTCTTATGGCACTCAAGGACCGTGAGAAGACAACGCTCATTACTGAGTGGGGAACCTACTGCTACTTGGTCATGCCGTTTGGGTTGAAGAATGCTGGACCTACCTATCAACGGGCTGCTACGACCATCTTGCATGACATGATGCATAAGGAAGTGGAGGTCTACGTCGCTGACATGATTGCCAAATCTGAGACTCGATAGGGGCACATTCCTGTTCTTAGGAAGTTCTTTGTGTAGGGGGAAAAATCCAGACAATGCCTAAGAAGGCACTGTGAGATGACAGCCTCACGTGCTTCTTCGCCGGAACCCTAATATGCTGCCTGAACCCTAGCCTGCAAAACAGACAGGAGTGAGCGCACCTTTGCCTCTTGTGGCAAAGGCCCTCCGATGCCTAAATTAGTATCACGTACCAGCAAGAAACCCTAATTATCATAAAGAAACTGCAATATGAATATCCAATTGCGTACCTTTTTCTCTATGTTCACCTCGTATTTATAGATTTACAGAGGCTTGCTCTCCAAGCATCTTTGTTGCCCTAGGTTTCCTATCTCGTATAGGAAACCCCGTATCCCTTGGATTCTCATTCCTTAAATCGTTTGTTTCCTTTTAGACCATTTAGGAACCTTTCTCATGATGGACCGTGGATTCTATTCCTGTTGGGTATCTCGTCCAGATTCTGCTTCCTTACTGAGTATTACCATTTCTGGAATCTTCTGGAGCATCTTCTATTGCCCAATCACTCGAGATCCTCTCTGAATTCTGCTTCCGTCTTACTTCTTAAAGCTGTCTATCTTAAGACGACTCTATCTGTCCGGGATGCTCATTGCCGAACAGACTGTACCATAAGTGCTACTGTTTTGAATACAAACCCATATCAGCCGAACAGCTGGTATTTACACTAGGATATCTCATATCCCCATTCCCTGAACAGTCCTCTTTTCGGTGCGTACATCGGGCCACCGTCCCTTATCGTCATGGTGCCTTTCATCACTTTTCTCATTGCATAACTTCCATCACGTGTTCGGCTCATTTTTATACTTGTTCGGGTATATCACCCTACAATTGCTCCCCAGCTTTTGCCCAATGGAACTGTTCGGGCCAATGGGTAAAGCTTCTAAAGAACAAACCTTAGGCCGAGCTTCGCGATGTCACATGCAGATATAGCATTGATGACCATTTGATTTCTGGCGGTTTTAACCATCATGCTTTCTCGAAACATGGGTTCCAGGTGGCGGGGTTCGTACGTCTTGCATTTAATTTGAACTGACGTTCGAATCAGACGGCGTTAAAACATCTTTCAAATAGATTCCTCAATTTGTTACTTCTTACCCTAACGGAGTGAGGGGAGACGTTTAGTCTCCCACCTTTTACGTTTATACCCAAAAGAGGGATTTTTTCGGTTTTATTTTAATCAAAATCCAGATCATTTCTTTCTCTCTCTAGAAACTCAGGCGAGAGCTCTGTTTCAGCCATTACCGCCGCCCGTAGTTCCCGTTTGTATCTTCAACGACGGTCGCAATCATCGTAAGATTTCTTATTCCTCATTCTTCTTGCTTATCTCTGAGATCTTCATTCTCAGATCCTGTCGCTCTTAGGGTTCGAATCGCACCCATTTTCTGATTTCGTATTATTCGTACCTTTTTTTTGAGTACATCCATGGCGGATGAGAGCGGTAAGGAACCCAAACCAGGCAAGTTCAGGCATCTCTACGAGACCCCTACTGCCATGGCGGCCTTTAGAACAAAGTACAATATCCCTGATAATGTTGCATTCGAGCTTGCTCCCCTTGGAGCAGACAGAGATATTGGCACATGGGAGATGATGGGAATCCCAATCGTGGCCATTGTCGAGGGTGGAGTCCGTTTTCCCCCTCGACCCACTACTTCGTCGAGTGCTAAACTGGTATAGACTTACTCCCATGCAAGTATCCACTAATTTTTTCAGATTAGTAATGGGGATAGTGGCCCTAAATAGGATTTTAGGGACCCAAAATCGAATCTGGGATATCCAATGGTGGTACAGCATCGTAGTAAACCCCGAGTACAACACCTACTACTTCAAAGTTAGGAAAGCAGAAAAGCGTCTCGTGCTTAACTTGCCAGATTCTGCTCGTGATCACGAGATGGATTTCTTATATGTCACCGAAGCTTATGAGCCAAGAGGGGAAGATGACCAGGTGGTGGGATTCCATTGCCCCCACGTATGGGGCTACCCACGTATGCTCCTAATTCGCTTTCGTCCTGATTTTGCTATTTTACTTATCAAATCTCAACAGTTTGATTTACGTTTGCTTTTCCTAAATTTGCAGCGGAAAACGCAAATATACGCCCCAGACGTGAGCCTAGCTACGTCCGAACAGCGGAGATCAATAGGATTCTGAAATATACTGGGGTACCTGGGATGTTGACGGCTGGTCGGGGTCGAGACGCCAGTGTTCTGTTGGGCTATGATCCCGCGTATAGAAGCTTCATTGACCGCAGACTAGCCAACCCAAGTACCAGTGCAGCGTCGACGTCAACTGCTCCCCAACCAAGAAATTCTAGACCCAATATAGGAGTAACCCTTGCCGGGCAGCCAGGGGAAATTCCTATCTCAGAAGGGATTCCCTTCCCCCGCGTGGCAGTTAGGAGATCTGCTCGAAGACGGGCTGCTGTTCTACCACAAACCGAATAGCCAATCATTGAACGCAACACCTCCCAGTCTTCCTCCTCCGGTTATTTCGCGTCTCCAACTCACCCAGGTACGATGTCTCGACAACCACTAAATTTGAATTCATTTCTCACCGTGTCATCTCGTGGACGCGATTCATGCCGTGCACCCTCCACAGGGCATGCTCCCCCGCCAGCGCGTCGCAGCAGAGGGGGTTCGACTTGATCCTCCTCCTCTCCTCAGGAACGTGACAACTCCCTTGAGGCTGCTGATGCCCATCAAGACAAACGTCCTAGGTTCCAAGAAACCGGAGGACCTAATGCTCTGGCGGCCGAGACTCCTGCACCGAACACCACAGTTAGTCAAGCAACCTGGGCCCCTCAACTCATCAGAGGCGACCGTCCAGTGAACATAGGGGACAGCGCCAGCTCTTCGGAGATTGCGCTAGCCCTTGCACAAGACCTACTGTTGCTTGTCGATATGCAGAAGGAGTCTTCGTCATCCCCGGACCGGCTGGTTTCCATTAGGCTCGTCAGTGGGGTAAAGGTAACTCACCTTTCTATCTGCTTGGTTTGTGCTTTTATCGTGGCATTTTGCTTGATTTCGGATTATTTCTTTTACAGTTTATCCAAAAAATGGTGGCTCTAGGCCAAAAGTGCCAGGATGCTGAGTCTGAGAGAATCAGACTCTTGAATGAAAATACCAGGCTGCTGCGGACGGTTGCTAGATTGGAGAGTGAGAGA
Organism: Rhododendron molle; assembly: GCA_025413875.1. Taxonomy (NCBI): domain Eukaryota; kingdom Viridiplantae; phylum Streptophyta; class Magnoliopsida; order Ericales; family Ericaceae; genus Rhododendron; species Rhododendron molle. The sequence continues at coordinate 49,412,130 of CM046391.1, forward strand.
AACAACGCCAAATTTGACTATGAGGAGGCCAGGGCAAGCTTGCAGCTGTTGAGGACAGCCTGAGTCAGGCTTTGGCCGAAATTGATAATACCAAGAAAACTGCCCACGAGGAAGGTTATAACAAAGGTTTTGACGAGGCAACTGCCAGTTATGTCGAACAGATGCCATCAGTTCAGGATCAGATCTTTTCCGCAGGCTGGGAGTCGTGTTTGACCAAGGTTGGGGTTCCTGATGATTCTCCATTGTGGGTAGTTGAACTACCGAGCAGCCGCGGGGCAGTTGTGACTGAGGAACCCAATGCTGATGATGTCGAACTGCAGATAGACAATTTTGGAGACGCAGAGGGGGATACTCAAATGGAGCCACAAGATACCCTAGCTGGAACTCGTGATGCCCAGGACGAGCAGTCACAAGTTTAAGCAATAGTCAATGAAGCCACCAATTTGGGGGAACAAACTGTTGAAGGCGGTGTAAATGCTGAGATCACCACCGAGGTGTCAACAGAAGTTCACCCCGAAATCTAAAACCTGGACTAAGTCTGGTAAGTTTTTCCAAACCTTCCGATACTTTGGTAGTTAATTTTGTTAAGTCCTGCGTGACCGTGGTTTCTTGGCCCTGCGTGGCATCAGTGCACTTTAAACTTTGATGATACAGGTATTCGGCCCTGTGTGGCAAAAACACTTAGCTCTTTGGTGGCCATTTCGAGGCCTTTATTTATTTTGCTCGGCCCTTCGTGGCTGGATATTTTTGGTGGCATCTCGTACCTTGTTTACGTATCTCATACGTAATTCTAGTTATGATCAGATTCGTATGTCTATCTGTTTTTTGGAATCTACTAAGCATTTCATACTTGAAATTTTCTAAGTCTCTCGTGCTTAAGTATTTCATACTTTGCAAATTTTGAATACAAGTGTTTCATATTTGTAGTATTTGAGATGCATACTCGTATAGTTTAAATAGGACTTTGCCTAAGTATTTCGTACTTAATGGCCATAATGCCGTTTATACAAATTTATTCATACTTGTATCACATTTATTTTTTACCCAAGTATTTCGGACTTGGTAAATCTATAATTTGCAATTTCTCGTATGCAAACCTAAGGACTTAACTTTATAATCTGCATTTTTTTCGTATGCAATGATTTCGTACTCGTGAATTTGAATACAAGTATTTCGTACTTGTAAATTCGAATGCAGGTGTTTCGTACTTTGCAAATTTGAATACAAGTGTTTCGTACTTGTAACTACAAGTTTTCGTACTCGTAAATCTTAAGTATCTCGTACTTTCATATATTATGGTTAATTGAAACGTGTATTCGTACGTACTGAGTTTATTCGTACCCATTCCCCGCTCCCCAATACGAAGAAGGGGACGATAAAGCCATTATTCGTATTTAAAATAGCCATAAGCCATAGAAAAATAAAATTTCTGAAAAGTCAATATATTGCCAAAAATGTGATTTTATTCATAATCCTAGAAACTCAGGGGGTCGTTACGCGTACCCCATGCAACTAAAAAGGAAACACAAGGGAATTTTATTCATAATTCCCACACAATCACATAATCCTATAACAGAATAAAAAGTAAACTGAAGTCTTTCAAACAAAGAACTTCCTCAAGTTGTGGATATTCCAGGGCCGTGGCACTGGGTTCCCGTCCAAATCTGCCAGACGATAGGCCCCGATGCCCACAATCTCAGTGACTCGGTATGGGCCTTCCCTATTAGCACCTAACTTGCCCTCGTTGGCAACCTTGGTGTTGCCAAGCACTTTGCGGAGCACAAGGTCTCCAACACCAAACTCTCGTGGGTGGACATGTTTGTTGTAGTTCTTCATCAACTGTCCTGATAGGAGGCCAAATGCACCAAGGCTCTCTCTCTCCTTTCCTCGGCAAGGTCGAGCTCAATTTCAAGAGCCCTGTCATTTCCCCCACTTTCGACCAAAGCAGTTCTGTTGGTAGGAAGGCCAACTTCCAATGGAATGACTGCCTCTGTTCCATAAGCCAAAGAATAGGGGGTCTCTCCCGTAGACCTCCTAGGCGTTGTTCGGTGCGCCCATAATACCAGTGGCAACTCATCAGGCCACTTGCCCTTTGCTTTATCCAGCCTCTTCTTGATCCCATCCAGAATGGTTTTATTGGATGCCTCTGCTTGCCCATTACTCTGAGGGTAAGCAGGGGTTGAATAATAATTTTTTATTCCATACTGGGCACAAAAAGCCTTGAATTTTTTTTGGAATTGTGACCCATTGTCAGTAATCAAAGAATATGGGACCCCAAACCGAGTAATGATACTCTTCCAGACAAACCTCTCTATCATAGGTTCAATAATCTTAGCCAGAGGTTCAGCTTCAATCCACTTTGTGAAGTAATCTGTTGCTACCAAGAGGAACTTTCAATTCCCAGTTGCCTTGTGAAGCGGACCTACGATGTCCATTCCCCATTGTGCAAATGGCCAAGGGCTAGTTAATGGCACCAGATCCTCGGCTGGCGTCCTTATCATCGGGGAAAATTTCTGGTACTTCTCGCATATCTTGACATAGACCTTGGCATCTTCTTGCATATGGGGCCACCAGTATCCCTGGGTGATTGCTCGGTGGGCAATGGACCTGCCTCCGGCATGACTTCCACATGTTCCTTCATGAATCTCACGGAGGAATCTCTGCACCATATCGGGGTGCACGCAGAGCAAATACGGTCCAGTGAAGGACTTTCTGTAAAGCTTTCCCTCGGGAGACAGCTAGAACCTGGCAGACTTAGTTCTGATTTTGTGGGCCTCCTTTTTATCAGAAGGAAGCGCCCCATCTCGTAGGAACTCCACAATTGGATCCATCCAACTTGGTGCCTGGTTGACATCCAGGACCACCTCCACACTCCTTCCTATGCTTGGCTCGTTGAGGTAGTCGACTGCTACCTTCCTTCTGAACTCAGTTGGTATAGCAGCAGCTAACCAGGCTAGGGAATCTGCATGGGAATTCTATCCGGAGCTTATCTGCTCGATGTATACTTTCTCGAAGGTATCAATCAAACCCTTGGCTACCTCCACGTAGGCCGCCATCTTTTCACTCCGGGCTTCATATTCCCCGAACAGTTGACATACCACCAACTGAGAGTCACAGTAGATCCTGATTATTTTTGCCTTCAAAGTCTTTGCGCTTTTAAGGCCGATGAGAAGCGCTTCGTATTCCGCCACATTATTCGACACACTGAATCCCAGCCGAACAGAGAGTTCTATCATGACTCCCTGGGGAGGGAACAGGACAATGCTAGCTCTAGAACCGGAGTTGCACGCCGAGCCGTCAACAAATAACTTCCATTCCGTGGCGTTCTGTTCGGTAAGTGCCACATCTTTCTTGGTTGATGGCCTCGCTGGCTGCTCCTTTCTCATAGGAGGCTGTGGGGCTATCGCGGGAGAAAACTCCGCCACAAAATCAGCCAACACTTGGCCTTTGATTGTAGTGCGCGGCTGATAATCAATGTCGTACTGGCTTAACTCGACAGACCAGGTGGAGATTCTTCCCGAAAAGTCTGCCTTTTGTAGCAGAGATTTTAGTGGATATTCGGTATAAACTACGACCTTGTGGCTTTGGAAGTAGTGCGGTAACTTCCTTGTGGCTGTTCTCAAAGCAAGAACCAATTTCTCAAGGGGCAAATATCTCGTTTCTGCGTCTAAAAGGGTTTTACTCACATAATAAACTGGGGTTTGTTCGAATCCTTTGTTTCTTATCAGAACCGCACTTACAGCATGCTCAGAAACCGCCAGGTACAAAACCAAAGTCTCACTTGGTTCCGGGGTTGATAGGAGTGGGGCAGAAGCCAGGTATTTCTTCAAGTCCTGGAAAGCTTGCTCGCATTCTGCCCCCCATTCAAATCCTTCTCTCTTTTTCAACAACTGAAAGAAGGGTCTACACTTGTCACTCGATCGCCTGATGAATCTGTTGAGGGCTGCGGCCATTCCAGTCAGCCTCTGGACTTCTTTCGTTGTCTTGGGGCTCTGGAGCCCTTGCAAGGCAGTTATCTGATCCGGGTTCGCTTCAATCCCCCTTATGGTTACAAGATGGCCTAAGAACTTTCCAGAGCTAACTCCGAACGCACATTTCGAGGCGTTGAGTTTTAACTTGTATTTCCTCAGGATTCCAAAAGTTTCTCTCAAATCTTCTATATGCCCTTGCTTGGTTTTACTCTTTACGATCATGGCATCTATGTAAACTTCCATACTCTTTCCAAGAAACCCTTTGAACATAAAGGTGGCCAGTCTCTGGTAAGTTGCCCCTGCATTCCTCAACCCAAAAGGCATTACAGTGTAACAGTATAATCCTCGCGGTGTGATAAAGGAAGTTTTCTCTTGATCAGGCCCAAACATGGCGATTTGGTGATATCCTCGATACGCGTCGAGGAAACTCATCCGTTCGTACCCTGCAATTGCGTCAACTAATGATCGATCCTGGGTAGAGGGAAGCTATCCTTTGGGCACCCTTTATTCAAGTCTGTAAAATCCACGCAGACACGCCATTTCCCATTCTTCTTCTTCACTACGACAGTGTTGGACAGCCATTCCGGGTAATAAACTTCTCGTATGGCCTTGGCTTCCAGCAAGCGATCCACCTCTTCGATAACAGCATCAACATGCTACACTGCTGCCCTTTTCTTTTTCTAAATTACGGGCTTATGCTGGGGGTCTACATTTAAGTGGTGGCAGATTACATCTGCATCCACTCCGGGCATCTCCACTGGTACCCATGCAAAAACATCGACATGTTCTTTTAGGAAACCCACCAATTCGGCTTCCTCTGTTTCTCTTAGTGACTCTCCAATCAAAAAATACCTCTCCGGATCAATCTCGTTGATCTATATTTTCTTCAGGCCTTCCACCACTTTTTCTGCCGGATTCCTGCCGACGTCTTCGATGGTCGGTTGATCAGGTATCTCCACTGTATGGACGTTATGGGCCTTTGGCATTTTCTTGATGATAGAGATCAAGCATTGCTGTGTCGCCTTTTGGTTACCCCTGATCTTTTCAAGTCCATTAGACCTTGGGAATTTCACCATCTGGTGGTAAGTAGAAGAAACAGCTCTCATTTTGTGTAACCAAGTTCTCCCTATAATCGCGTTATAGGAGGATGGGATGTCTACAACCAGAAAGTCAGTTCTCAGGACTATTGAACCTGCACGGACAGGGATGGTTATCTTTTCTAGGGGCCAAACTGCCCCTGCTCCAAATCCCACCAAGGGTGTCTGTGACTGCTCCAAATCTGCTTGAGCCAAACCCATCCGTTTGAATGCTTCGTAGTACAATATCTCTGTACAGCTTCCTGAGTCTACTAGGATCCTCTCGATATCATATTCCCCAATTCGTAGGGTTGTGACCAAGGCATCGTTGTGGGGGAGCTGTACTTCATTCAACTCCTCATCCGAGAAAACTAAGCCTTTATTGCCTACGTCGTTCTCTCGTCCCCTATTTCTTCCCAACCTCATGACATGTTGGTCGTGCTTGATTTGTCTCTGGAGCAGCCTTACCTCATTTCTCGTATAAGGTGTGGCTAGCCCATGTATCATATGGATCACTCCTTTAGAATTTCGTTCGTAATCCAGCTCTATTGCCTTCCCTTTATCCTTGGGATCCTCCTCAATGAATTCTTTGAGGTAGCCTCGAGAGACTAAATCGTCAAGGTGCCTTTTAAACATCTCGCAATCCTCAGTCATGTGACCCCAGTCTTTATGGTAGCTGCAATGCTGATTCGTAGCACGTTTCGCATCCTTATCCCCTCCTAGAGGTTGGGGCCACTTGAAATAAGGCTGATTCTTAATTCGGTAAAGAATCCTGTAGATGGGCTCGTTCCAAACTGTAGTAATTGAAAAGAATGACTTTGGGTCTGGGGGTGGCCTTTCCCTGTTCGGCTCTCTCTTAGCCTGCCCGTACTCCTTTCTTTCCTTGTATGTTTTAGGTTCCGGCTTATCCGCCTTCTTGGAATGGCCCTTCGACTGCTCGGTACCGAGCCTGCCATCTTCTCGTAGTATGTCATCCTCGTTCCTGGCATGCTGCTCAATTCGTTCCATCAATTGTGCCAGCGTGCTCACCGGACTCATATTCAGGGACTTTCGTAGCTCTCCCCGAACAAGCAGCCCGGTCTTGAACGTTGCTATAGCATACTCCTCGCTGCAACTCTCAATCTCGTTGAAGGCCTCCCAATACTTTTTGGCGTAGTCTCTGATCGGCTCGTTCTCTCCTTGTCTCATGATTGAGAGGCTCTCGAAAGTCTTAGGTGGTTTTCGGCTAATTGCCTCCATCCTCGTATGGTGTTCGGCTCCAATTTATGGAACCAAGATAAGGCCACCTTCCCCGGACTAGACGGGAACATCTTGCACATGATAGCGTCATCGCCGTCATGCATGAACATTGCCTGTTGGTAATGCCGTATGTGTGCCACTGGGTCAACACTAGTTTCATATGGGACGAACGTCCCGTGCTTCACCCTGCTCGGCAGCCTTGCCTCCTTTAATTTCTTCACAAAAGGAGAAGAGGCTATGTTGCTAAGAGCCTTCCATGCTGCTTCTCGTGCAGACATGGTTGCCTCTTCTTGCCCCTTCGCGATCTTAGCAGCATGCCTCTCCCAATTGGAGTCCGGTCTCTCGTACCTATCCCTGTGATGCTTCTGTAGACACCCCAATCTGGGCTTCCAGATTAGTTTATTTACGGTTTTTGATTCCCCGATGATGAAATGGATCAAGAACACCCTGGGAATGTCAAGTGTTTGAGCTTTGAGTGTTTGAAACCCTTGAACCTAACCTAACCTAACCTAAATCACTTCCAAAAGCCAAAAACCTTACTGACCCGCGCCGGGGCGCATTCGTCTCGCGCCACGGCGCAACCGTTGCGCGCCACGGTGCACCGTCGCGCGACGGTCTGACTCCATCGCACAATGGTTGACCATCGCGCGCCAGACCCACTCCATCGCGCGCCAGGGCGCACCATCGCGCGATGCACTGATTCCCTCGCGTGAGAGTTCGCCTGAGTCAAAGTCAAAGATTTGACTGTTGACCCACGCGCGACATCTGTCACACTCGCGCGATGGTCCCATTCCATCGCGCGATGGTCCTAACCAGTCACTTTCACCTTTTGCTAGCCAGTTGGTTGCTTGCCTGGGGATCTACAGGGCTATTTGAACCCCGTTTTTCTCCACAGGACAGTGGCAGTGCAGGTTAACCTCTCCCATCACTTTTTGGCAAGCCTTCTCCACTAAGTTTTGGCCTTGGGCCTTGTTTGCTACCACCTTTGGTCCTCCACTTCTCCTATAAATACCCCCCCTTGGTCTTTCATTAAAAAGGGTAGAAAAAAGTTACAAAAATTCATTTCAAATGGTCTTTGCTTTGTACTCTTTTAGGCTAATAAAAGAGATACAAAGACACCCTAAGAACATAGCTTGTTCTTCTTCTTCCACTCAAATACCTCAAATAATCTCAATCTCAACTCAAAGTTCAAACACTTTTCAAACCTCAAAAAGCCAAAGGTATAACACCTTTGTTCTGCTCTCTGTTCTGATCTCTGAGGGGTGCTGGCAGGGCCAAGACTGGTAATCAATACCAGTTCTGGTCCTAAAGCCAGCAGAGTTACAAGAAACTGGGATCTGGCACTCCCTCGCGCGATGGACTCACTATCTCGCGCGACCCTCCTGGGTTGCACGCGATAGTCCACGTGGGGTTTGGGATGCTAGTTACTTGTTTGTACTTACTATGTTATTTTTGTTTATATTTAACTCACTGTTAAGCATGATAAAATTTATTGCTTTTCCTTTGTTAAAAATGCTAGTTTTACATTTCAATATTCATTTCTGTTGTTGTGGAGTACCCTGGGAGCTTTACGAATATGTCTCGTGACCCGAAACATGTAAATCAAGCATTGGTCTAGTCCGGTCCCTCGCGACAGGAGACACCATGGTGCTCCAGGGCGTAACCATCGCGCGCCAGAGCGCAACCCTCGCGCGCCAGGGCACACCCTCGCGCGACAGAGTGACTGTCTCGAGCGACTGTTTGTCCCCGACTAGTGGTTGGCCTTGCATGGATAACTATGGGTAACTAGGCCTTTGGTCTCTGTTTTGTCCACACTGTTTATGGACTGTTTTGTTTATTTGTTGGGCTTTTTTTAGCCTTTAAACTGTATATTATAAACTGCCTATAAACTGCTTGGTTTGTCCTGGGTGTGCACTGGTCCTTCCAGAGCCCAGAGGGTTTGAGAATAAGAGTTGTGGGCTTAGGCTTACTGGCGCGCGCAGGTCTTGTAGTAGTGCGCCCAGGTGTGACTAGCATGCATTGACTTGATCACTGCATACAGGTTTTTTTCTGCGCCCGATACTCCAAGACAGGGGCTTTCAAGTCTGTCTAATTCCCACAGCAATCTGTTTTCAACCTATACTAACTGTTTCAAATAGAGCAAACATGCCATCTATCACATCTTGCAAACATGTTACAATTTTAATCCCCGATTAACTGTTCCCCCGCCCTAACTGGCTAAAATTGGTTAATAAAAGAAGAATCACAATATTTTCAAAATGCCTGAGTAGAGACCAATCTCCGGATTGGGCGAGAGGGGTGCCTTAAAACCCTTCCCCTCTCGTAACCTGGCTCCCGAACCCAGATATGGTTATGACGGACTGGTTCCTTCACTTTTCAAATAATATAGCGCGGCAGGTGCTTCGAAATACGGTTCCTTGGGTGACGGACCTTCAAACCCAGGTGGCGACTCTGTGTTTTGCGAGCGCCTACTTCTCCGCTCGCGCTCCCTCGATTTTTGGGCCCTTGCGCTTTGGAATCCGGAAATTCCAAAGCATGCTGCCCACAGCTTCCTGGTCCCACCTTCCTCTGGGGTGGAACTTCTGCTCTTGCTTCTCCTTTTTCGTGAAGAAGCCCTTGACTGTTTCGGAGTGAGGCTCTTGCTCCTTTTTCTTCGTGAAGAGGCTTTCTTATACTCCGCCATCACCAGACCTCCTCCTTTGGATCTTCTTCGTGAAAGTCCGGAATCTTCCGGATGGTCTCGTATCCGTTCCAGTTGCTGGATTTCGTATTCTCGCCTCTTAATCAAACGAGCGTACTCCTCTATCTCCTATCTCTTCTGGTCCAGGATATCCTTATTGCAGCGCACATTTTTCGAATGTGCCACCGATTCTATCCCACGGTGGGACTTGCTCCTTCTCGTGGATTCCGTGGCCGTCCCACCTTCCTTGTTCTTCGGATCATTTGAAGAGTTATGGGACGATCTTTGCTCGTTATCCTCTTGCTATGGCCACCAGCATGCTTTTGCGGACCACCTGGAGGGGATTCGCCTCCTTCCCCACCAGCCTGGTTAAGCGGTGTGACTGGGTCTACTTCCACCATGGTCGTTTTTCAAATGGAACTCGTTCGTTTCCCACAGACAGCGCCAATTGTAGGGGAAAAAATCCAGACAATGCCTAAGAAGGCACTGTGAGATGACAGCCTCACGTGCTTCTTCGTCGGAACCCTAATATGCTGCCTGAACCCTAGCCTGCAAAACAGACAGGAGTGAGCGCACCTTTGCCTCTCGTGGCAAAGGCCCTCCGATGCCTAAATTAGTATCACGTACCAGCAAGAAACCCTAATTATCAGAAAGAAACTGCAATATGAATATCCAATATTGCGTACATTTTTCTCTATGTTCACCTCGTATTTATAGATTTACAGAGGCTTGCTCTCCAAGCATCTTTGTTGCCCTAGGTTTCCTATCTCGTATAGGAAACCTCGTATCCCTTGGATTCTCATTCCTTAAATCGTTTGTTCCCTTTTAGACCATTTAGGAACCTTTCTCATGATGGACCGTGCATTCTATTCCCGTTGGGTATCTCGTCCAGATTCTGCTTCCTTACTGAGTATTACCATTTCTGGAATCTTCTGGAGCATCTTCTATTGCCCAATCACTCGAGATCCTCTCTGAATTCTGCTTCTGTCTTACTTCTTAAAGCTGTCTATCTTAAGACGACTCTATCTGTCCGGGATGCTCATTGCCGAACAGACTGTACCATAAGTGCTACTGTTTTGAATACAAACCCATATCAGCCGAACAGCTGGTATTTACACTAGGATATCTCATATCCCCATTCCCTGAATAGTCCTCTATTCGGTGCGTACTTCGGGCCACCGTCCCTTATCGTCATGGTGCCTTTCATCACTTTTTTCATTGCATAACTTCCATCACGTGTTCGGCTCATTTTTATACTTGTTCGGGTATATCACCCTACTGTAGACACCCCAATCCGGACCTCGGAGAGTCTTTGTCCACCCCGATGATGAAATAGAGGAAACGATACCTTTGCGAGCTTGAAAAAGGATCTCCTTTAAAGCCAAAAACCCAACAAATCCAACAAACCCAGCCAAGCCCAATAAAAAAAGGCCCAAAAAGCCCTGGACCACAGGAGGAGGTACCGTGCGGAGTCAAATTGGAGCGCACGGCACCTTGAGAAATTCAAGGGACCGTGCGCAGCCAAACCCCTCCGCACGGCACCTTGAGCAAAAAGCTGGCTGGCTCGGCTATCGGCCACGCCCGATGTGAGCCACAGTGATGGTAGCTCAGCCGAAAATGCACTTCTGGCCCGCCCAGAAAACACCTCCACCATTTGAATTCAAAATCCTTGGCCATTTGCCTATAAATTAACCCCTCCACTCAAGGGAAAGAGGTCCCTCTTAGCCTTTCTTTTGAGTCCCTCTCTTGCCTTTCTCTTGGCTTTCTCACTCTACTTTCTCTTTCTAAATTTCTACACCCACTTTCTTATTTCCATTGCCATTTCCAAGTTTTAAAGAATGTCATTCCCAAAAGACCTTCTTTAAGTGCTTTCACTCACTCAATTCTCATCATTGAAGTTGATCCTTCATTAACTTCAAAGACTCATCACCCCCAAAACACCTAACCTTCACTCACACCCATACTCCCTTTGTCTCATTTAACCTCCCCCGTCCACATCCGTGACGATCCATCCACATCCTTGCATCCACGATCCTCGATCAAGCTCGAAACCAAAGGTATAAACTAGTTTCCTCGGACTAGATTCCGTTCTGGTCCTGAGGGGACCTTTCTGTCAGCAGATCTAATCCCTTTTGGTTAGATCTTGACTCAAAACCTATTTTCATAAAATAAAACCAACACTGTGCTGAGGTTGGGGAACCGCGCGGTCTGTTGATCGGGCCACGGCACCACGACCCTCGGCCAAGACGGCATGGTGCACACTAGTGCTATTGTGAACAGGCTGACTGGATCTGAGTTTTCCTCCGCTGTGGTTACCTGTTTTTGTTGTCTACTGTTTCTGTAGCTCTTAAAATAAGACCATATCTACAAGCCATGTTTCGGCTCTTCTAAAATCTTTTCAAGATCATCCCAAGTGATCAAAAACGTTGAAAACTATTTTAAAACTATGTTTTGGGAAGGATAATGACGTTCTTGGGATGATCTGACCGTCGTGGGGCTATTCATGAGTTTTCAAAAGATCTACAGAGAAACCAGTGAGCTAAATGATGTTTTGAAAGACTGCAACAGTCTGACAGCAGAGCAGGTGCCACGCACGGCATGTTGAGATGCCTCGCACAGCATCTCAGAGTGCCGTGAGCGGTATTCTGAGGCCCAACAGTCTGACAGCAGAGCAGGTGCCACGCACGGCATGTTGAGATGCCTCGCACGGCATCTCAGGGTGCCGTGAGCGGTATTCTGAGGTCCAAACAGCCTGTTGAACGTTATTTACTTCCATATATTCATGTCATTTTATCACGACTGTACAGATAGCACCACCTGCACGTCAATGTGATATATTTCCCATGTCCTTTTCCCGTTACGTGCTTTATTAAAGAGTTTGATATTCCAAATAATATTGAAAATTCCCCCCCTTTTTAAAACATCAAGTAGAGACCGGTCTTACCGGGCGAATGGGGTGCTTTTTAAAGAAAAACCTTCCTCATTCGTAATGTGGCTCCCGAACCCAACGTCTCGACGTTTTCGCTAGATCAAAAGCCTTTTTCGAACCACTCCTCGGTTTCTCGGGTGACCCATCTCAAAAACCCAGGTGGCGATTCTTCGAGTTAGCGCCTTTTTCCGGGCGCGGGAGCCCACAGTGGCGACTCTGCTGGGGAGAATATTTATTCAATACTTTTTTTTTAAAAAAAAAATGTATAAAAGTATTGGATGATCAAGAGGGCCAAACTTGAAAAGTGTTTTCTAAAGGGGGATTTTCAAATATTTTTCGGACTATTAAGTTCTTTTATCCTGTACACTTTTGCACCGCACAAGCCTCGCTATGCGTGTTTCAGCTATCTTGCCCGGTTTACTGGTGACAAGCTCTCCCAGAATGCCTAGCAACCCTCGACTATGATGAGCCATCGTGCTGTACGACCGTTGTCTTGCAATACACTCGACACGGGGTAGCACATCTTGGCTCTAGTCTAGGGAACCCTTTTGAGACCAAAACCAGCCTTTGCACTTGTACATAGCCATAGAACCTTCCCAACTAGGACAGGAACCCATGGCTAGGACTTATGTGTTATACCCTGTTTACGTGCTTTTTTATTCCTGCATACACTCATCATTCACACACCATTGCATCTTGTGGGCTAGAGGAATAGGCTTCCTTAGAATTCTTTAGGGCCCTCCGGTCGGTCTAGGAGACCTTAAATCCATGGAGTTTGTGATACCTTCGGTGTTTGCCGTGCCCGAACGGCTCCCTTGGTTTGGTTCAAGCCTTAAGCATGCCCGTATCTGGATTCCGGTAGCCACATTGCTCTATCTCGGATGGTCACGATAAGGAGATTGGCTCTGGTTCCGACCCGTTCGGAATTTAACCTGCCTGACGGCACCTACCCGGGCTATCAGAAATCTTCTGTACGGACGTCTTAAGTGAGATTTTGTAACGACCCTGATTTTTGGTCAATAAAAATTTCGCTAAAAATTTGAATTTTATTTTAATACTTAAATTTCATTTTAACGTCCAAAAATCGGTCGTTATCGACTTATAAAATTTTGTTATTATATTTGAAAATTCTTTATTTATTTTATAAATCCCTTTTTGCGATTAATAATCCGTCATAATTAGATTTATGACTTAGGAGATTGGAATTCATCGCCCGGGCATTAAGGTCATTTTCTAGTAGACGAGTATGCCTATTTAGACCTTGGTATAATTACTTAGTAATTGTAGAAAATCCTAGAATTTATTTTCTCGGCTGGAAATCCTACATGGCAACCGATTAGTTAGCAAACCCTAACTACCATATGGCTTAGTTGCATTTCCCATAACCTAGAGCGTTGCATCGATGCCAAAATGGTTAATATTTAGTCCTTGCCTTGACCGTTAACTTGACTGCCTTGCCTTGGCATCGGCTCGCTGTCGCGCCTGCCTCGCCTAGGCGTCGGGTCACTGCCAGGTTGCTCTGCCTTGGCATGCTCACGCCGCCTCGGCCGTCGCATTGCTTGCAGGCCGCCTTGTTGGCTAGCGGGCCGCCTTAGCCATGCTCACGCCGCCGCCTCGGCCGTCGCTTGCTTGAGCCGCCTTGCTTTGCCAGCCACTAGGGCTACCACTTTTGCCGCTGCAGCCAGGTGCTGGCCACCGCTAGCAGCCATCGGGTGCCTTTGCCACCGCTTGCTTGTGGTGCCTTGGCCATGCTCACGCCGCCTCGGCCGTCGCCTTGCGAGCCGCTTGGCCTAGCAGCCGCTTAGGTCGCCTTTAGCCACCAACAGCCTTTGCTTCCTAAGCGACCTTGGCCATCGCTTGCCACCGGTCGCTGTTTGGCCACTAGTGCTCTTTGGCCACCGCTAGCCAGCCTTTGGTCGCTTTGGCCACCGCTATAGCCTTCAGCTACCAGTGCCTTAGCCATGCTCAGCCGCCTTGGCCAGCTGTTTAGCCATGCTTTGCCACCGCTAGCCACCAGTTTGCCTTGGCCACGCTCACGCCTTGTCTTGGCGTTTGACCTAGGGTAATATTTATCCGTTGGACGATAGATGCTAGGGTAATCTTTACCCATTGGTCAATAGGTAAACCTTGGTTAATCTTCCTAAGTACGAGATTAGATTAGTTTAGTGCTTAATTGCAAAGTATTATACTTTTGGTATTAACCGTTGGATAATAACCGTTAGGAGTTTTATTAACCATTGGACGATAGACTAGAATCCTAGCCATTATTACCCATTGGTTATTAACCATTAGAGAAACTATTATCCATTGGATAATAGTTAGTCTTGACAATCATGTACTTGTTTGATTTAAATATTAGACTTGGCCATGTGTGTTATTTGATTAAAATACAATTAGTACATTAGGTTAGTATTATTATACATAGTACTTTGAAAGTAGTAGAATACTATATTAGATATTAGCCCTAAGTCATATCTAGTATAGATATAGTGTAGTACATGTATATATATATACATATGTATGTACTTGTTGTATATATATATTATATTGTATATAGCATGTGTGTTATTAAATATTATATTTAGAAAATCAAATTCACTTGAAAACTTAGATTTATTAAAGACCCATAGTACATATATATATATATATATATGTATATAAGTAGTCTTTCATAGTACATACAAGTGGGAGAGAGAGAGAGAGAGAGAGAGAGAGAAAAGCCGAGAGAGAGAGAGAGAGAGAGAGAGAGAGAGAGAGAGAGAGAGAGAGAGAGAGAGAGAGAAGGAAAAGAGAGAGAAAGATGTGATGTATTGCTTGACTTTTGTCTATCAAACCCTAGATACATGTATAGGTTAGTACTTGTACTAAGTGAAAGAAGTAGGAAGGAGAGGATGGGAGAGAGATTTGAAGTACAAATCTCCTACAAAGTCAAACCCTTCTTGTCCTTATATATATATATATATATATATATATATATATATATATATATATATATATGTACATAGTACAATGTACCAAGAGGAGAGAGAGAGAGAGAGAGAGAGAGAGAGGAGGAGGAGAGAGAGGCCGAGAGAGAGAGATTGAGAGAGAGAGAGGTTCGGATGGAGAGAGAGGGAGAGAGTGATGTGTGTGCAAGTGGATGACATGCTTTGGTCATCTTTGTCCTAGTTGTGTATGCTTTCAAGTGAAAGCATAACCAATGCCATCCAATCTTGTCCTTCCTTGTTCAAACCCCAATTCTATACTTGAAACAAATCCACTTGCTTGGCCAATCTTCCAAAATCCAATCCAAAGGACACATCCTAGCCTTGCATGCCTAGGTTTGTAGGTTATTTCTTGCAAGCAAACTTGATTGCTTAAATAAAAAAATTGGAGGAAAGAGGGAGAGAGGGCAGCCGGCCATAGAGAGGGAGGGAGAGCCCATTTGCCTATAAATAGGACGTCACACTTCTCATTCAACTCACACCTCTTTATTCTCCAAGTTCTCTCCTTGAAAGCATAAGAATTCTTAGTGTTCTTGAGTAGTTCTAGCTTGTTCTTGAGCTTTCTTTCCATCTCCGCCACTAAACCACCATACGACCACCACCTCGACCCTAAAGTAGTAGTAGTATAGGTTACGATCTAGTTTCGAGAGAAACCATTCTCTTTCGAAGCTATCGGAAGCTTACCATAAGCCGTTACTCCGTTCGTTTGCCAACTTTCTTTCCATCGATCTTTTCGTAGTCTTCCTACCGCCAAGAAGAAAGGTAGAATCTTCTTATACCCCTACCCTACGTATATCGTATGATATAAGCATGAGTAAGAATATTTAATACTTGGCTAGTTGATCGCATGATGTTGTTTGACGTAAAATTCTTTGAAGTATATGAGCATGATAATGTAGTTGTGATAATTAGCTTGTAGAACTTTCTTACTAAAAGTATACGTAGTTTACTTTGATCTTGAGAATAATTGAATGCATGGTTTATAGAATCTCCCCAACTTGATTAACTCGTCAATAAACATATGTGGTTACGATTCGTTTAAAAACAAAATGTTGTTTCAAAACAAAGTATTTGTATTTTGACCTTTTTAAGGATTGTGAACTTGATCGCATGATTGCTTACCTTACTTGTGGATTGCAAACAAGCATGAGTAAATAGAGTTGGATGATCTTACTAGATTACTTTAAAGTGATTCGTACCGCCGCGGAGTCTATGCATGATTACGAGACACGAGAACCAAAAAGTAGAAACATGACACTTAGGGAGTGGTTGATATGGATAAAAAGGATTTTTGAGACTACATAATGGCCGGACTTGGTAGCCTTATGTGAGTTGTGAAAACCCGCAAGGTGGCCGGACTTGGTAGCCCTTTGTGTGGACTTGCGAAAACCGCAATGAGGCCGGACTTGGTAGCCCATTGTGTAGATTGCTAATGGAGCCGGACGTGGTAGCTTCATTGGTAATTGGGCTTGGTTATCCGCGGTTTTTATACTATACAAGATTTTGTAACGTGGCCGGACTTGGTAGCCCGTTGAATGAGAAATGATTTTTGAAATGAAATGGTGACACAATACGATGAGTCGCGTAGGAGAAACCAAGAAAGGCATGACACCAACGTGAGCAAGATAGTGAATGCGGATGTATCTTTGTTAATTATGTTGTTTAATGAGCATGTGTAATTATTTATATGACTCTTTGCTATAAGTTATGGGTTAGCGGGTTGGATTATTCTATTGAGCTTCTGTAGCTCACGGTGTTACCTTTTTAGTGACCCTGACATATTATATTGGGGGCGACGCTGGTATAATATGTCAGATTTCATAGATGAGCAGCAGGAACAGTATACCTTGGAGGCCTTTGGAGCCGAGGAGCTTGCAAGGATGGAGGAAGAGGCGGAGCAGTAGTTAATCTTAGATTATCCCCTCTTTTGAATAAAAGTACTCTTGTGAGACTTATGTTGTAATAATGAGCTAGACTCTCCTTAATTTATTCAATAAAAATGTTTATTTAACGTACCCAAAATTCGGGGCGTTACATGTTAGACCCTTGGACAATAACCATTAGGAGACCTTAAATCCATGGAGTTTGTGCTACCTCCGGTGTTTGCCGTGCCCGAACGGCTCCCTTGGTTTGGGTCTAGCCTTAAGCATGTCCGTATCTGGATTCCGGTAGCCACATTGCTCTGTCTCGGATGGTCACGATAAGGAGATTGGCTCTGGTTCCGACCCGTTCGGAATTTAACCTGCCTGACGGCACCTACCCGGGCTATCGGAAATCTTCTGTACGGACGTCTTAAGTGAGATTCGAGCCACGGTAGGTCTTAGGCCTCGTTTCTAGGAGATGGGTAGAAGTAGGGCGAGTATTCGGATTGGTTATGAGTTGCTCCCTTTTGACTTGTTACCAGTGTTGCCAACATTGATCGCCTGCGGAGAAAAGAAGCTGTACCCAATTGGTTCCGTCTGTCCCAAAGACTAGTTCGCGTAGACACCCTGGAAGGACCCCCGCTGTTTGAGGTCCAAATTGAGGAAGAGGAAGAACCTGTGGTAGAAGAATCCGTAGTCTCATTCCCGACCGAAAATCCCTTACCCATGGCTGATCAGGGAGACGGAATGGAGGAACTCAGGCAGAACGTGGCCAACATGGATGTTCAGTTTAAGCAATCCCTCGCCGGTGTTGACGCACAGCTTAAGGCCGCCGTAGTCTCTATGAAAAATGACATGAATATGATAATGAAAAGCATGCAGGAAATCACTGACAAGATCCTGATCAAAGATTCCCTGCAATCTGAGCAACCACCTAAAGTGGAGATACCAGCAGTTGACCCCAACCTGGCCGCTATCATGGATAAGATTGGTAAATTGGAGGAATCTGTCCAGGAAACCAAACGGCTTGGGAAAGGAGAAATCGACATGAAGAAACTATGCCTCTTTCCAAATGCCAAGCTGCCAGAAAAGTTCAAAGGAGTGGACTTTACAAAATTCGATGGAACCGGCGACCCAAGAGCCCATCTTCAGGGATATGTCGGATCCCTCACTATGCGCGGCATTGAAGGAGAAGCCATGGCCCAACTCTTCCATGAGTCCTTGTCTGGCCCAGCTCTGCAATGGTTCCTCTCTCTCGAGCCATCCAAGAAAAGGACTTGGGAAGACATTGGGACGGCCTTTGTAGCTCAGTATGATTTCAACGTCGACTTGAAGATGACCACGAGAGAGTTGGAAAGTACTAAGATGGGTGAGAAGGAAAGCTTTGCTGACTTTGTGAAGCGTTGGAGGGCAAAGGCAGCCCAGATGCAGAATAAACCTGACCTAAAAGAACAAATACGGATAATAACCAAGAACTTGCCAAGCTCTTTTGCACCATACATGGTTCTTTCTCAGGCTGCCCCAAATTTTGAAACTTTTATTTTTCAGATTGGCTGTAGAGGAGGCTTTGCGGGACGGAACTTTGGAGAAGAAAGAATCGGGATCCGGGTCAAAATCCAAAAGCGGGCGTATTCGAGAAACAAAGAATGTTCTCTTTGGGAATGTCAATCAGGCAGGAACCTCATCCACAAAACCTGTAGAAGTTAACCAGATTTCCGAAAAACCAAAATTCCAGAACCGAACCTTCACCCAATTCAGCACTCCAAGATCCACTCTCCTTAAGAAACTCACAGACATTGGGGTGCTGTTGAAACCTCTTCCGCCACCACAAACCATTCCGCCAAACCTAAACCAAAGCGTCTACAGTGACTTCCACCAAATGCCCGGCCATACCACCGACAACTGCATCCGCCTCCGTCATGAAATCCAAAACCTCATTGACAACAAGGTTGTCGATGCTCCACCCACAGATAAACCCAACACCGTCTCAAACCCCCTGCCACAGCATAATACCCCCTTCCGTATCAACCAAATCACCCTAGCCGAAGATCCAAGTCTCCCAGAAACTGACTCTACCCTATTCCCTGATGCCGAACCAATGCCTGTTGGTGGAATTCCCGGAGAAATTGCCTTCCATTCTACCTGGGAATGGGAAGACACGTGGGGAGAACTGATTGCTGACTGGGAAGAATTTGAAGCTGCCAATTTCCAAAGAAACGATGAACCTTTGTTCGAGGCCGGATGGGAGGTTGATTGGCAAAACATCCAGGCAGATCCTCTTGATGGATTCTCTTTGTGTGCACTATTTGAAAATCACGGGGAAGAATACCCGGTCTTCCAAGATGTACCCGAATGGGATTGGACCCGACCCCGGATGAGTATCAGCTTTTGGCATGGAACGACCCATTGGATACCTTCTCCCTGCCGACACTATTCGGTGAAGAATACCAGCTTGGATACCCACCTGAGATGGTGACGTACAACTGGCCGGAACTTGCCCCGCTTCGCCCAGATTTTTCACATTTTAATGACTTTGTCGTCAACAATCTGTATGACAATGTGAACCTCACCCCGTACCCAAACCTTCCTGGGTTCGAGGAGGAAGTTGCTAGCAATGAGTTTGACCCGATGGACTACCTCGTGGACGGAGCTGAATCTGAGTCATCAGTCACTTTCCCGAAAGACGCTGAAGTTGCCATGATAAACTTATGGGAAGATGAACCAGCAAACTTGTGGGCCAACACTGAAGTGGTTAACGTAAAAGTGGGAAACGAAGAATGGACTGTTAACAAAGCCATGATGGAGGCTGAAAAGTGGACACCCGAGGATCTGTGGGATGATCTAGTTATCGCCGATCTGGCCGCTAATCTACAAGATACAACTATCGGAAACAAACGTAAAGCCCTAGCCGACCTATGGAGTGAGGAATCGAAGTACCGCCAGATTGATCATCTAACCAGAAGCGGTCGTGTTTATCAACCTCCGAACCTCCAAGTTGGGGAACCTTCCAACCCTGCAACCGCAGAGCCTTCTGATCCCTTCACCACCCCGGTTAAGAGCACCTTCCGACCCTTTGACCCACCAGCTAAGGAGCCCTCTCGACCTGAAAAGAACCCCGAAGGGATGATTAAGCGCCAACTGGAGCAAACTCATGCCAAGATGTCTGTCTGGGATGTGCTGGTCCATTCCACACGCCATCGTGAAGGCTTCATCCAAGCACTCTCTCAGCTAAAGGTTCCTTCCGCTATAACTCCCGATGAGCTTGTGGCACTAATCAAAACCATACCCATCAAACATGCCATCACCTTTACTGATCGAGACTTACCCGCCGAAGGAACTGACCACAATCGACCATTGCACATCACTCTGAAATGCCATGGCAAGTCGGTACCTGTAATCTTGGTGGACAATGGTTCGGCAATCAATGTCTGTCCACTCCGTGTTGCCTACTGCTTGGGGTACAAAAATAAGGACTTCTCTCCATCAGAAGTCAAGGTCCGAGCATATGACAACACTCGGAGGGATGTGATTGGGACTCTCATGATACCCATGACCTTCGGACCATACCAGACGGAAGTAGAATTTCACGTGGTGAATATCCCTGCCTCTTTCAATCTGCTCTTGGGAAGGCCCTGGCTACATCGGCCAGACATCATGGCTGTGCCCTCCACACTCCACCAGAAAATTCGGTTGGGACTGGAAACAGGAATGCTTACTATCCACGGAGACTCGGGGATTCATGCCCCTGTTGAGGACAATGCCCCACTCTTGAAAATTCAACACGGAGAAGAAGATATCGCTTTGGGAGGCTTCTCTCTAGATACCTCTCAGTCTATCTATTCAGTTAGGATCGATGATGACTTCGTTATTAGCAATGTTGCCATTAAGATTATGAAGAAAATGTCCTACATGCAAGGATTGGGACTGGGAAAGAACCTCCAAGGCCCTGCGAAGTTTGAAGCCCAGGGCGCTCTGACGCGTACAACAGGCCTTGGTTACTCACCCTCAAGTAAAAGCAAAGTGAAAAGGGGGAACAGGTTGGAGGACTACTTTGTCAAAGAAGAAGCAAAGCAGATTTATCAACGACAGCTGGAACCATTTTGGGACGAGGAAACCAATACCTTCATGCCAGGGTTTGAGATATTCGCCAACGATATCTGGCCAGATAGTGATGAAGAAGCTGAGGTTGTGGAAAAGCAGAAAGAGCTCCCTGACTGGATTGAGGTTTTTGCCATGGGTAGTCTCGCAACTCTGTTTAGGGAAGACGAATCAATAGGTACAGCTGCGGAAGCGGAAGTGCTGATGATGGGACAAGATACCCCTGAGGACCCGACTTTGCTCATCATGGATGCTGCTGGAGGATGCAAGAACTGGACCTTCATACCGAGTGCAACTCACCACGAGTCTGAGTCTGAATCTGAGTCTGGATTTGAGTCTGTTAAGTCTTCTGAGTCTTCTGAGTCTGCTGAGTCCGAGTTGGTGCCTCTTGGCCCAAACTCTCGAGTCTCAGTATTGAGTTCGAATCCATCCGTGTATGATGCCCCGAGGCCTTCGTTGATCATGAAATGAATGAATCGATTCTCTTACTTTCCCGACTTTGAAATAAATTGCGTCGACCCTGGTGATGAAGAGATTGATTTCGATGGGGATATCCCCAAAGAAATTCGATCCCTAATCGACAGGGAAGATGAAAGGCATGCTCAACCTGTAAAAGAAGAAATCATTTTAATAAATTTGAGAGATGAAGGGAGTCCCCGGGTAATCCAGATCGGTTCCGCGCTATCTGCTGAATAACGCAAAGCCCTTATAAACTTGCTCGAAGAATTCGAAGATATGTTTGCATGGTCACACGCAGATATGCCCGGAATCGATCCTGAAATCTTGGAACACCGGATTCCCCTCTATCCTGACGCAAAACCAGTAAAACAGAAACTAAGGCGCATGAGACCTGATTGGGTGCTTAAGATAAAGGAAGAAGTCACTAAACAGATTAACGCTGGGTTTTTAATGGTAACTGAATACCCTCAGTGGGTTGCAAACATCGTCCCAGTACCAAAGAAGGATGGTAAAATAAGGGTCTGCGTCGATTTCAGGGATCTCAACAAAGCCAGCCCAAAAGATGACTTCCCGCTCTCTTTCATGGATGGTTTTTCGGGGTACAATCAAATCCTTATGGCTCCAGAGGATTGGGAAAAAACTACGTTCATCACTGAGTGGGGGACATATTGTTATCGAGTCATGCCCTTCGGACTAAAGAACGCCGGATCTACTTACCAGCGGGCCGCCACGGCATTGCTACATGACATGATTCATAAAGAGGTAGAGGTCTACGTTGACGATATGATTGTTAAAGCCAAAGAGCGAGAAGGACATCTGCCCGCGCTTAGGAAGTTTTTCGAAAGAATCAGGAAGTACAAGATGCAGCTCAACCCCGCCAAATGCACGTTCGGAGTCACTGCAGGGAAGATGCTTGGGTTCATGATCACCACCCGAGGCATCGAAGTCGATCCATCGAAAATCAAAGCCATCCTAGAAATGGAACCGCCGAGATCTGAGAAGGATGTAAGGAGTTTCCTCGGCAAGGTGCAATTCATCAGTCGATTCATTGCAAAGCTGACCTCGACTTGCGAACCCCTATTCCGTTTGCTCAAGAAAGGAGTGCCGTTCGCTTGGGACGATAGGTGCCAGAAAGCTTTCGAAGCCATCAAGGCCTACCTGAACAAGCCACTATTAACGCCGCCCGTAACAGGAAAACCTTTGATCCTATACCTGTCGGTCACTTCGTCCTCAATGGGGTGTATGTTGGTACAGGAAGGAGATGATGGGGTTGAAAGAGCATTTACTACCTCGAAAAAGATGGTTGGACCAAGAGCGGTACACTCCTGGAAAAGACATGCTTTGGGCACTTGTATGGGCTTCTAAGAAGTTGAGGCATTACATGCTCGCCTACCCGGGAGGGTGATATCTCGGATGGATCCCCTAAAATATCTATTCGAAAAACCAGCCCTCAGAACCCTCGCGCGATGGTTCTTGATGCTCGTTGAATTTGAATTAAAGTATGTCACCCGAAAGTCAATGAAAGGAAGAGTCGTCGCAAAATTCCTGGCCGATTGCCCGGTTGAGGGAGGGAAGATGAGTTCAATTTCCCTGATGAAGACATAATGGCGGTAGCCGAGGACATTTGGCGATTGTACTTTGACGGGGCAGCTAACCAAAGGGTTCGGAATCGGTGTATTACTCATTTCGCCCGATGGGTCGCACATCCCGTTGGCATTCAAGCTTAACTTCGAAGTCACCAATAATCAGGCAGAGTACGAGGCTTGCATCGTCGGTATGGAGGCAGCCATTGAGATCGGCATAGAAAAACTGGAAGTCGTGGGAGATTCGAACTTGGTCGTGTCCCAGGCAAATGGTGATTGGAAAGTCAAGGAAGAAAAACTAAAGCCATATCACCACGATCTCGAAGATCTCATCCCCCACTTCACTAGGGTAACATTCACTCATGTCCCAAGGTTCAAAAATCAATTCGCAGACGCTTTGGCAACGTTGGCATCGATTTTTGTCGAGATCCCTATTGGCGTAAAGTTAAGGCCGATCGTGATAGAACAAAGGGATACTCTAGTCTACTAGCATGTCATGACGATCGAAGAACCCGATGATGGTCAGCCATGGTACTTCGATATTTGGAGATATGTAGAAAGAAGAGAGCACCCCATGGGAGCAAGCAAGAAGGACCGAATCGCTCTCCAGAGAATGGCGGCTCAATACATTATCTGTGGAGGGAACCTATACCGAAGATCACACTGCGGTACGCACAAGTTATGCGTCCATGGGGAAGATGCGAAGAGGGTAATGGAGGAAGTCCACGAAGGTGTATGTGGCCCTCACATGAATGGTATAATGCTTGCTAAGAAAATCCTCAGGCAAGGATACTTGTGGACCACCATGGAAACGGAATGTGTGGAATATGTGCGAATGTGTAGAAAGTGCCAAATTCATGCTAATCTCACGCATGTCCCGCCACATGAGCTGCAACAAATGACCTCACCATGGCCTTTCTCGACATGGGGAATTGACGTCATCGGAAGGATAGTGCTGGCAGCATCCAATGGTCACAAGTTCATTTTAGTAGCCGTCGATTATTTCAAGAAATGGGTAGAAGCTGCTTCCTATGCCACTTTGACTGCGGTTCAAGTTGCACATTTCATCAAGCAAAATGTCGTTTACCGGTACGGGGTCCCCCAAGCTTTCGTATCCGATAATGGGGTTCATTTCAAAGGACGAGCCCGGGAAGTTTTGGATGAGTTCCAAATTCAAGTGCACAAATCGACGACTTATCGGCCGCAGACTAATGGCGCCGTGGAGGCTGCCAATAAGACAATCAAAGCCATTTTGGAGAAGACCATTCAATCCGCAAGGGACTGGCATGAACAACTACCCCTGGCTCTGTGGGGGTATCGCACATCTGTGCGAACACCAACGGGAGCAACCCCCTACTCTTTGGTTTACGGAATGGAAGCGGTGCTCCCCATCGAATTGGAAGTCCCATCTCTTCGAACTATGATTGAATGTGAAATCCAAGAGGCAGAATGGTTGAGCAATCGGTTCGAAGAACTTATGCTATTCGATGAACGCCGGTTAAGGGCTCTTTACCACATTCAAGGATACCAACGAAGGATTGCACGGGCATTCAATAAGAAAGTGAAACCCAGGAACTTGATAGAGGGTGACATGGTTTTAAAGGAAATCCGGGCTCCTGTTTACGACCCACGAGGAAAGTTTCGACCAAAATGGTCCGGACCGTACATTATCAAGACCATCCTTTCTGGAGGAGCTGCGCAACTCATCGACTTGGACGGAAATGAATTCTCAACCTTGGTCAACCTGGATCAACTCAAGCACTATTACCCCTGAGAGAAGCTCGCTAGGCTGAAAACCGCAAGGGCGGGCAGTCCTAGGCAAAAATTAGAGCAAAGCCTGCTAGGATGAAAACCCGTCAGGGCATCCTAGGCAAAAGTTAAGGCATACAATAAATGAGCTCGCTAGATCGAAAACCCGAAAGGGCGGTTCTAGGCAAAAATTAGAGCGCAAAAGGAGAGTGTTAAAACCAGAGCGAACCCTACCCTGAACTACATCATGACCTGATTCCTTCGCCAGGAGGATACGTAGGCAGTCTCACATTGAGACCCGGTCACAATCCATCAAAATAAAGATCCAGGTTGAGAAGGTTTGAAAAACAAAAGTCGAGAAGGGGGAAACCCTCCAAGACTCGCTTTTATTAACACGATTACTTCTGCTACATAAGGTTGGGCAAAGCTTTCAAAACCAAAAGAAATACAACATAATGAGAAGAGGGTCCACAATTTATTCGACGGTCAGGGAAGTAGGATCGAGTCATTTCCTTGGGCTCCAGCCCTCGCTGCGATGTCCCTCCTAAGCCACTTTCGATAGCTCCCGCGCATCGCCACAGAAGGATAAGGATGTGCGTCAGTCACCTCGCGTGTCATCCAAAAGCGCTGGTAGTGGCAAAGAACCGAATGGCTGAAGAGAGGCAGAACCACATCCACGAGAACCTCGTCAGGGGCCTCCTGCCTAAGCCGAGTTGACTTTGGATGCGATAAGGGATGTAGAAGGTAAAAGCTCCCAAACCAGCAAGGACGACCCACCGAGGGCCCATGTAGTGACCGTCATGGGAGGAAGATCCAGCCATCGACACCTCCAAGCAATGGTCTCCGCCCTGGCGTCCGAGAAAATCGACCCACTCGGCCTTGCTCCTATCCTCAAACTCAAAGCATCAGAGACAGTAACCTCGCCTCATATGACCAATTGCCGGAAGGAATGGTCAAGACATTCACCTTGTCACAAAGCCAAATCTGTGGGAAGAGAGAAAACAAGTAAGAAACCGTAGAAAGCCAAGCTGAGTGTTGAGGTAAAATGAGAACGTGAGAAAAACCCGAAAAAGGAGAGCTGAGTGAGAAGCCAACCTGTAAGAGAAGGGGGCTACCACCGAAAGTCTCGGTCCCTCCAGAGCGAACCTTGTCCAAACCAATCAATGTCTCGGCCAAAACCATCGGAATCACGTCCTTTCGAGCCTCTACCTGAACAGCAACGCTGACCAGCGCCGAACTAACATGACCGGCAGAAGGAACTAAGAGATAGGCCGCAAGCACAGAGCAATCATGCGTCGAGTCTGATAAGTCATGTCTCCAAGATCGCCAGGAGGAGAAAATAGCTCGATAAGGCGCATGACATTAAGATGGCCATTCCTAACCAAGTAGCGAGCGGCACCATCACCCAATCCGAGGGCCGCGGCCAGAAACGTTCTCGCGCACAGGAGGAATGATGACCTCCCCTGAACCAAAGCCCTCGAGGTACGCACGGAACTCCTCGACAGTGGGACAGAGCTCCTGATTGCCAAACCGGAACACGTGAACCTCCGGATCCCAGAAACTCACGGCTGCCCTCAAAAGTTCGGGGCGAAGACGGATGTTGCGAAGGTACCGCATGGAATAGAGACCATGAGCTCGGAAGTTAAGCCAATCGACACCTTCCATCGAAGCCAACCATGGATGAAGTGAACCGGTAAGAGAAAGAGCCATTTCAAGAAGTAAGATGGGAGTTGAATGAGGTGAGGAGAATGTGGTATAAGAGAGCCTGAATTTATAGGAGAGGTAGAAGGGACAACTTCAACTTTCAAAGAGCCTCGGGTTTCAAAAGCGCAAGTTTTCCATGAGTCCAACATCGGGAAAAGCTTGGTCAAGTCCTAAAAGGTGCAAAACAGACATGCATTGGTTCAGAAATGCCATTGCATGGGTCAAACCTCAACCCCCGAGCAATCTACCTTGGAAAGCAGCAAAACTGGAATCTGTCAGGAAAATTATCTCGCGCGGCACCTTGATGGGTCGCACGGCATGTTGAAACCAGAAAAGTCCCACGGCAAGGTGATTAGGGTACCGTGAGGCAGATTCATACCCGCACGGCACCTTGGTGTATGCGCACGGCATGTTGACTCTGCATTTCTGCAATTTTTGGCAGCAACCCCCCAAGATGGAATCAAGGCCCTAAAAAGCACCAACCAGCACCTAAACACACTCTATCGGGTATTTGGGACTTCGTGGATGTTTCGTTTCAAGATAACTCCTGGGATTCGCCGTCGTGGCACGAAAACTCGATAAAATCTGTTCCTTAAGCCATGTCAAAATATTAAAGTCCGTTTCGGGTCATTCCAAGTCGTTCTTTCAAGTCCTATAGGTCATAATGGTCAAAAGTGACTTAGTTCAAGTTCCGGTTCATGTCCAGAGTCAAAACTCGAAAATGTCACATGTTAGAGTCAACGTTTTCCTACCTTTCGAGTATATTCCAGAGGCAAAATAGAATTTCCGAGCATCATAGCAAGATTCAAAGGTCATTATGTCTCATATTCATGTCCGGAGTCAGTTGCAAAGATGTCTATATAAAGTCTTGTATGCAGAGTCTACTTTACAACGGTTTGCTTGCCTTCTTTGATTTCTATTCTACTGTCAATATACTTCGATTGTTAATATGTCCCTCCTCACAAACCTCACATTCAACTCAGCGACTAGTTGCACAGTTCGGTTAATGTTTTGGTTATTCAGTTTTCTTCGTGCAAACAAAAGGAAATTAAATGACATAAACAATGAAAGAACAAAATCTCTGTATAAATCCAAAAGCATCCATGAGTCGAAGTACAAAAAGGGGCACAATGACCCAATGATCGAAGTCCTATCTACCAAGGGCAAGCAGCGCCCTAGCAAAAGAAGCACGCAGGCTCCAAAAGCGCAAAACAAAAGAGGAGCTCAACTCTCATCCTTGTCCTCGCCTCGCTCTCCTCCTCGTCCTCTACGGAGATCTCCTCGTCGCAGAGAGTCGCCGCCGCTGATCCGGTCGCTCTAGGCACAGTATCTCCTGAGGTGACCTCCAGGTCAACGTCTGTAGGCTCGGGTGTATCGTCCTCAGAGACGTCAATAGGCTCGTCCTCGGTCCCTACAGAGCGTCGTGTCCTCTTCGATGCCGGCTCCTCCCGCGAGCCGGCAGAGGACACCTGTCGTACTATCGGGCGGACGGACTTCCTCCGCAACCCTCGTGTAGCCCCTCCTCTGGCCTGCAACGGTATAAGCATTCGTATAACATTTGCATCATAATCATAATATAAATGATAGGAGTAAAGCAAATGACTGAAGTTCGAGAGTATACCATCGACCCACCAACGCGAGGCAACACCTCCGGAGGGTGGCCCATGGCGTACTGCCTCACCAACTGCTCCAGGCCCATCATGGCCTCTGCCATCTCCTTCACGTACCCTGGAGGGGCCTGCAATGAAGGAAATCAATCAGAACATGTGGAAAGAGCGAACGTACGGAAGAATGAAAGCATGTTGTACCTGAGCGAGAAACGCTGGAGCCTCAACTGCAGGGCGTGGCACTACAACTAGGCCCGGGGCTCCCTGCGGGGTCGTCACGTCCACTGTCCAAGAGAGGGCAGGGAGGCTAGTGCCACTCGGGCCTGCACCCTCACTGCGACCTCTGTCACCACGACCCCCGTCTCCTCCGCTGACTCCGCCACTCCTGTCTCTCTTCCTTCCCCTTCTTCTTCCAGCGCCCTCTCGTGCCGCCTGTGCCGCCTCCCAAGCAGCACGTATCCTCAGACCCGCCATCAGTGCGAGAACGATTACTGCGTGGTCGGCGGCAAAACGGCCTTTGCCTCGGCGGCTCCAACTCGAGGTCGGCCGTGTGGCTGCTCGACCTCCTCGCGTGTCTTGATGCATCCTCTGCCTTAGCGAGAAGCGGCCGGGGACTCGAAGGCGTTCGACCTCGGCGGCTGGCGTGACACTCGGTCACCCAAGTACCATTGCCACAGCCGTAGGGGACTCGAGAAGCACTCTCCCCTGGCAACCTCCCTACTCCACGAGGGGATCTCCAAGCGGTCCCACACCCGCCAACGGACCTGTCATCAAGAATAAGCAATATCAAGGTGTTGATTGATGAAAATAAGCTGGAAATAGATATGAAAGCGCTTTAGTACCTGATCGGGACCAGCTCGTCCAAGTAAAGACGGAAGGCATCCAGCTTGCCTCTCCCCCTCTTCACGCCCTTGTACTCTGTCGACCAGCGTAGGGCTCGGGGGAGTATCGTGTCGTCGGGACACGTGGTCTCGGGAGGGTACATCCCTATCACATCGTACGTCCAAAGCTGCAATTCAAGACATTGAAAGTTAGCACAAGATATATATTGGATTGATATAAATGGAAAGCTAACTATTCATGAGAAAGGAAAAGAAATGTACCTCCCAAACCCTCCAGTAGCCTCCGAGACTCACTCCTGCCCCACGGGAAAGAGAGCCCATAAAGGCATAGCACGTCCCCAGCGCCGCACCTCCCCAGTCGAAGCGGGCGATCTCCCCGACGTCCCTCAGGGCTGGGAGAAGCGAAAGGTGCACTCGGTTGTGCCTGTTGGGAAACAGGGACGCACCAAGTAAGTATAGCAGGAAACACCTCGCCATCTGCTCCTCCTCCACCCTGTCAGCCGGGAGCCTCTCCGTCCAAAACCTCGGAGGCTGGCGTGCCGCATCGTCCCCTCCGCCTCGGCTCGTGTCCCAAAGATCGCCCGGCGAAAGCCCCGCCTACCTCCCTGTGGCGGCGTCAAAAGGAATAGGTTCACCTCCGACCCTGAGACCGGTGATCGCCGCAAAATCCAACGGCGTCACGGTCAGCTCACCGAAAGAAAAGTGGAGGGTATTCGTCGTGTCCCACCACCTCTCAGCCAAAGCCCTCACCACCGGGCGGTCGTTGCACACGCCCCTCGCAAGTACCCCGACGAACTCCCCGAAGCCCGCCAGCCGGCAACCTCTCCCAAAACGTCGGCACAGCCGCCGAACCTCCGTAACACGAGAGCGAGATCGCCTGTTGCAACAAATCAACAAGTATTCAGTAAACAGGCATGGCATGTAATCCAATGGTATACTTGGATGTAACGAAACGGAAATACGATGCATTGGAATTTGAAATACAGACATTTAAAGTATACCTCGTCTCGGCACAAAGAAAGGTGCCGCTGAGGGTCCCTCAGGACCAGAGCCTCGTCGTAAGTCGGCCTCCGTGGCGTGTAAGGGTCAAAAAGCGAAGGCACCACCACGTGCTGAAAGGGCACGTAGGTCGCCTCGTCGTAGGGCCCTCGCCCCTGCAACGCCAGTGTCGCCTCGGCCACCACGGTGGCGTGAGGTGCCGTCACCCGGCCTCCTCGGCTCGCCTCTCCTCGGCCTCTGGCTCTCTAACACCCCAGTCCTAGCCCCGGCCTCCAGCTCCACCTCGCGGGCTGCGAGTAAGGCGTCCGCCAACCCAGGAAACCCCCGCACCACCTCCAGTACGTCCTCCATGGACGCCGTCGCAAAGTAGTCGCCCATGCCTATAGGGCGTGACGACCCTGCACCTGTACCACTGCCCACAAACAAAGGCGGTGTGTCCTCCACCATCGGCTCACCCTCGACGACGGGGGCCTTCCCCAAGTCAGTCCGAGGCTCTCTCACGGGAGAGGCCTCTGTCTCCTCTACCCCCTGGTCTAAGCCACCGCCACCATGACCCTCCGTGGTCCTCTCCTCCACGCTAGCCGCCGCCTCTGACCGGCCCGAAACCTCGACATCGTCCCTCGACTCCACTGCACCCGGAGTCTCCGTCTCCTGGCCGTACCCGGCCAATACTACACTACCCCCATCATCACCACCACTACCGACCACTGCACCGACTGGGGCCGTGGTCTCCTCGGCCAGAGCCGCCCGGTCCGAGACCCTCGTGGTCTCCGGTACACTCTCGGCCATAGCTACGTCCTCCGGAACGATCGGAGGCGAAGTAATGTCACTGGGTGCGTCCTTGGACTCCATGATCGTAATGTATGAGAAATGGAGAGAGAGAGCAGTCGTCTCAGATAGAGAACGATCGAGAGAGAGAGAGAGCAGCGAGAGAGAGAGCGACAGAGAGAGAAGCGGCGAGAGAGAGAGAGCAGTTGAGAGAGCGAGAGAGCGAGAGATAGCGGTGAGAGAAAGTGATCGAGAGAGAGAAGTCGAACTATGGGGTGTACTGTGTACACCTCGCATATATATATATATATCCCCCGAACCGGTTCACTCAGAAACCAACGTTGGACCGGGTTCACAGCCAAATTGGCCGCACGGCACCTTGGCGTAGTCGCACGGCACCTTGGGCGAACATACAGTGCCTTCAGTTTACGTTACCGTGCGTACTCAAATTGGCTGCGCACGGCACGCTGGGTTATTTCGACTGTTCTGCTTTCTGAAGATAGTTTGTAACAATCTATGCACAATCCAAGTTTGCTCGAGGGAAGAAGTTTGAATGCAAGAGAATAGAAGAAGGAAAAGGGCTTTTTCATTAAAATAAAACCCGGGGTTTCCCCCGGGACTTGCCACTACATTTCAAAAAAAAAGAAAAAGAAAAAAGGACAACAAAACAACAAAATAAAACAGGGCCTACTGCCCTTCATTTTCCCTTCTTCTTCTTCTTCTTCTTCTTCTTCTTCTTCTTCTTCTTCTTCTTCTTCTTCTTCTTCCTTCTTCTCCTTCTCCACCCCCGGCCTTAGTCGCTCCCGCCATCCGAAGCGTCATTTGCCCCATTCGAACGGTCGTCCGACCCATTGGGGTTGCCCTCGGAATCCTCCGCTGTCTCGTCTGACTCACGCCCAAGAACGGAGTCGGGGTCCTCCTTGTCATCCAGTTGGTCGAACGCGAAATCCTGAAGATTCGACACCGCACGGCGGAGAGTGCGAATCGTCCCAATGAGCCTCTCGATTTGCCGGTTGAGCGTTTCAATCTCCCGACGGTAGAAGGCCATCTCGGCCTCGAGAGACGCCACTCGATCAGTCAAGTTGCTGCCTGCCATGTCGAAAACGGTTTGTGTGAAGGATTTGAAGAATGCTTAAGAGGTTGTGGTGCATGGATTGAAGCACCCTCTCCCTTTTTAAAACAGACGTCCCAGCCGACGAAGAGACACACCCGAATTAATGGCACCCTTAAACCTGCCAACTGTTCTCGGAAATCGAAAGGGTGCTTAGCAGAACGAGGTGCCGCGCGCCTACAATTTTGACCGCACGGCACCCTGGCTCAGAAGCTTAAATGCCTTGTCTCGAAAATTGATCCAATCAGCCACCAAAATCCTCTTGGAAACTCAATTCTCAGCCGTTTTGCAGTAAAGATCCCTTAGAATGTCGTGCATCGGTTACGGCGCCATTTAATCCCCCGGGAATTCGCCGTATTCGCCTTTTTCTCGGTATTCGTCCTCCGGGACTCACCGTGACTGGTTCAAGGATCCGACATATTTTCCCCAGCAGGTCCAAAATTCAAAATTCAGTTTTCGCCTCCCGAGGGCTCGTCTCAAAAATTCAGAATTCCATTTTCGCCTCCCGAGGGCTCGTCTCAAAAATTCAAAATTCAATTTTCGCCTCCCGAGGGCTCGTCTCAAAAATTCAAAATTCAATTTTCGCCTCCCGAGGGCTCGTCTCAAAATTCAATTTTCGCCTCCCAAGGGCTCGTCTCAAAATTCAATTTTCGCCTCCCGAGGGCTCGTCTCAAAAATTCAAAATTGAATTTTAGCCTCCCGAGGGCTTGTCTCAAAATTTACAAATTGAATTTTAGCCTCCAGGGCTTGTCTCAAAATTCCAAATTGAATTTTACGCCTCCGAGGGCTTGTCTCAAAATTCAAAATTCAATTTTCGCCTCACGAGGGCTTGTCTCAAAAATTCAAATTGAATTTTCGCCTCCCGGGCTTGTCTCAAAATTCTAAATTGAATTTTCGCCTCCCGAGGCTTGTCTCAAAATTCAAAATTCAATTTTAAGCCTCCGAGGGCTTGTCCCAAAAATTCCAAATTGAATTTTCGCCTCCCGAGGGCTTATCTCAAAAAAATTCTAAATTGAATTTTCGCCTCCCGAGGGCTTGTCTCAAAAATTCCAAATTGAATTTTCGCCTTCCAAGGGCTTGTCTCAAAAAATTCTAAATTGAATTTTCACCTCCCGAGGGCTTGTCTCAAAAATTCCAAATTGAATTTTAGCCTCCCGATGGCTTGTCTCAAAAAATTCTAAATTGAATTTTCGCCTCCCGAGGGCTTGTCTCAAAAATTCCAAATTGAATTTTCGCCTCCCGAGGGCTTGTCTCAAAAAATTCTAAATTAAATTTTCGCCTCCCGAGGGCTTGTTTCAAAAATTCTAAATTGAATTTTTGCCTCCCGAGGGCTTGTCTCATAAAATTCTAATTTTCGCCTTCCGAGGGCTCGTCTCAATCTTCGCCTTCCGAGGGCTCGTCTCGCTTTTTGTCCCTTGAGCCACGGTCTAACGGAGCTAACGTCTCTCCTCGTCTTGATTTTCGCCTCCCGAGGGCTCGTCTCGCTTTTCGTCTCCCGAGGGCTCGTCTCGAGTCTTTCACAATACTTTGAATGATACACGACACCACGAGCACTCTGTTTTCTCTCATTGCAATGTCCCAATGGAACTACGCTGGTCTGATTCCTACAACGGGGTACGTAGGCAGCTCTCCGAGCGCGACCACCATCGTTATTTACTTGCATTTTTCACTTTGTCTCTGTTCAAAGGCACTAGAGCAACGGATTGGGATGCCTATTCTTTAAGCGTCACTCGTACCAACTAATGGTATCCGAGTTACGTTAAAGACGGACTAATGTAGACACCCCAATCCGGACCTCAGAGAGTCTTTGTCCACCCCGATGATGAAATAGAGGAAACGATACCTTTGCGAGCTTGAAAAAGGATCTCCTTTAAAGCCAAAAACCCAACAAATCCAACAAACCCAGCCAAGCCCAATAAAAAATGGCCCAAAAGGCCCTGGACCACAGGAGGAGGTACTGTGCGGAGCCAAATTGGAGCGCATGGCACTTTGAGAAATTCAAGGGACTGTGCGCAGCCAAACCCCTCCGCACGGCACCTTGAGCAAAAAGCTGGCTGGCTCAGAAAGCTGTCGGCCACGCCAATGTGAGCCACAGCTGATGACTGGCTCAGCCGAAAATGCACTTCTGGCCCGCCCAGAAAACACCTCCACCATTTGAATTCAAAATCCTTAGCCATTTGCCTATAAATTAACCCCTCCACTCAAGGGAAAGAGGTCCCTCTTAGCCTTTCTTTTGAGTCCCTCTCTTGCCTTTCTCTTGGCTTTCTCACTCTACTTTCTCTCTCTAAATTTCTACACCCACTTTCTTATTTCCATTGCCATTTCCAAGCTTTAAAGAATGTCATTCCCAAAAGACCTTCTTTAAGTGCTTTCACTCACTCCATTCTCATCATTGAAGTGATCCTTCATTAACTTCAAAGACTCATCACCCCCAAAACACCTAACCTTCACTCATACCCATACTCCCTTTGTCTCATTTAACCTCCCCCGTCCACATCCGTGACGATCCATCCACATCCTTGCATCCACGATCCTCGATCAAGCTCGAAACCAAAGGTATAAACTAGTTTCCTCAGACTAGATTCCGTTCTGGTCCTGAGGGGACCTTTCTGTCAGCAGATCTAATCCCTTTTGGTTAGATCCTGACTCAAAACCTATTTTCATAAAATCAAACCAACAACAGCGGGAGATTGCAACCAAAAACATTTGTTCGGGCGCGCGGCATCCCGACCCCAGCGCACGGCATGGTGCACACTAGTGCTATTGTGAACAGGCTGACTGGATCTGAGTTTTCCTCCGCTGTGGTTACCTGTTTTTGCTGTCTACTGTTTCTGTAGCTCTTAAAATAAGACCATATCTACAAGCCATGTTCCGGCTCTTCTAAAATCTTTTCAAGATCATCCCAAGTGATCAAAAACGTTGAAAACTACTTTAAAACTATGTTTTGGGAAGGATAATGACATTCTTGGGATGATCTGACCGCCGTGAGGCTATTCGTGAGTTTTCAAAAGATCTACAGAGAAACCAGTGAGCTAAATGATGTTTTGAAAGACTGCAACAGTCTGACAGCAGAGCAGGTGCCACGCACGGCATGTTGAGATGCCTCGCACGGCATCTCAGAGTGCCGTGAGCGGTATTCTGAGGCCCAACAGTCTGACAGCAGAGCAGGTGCCACGCACGGCATGTTGAGATGCCTCGCACGGCATCTCAGGGTGCCGTGAGCGGCATTCTGAGGTCCAAACAGCCTGTTGAACGTTATTTACTTCCATTTATTCATGTCATTTTATCACGACTGTACAGATAGCACCACCTGCACGTCAATGTGATATATTTCCCATGTCCCTTTCCCGTTACGTGCTTTATTAAAGTGTTTGATATTCCAAATAATATTGAAGATTCCCCCCCCCCCTTTTTAAAACATCAAGTAGAGACCGGTCTTACCGGGCGAATGGGGTGCTTTTTAAAGAAAAACCTTCCTCATTCGTAATGTGGCTCCCGAACCCAACGTCTCGACGTTTTCGCTAGATCAAAAGCCTTTTTCGAACCACTCCTCGGTTTCTCGGGTGACCCATCTCAAAAACCCGGGTGGCGACTCTTCGAGCTAGCGCCTTTTTCCGGGCGCGGGAGCCCACACCTACACTTTGAAAGGCTCCGTAAATTTCGTATGCGGCTCAACCCGCAGAAATGCACTTTTAGGGTCACAGCTGGCAAGATGCTTGGTTTCATGATTACTACTCAAGGCATTGAAGTCGATCCATCAAAAATCAAGGCAGTACTGGAGATGAAGCCCCCAGAATCTGAAAAGGGAGTGCGGAGCTTTTTGGGGAAGGTTCAATTTATCAGCAGATTCATCGCCAAGTTGACCTTGACTTACGAGCCGATGTTTCGTCTACTTAAGAAGAACACGCCATTTGTATGGTCCGATAAATGCCAAGCAGCTTTTGAGTCTATCCAGAACTACCTACAGAATCCTCCGGTTCTGATGCCGCCTGTGCCGGGGAAGTCCTTGATACTGTATCTGTCTATGAATCCTTCGTCCATGGGATGCTTGTTAGCTCAGGAAGGAGATAAAGGTGTTGAAAAGGCCATTTATTACCTAAGCAAGAAGATGGTAGGGTGTGAAGAACGCTACACCGCTCTTGAAAAGACGTGTTAGGCTCTTGTCTGGGCTTCCAAGAAGTTGAGACATTACATGCTGGCTTATCCAGCGAAGCTGATTTCTTGAATGGATCCTCTCAAGTATCTATTTGAGAAGCTAGCACTTACAGGTAAGTTAGCACGTTGGTTGCTCTTGCTGGCAGAGTTCGATCTCGAGTATGTCACAAGGAAGTCCGTCAAGGGACGCGCGGTGGGAGAATTCTTGGCTGATCATCCTGTCAATGGGCCGGAAGATACAGACTTTGTATTTCCAGATGAAGAGGTGCTAACAGTAGTCGATGATGTGTGGACTCTCTACTTCGATGGGGCAGCCAATCAGAAAGGATATGGAATTGGCGTTTTGTTGATAACACCTGACGGCTCCCATATTCCGCTTGCTTTCAAACTCAATTTCGATGTCACTAATAACCAAGCGGAATACGAGGCTTGTATTGTTGGCATGGAGGCCGCCTTAACGCTCGGTGTTGAAAAGCTCGAAGTTATCGGTGATTCTAATCTTGTTGTATCTCAAGCCCATAGGGACTGGAAGGTTCGTGAGGAAAAATTAAAGCCTTATCATCAGGACTTGGAAGATCTTATTCCTCGTTTTAATAAGGTCACTTTTACTCACATTCCCCACTTGAAAAATCAATTTGCCGATGCCTTGGCAACTCTGGCTTCCATGGTTGAACTTCCGTTGGGCGTTAAGCTTTGTCCTATCTTGATTGAACAGCGGGACTGCCTTGCTTATCAGTATGTTAGCACTATCGATGATCTCGATGATAGCATGCCTTGGTACCATGATATATGGAACTTCGTTGAAAGTGGTGAATATCCGGCTGAGGCCTTTAAGAAGGATCAACTTGCACTGCGAAGGTTGGCTGCGCAATACATCATTTATGGAGGGAAGCTTTACAGAAGATCCCATTGTGGGATGCACAAGCTCTGTGTCAGTGGTGCTGAAGCCACCAAAATAATGGAGGACATTCATGAAGGAGTCTGCGGTCCTCACATGAGTGGTGTCATGCTTGCTAGAAAGGTCTTACGGCAGGGTTACCTTTGGTCTACTATGGAATCACAGTGCATGGATTATGTTCGTCGCTGTCATAGGTGCCAGATTCACGCCAATCTTATGCACGTTCCCCCCTCCAAGCTGTTCGGCATGACTTCACCTTGGCCCTTTGCTGTATGGGGCATTGATGTCATCGGCATGATCAGGTCATTTGGTTCAAATGGTCACCATTTCATCTTTGTCGCAATAGACTATTTTACCAAGTGGGTGGAGGCCGAATCTTATAAAACCCAGACTGCTGTTCAGGTAGCTCAGTTCATCAGGAAGAACATTATCTATCGATACGGTGTTCCGCAGGCATTCGTTTCTGATAATGGGTCTCATTTCAAAGGTAGGGTTTTGGAGCTCTTCGAGGAGTTCAAAATTGAGATACACCATTCAACGGTCTATCGCCCGCAGGCCAATGGAACAGTTGAGGCCGCCAACAAGAACATTGAAACAATCATCAAGAAGTCTGCAGAGTCCGCCAGGGACTGGCATAAGCAGCTACCTCTGGCTCTTTGGGGGTATCAAACGTCGATTCGAACGTCAACGGGGCAACTCCCTACTCTTTGGCTTATGGGATGGAAGCGGTACTCCCTATTGAGCTTAAGGTACCATCTTTAAGAGTTATGACAGAATCTAAACTCACAGAATCCGAGTGGCTCAGTGGGAGGTTCGTTGAACTCATGCTCTTTGATGAGAGGAGGCTCTGTGCCTTGTATCATGTTCAGGGGTATCAACGTCGGATTGCTCGGGCTTTTAACATGAAGGTGAAGTCTCGCAACTTAGTTGAGGGGGATATGGTTACAAAGGAAATCAGGGCTCCCATCTTTGATCTTCGCTGAAAATTTCGTCCGAAGTGCTCAGGGCCCTACCTCATCAAGACTATCCTCTTCGGTGGAGCAGTTCAACTCATGGATCCGGATGGCAATGAGTTCGACACTCTAGTCAACCTGGATCAACTCAAACGTTGCTATCCTTGAGAGAAGCTCGCTGGGCCGAAAACCACAAGGGTGGGAGGTTCCAGGCAAAAATTAGAGCATGCTTGGTAGACCGAAAACCTAAGGAGGCATTCTAGGCAAAAATAAATAGGCAAAAATCAAGAGCTCGCTAGGCTGAAAACCCAAATGGGCGGTCCTAGGCAAAAATTAGAGCGTAAAAGGAGAGCCAAAAATACATGAGCGAACCTTAGCCTGAACTACGTTTTGACCTGATTCCTTGAAAAGGATACGTAGGCAATCTCTCAATGAGATTTGGTCATAATCAATCGACTTGATCCAGGGTTCCTCACTCCGAAGGGTGTTTTGAGTACGCAGCGCGGTGTTCAACACTTGAGCAAAAGGGGAAAGTTCTTGATATTTCAATTTTATTCCAAAACTACTATTTCTATTTTACAAGCTGAGCAGTCTTTAAAAAAGTTAAAGCATAAAAACAGAATAAAATGCTAGAAACCCTCGCGGGCTCACAGTATATTCTAGATCATCAAGGTCGTGTCAGGTGTCAGTCCGCATTTTGTCTTCTAATAATCTCTCTTCTTAGCCATGCTTTCTAACGGTTTGTTAGCTCTGTGCTGAAACCCGGATCTGCTCCGCTGAGCTACCTCAAACCCCAGTTATGTTCATACCCAATCAAGTTTTGTGTAGTGAAGGCAGGGACATGAAAGGTCTCCACTCCGGCTCTGTGTGATCCTTGACTTATCCCTAATTGCCGGAGGATGCGGCCTGGAATGTAGAATGTGAAACTGGACAGTCCAGCAATCACCACTCTGTCATAACCTGCAGATTTTATGGCCATATCAGGAATGTCCAATGCTTCGTGCCTCCAAGTGATTTCTTCTGGTGACAACTCATTCATGAACCTAATCCATTCTTCTGTGGACATCTCCGGATACAACATCTCTCTTTGGTGCATTCGCCTGGGTAAGCGGGGCCAGTTTGCTTTTGGGGCTGCGATCAACCCAAGCTTATCTGATAGCCACAACTGCATGAGCGGAAAAACAAGTAAGGAGCCATATAAAGCTTGAGTGGAAAAACAAGTAAGGAGCTCTTATTTAGCCTTAGCTGAGCATTGAGGTAAAAGCAGCATGTCTGAAAACCAGAAAAAGGTGAGCTGAGTGAAAGTTTACCTGCAATAAGAGCGGACTGCCGCCAAATATCATGGTTTGGCCATTTGCTACTAAATCCAGCCCTATGAGTGTCTCAGCAAGAACCATCGGCACCACATTCCTTCGAGCGCCCATCTGCGTAGCAATGCTCACTAGAGAGGGGTTGACCTATCCGATCGGGGATACCAACAAATATGCGGCCAGCACGCCGATCACCAGTTCAAAACGACGGCGAGCCTGTAGGGCCATATCCCTGGTATCGCCTTCAGGCCCGTACCATTCCATTAGGCGCATGATGTTTATCTACCCGCCGCTCAGCAGACTTTCTGCTGCACCCACGGTGATGTTCAGGCTAGTTTTTAGAAGTTTGGACATGCTCTTCCGATATGATGGTATAACGATCATATGGGATGCGAAGCCCTGGAGGTATGCTTGGAATTCCTCCACAGTCAGGCATAGCTCATTATCTTTGAACCTAAACACATGGACATCTGGGTCCAGAACCGTACAACTGACTGCAGGACTTCGGGGCGAAGCCTTATGCTTCGAAAGAAACAGAAAGCGGCTAGGCCATGAGTTCGGAAGGATAGCCAATCGGTTGCGACGAAGGTTTCTAGCCATGGATCAATTAGGGCTGGTAGATGATTTGCCATTTGCTTGTGATTTGCAAGGTGTTTAGTGAGAGAAGTGTCTTGCATTCTCACGGGAAGTGTTCTTTTATAACCAAATGAATGGGAAATATCCTTGTGCCCATGTACAATGTCAGGCAAGGTGGCAATACCCCTTCACGCCAAATGACACATTTATTGGAGTATCCCTGAACCTCCAGGACGGCCAAAATGCTGATAAGGCCTGCAACCTCTTACTTTTTGAATAAGTCAAGGCTGGCAGCTGTGACTGAACTGAACCGTTGCGAGACGGTTTTATTATCTCGCGCGATTGTCAAATGCTCGTGCGATTGTTTTGACTCCTCGCGCGATGGTTTAGCCTATTTTGGCCAGAAATAAACAGGCTACTGACTTTTGGAGGGTGATTTTTCACATTTTGACTTAAGCCAGTTTTTAGACTCTGAATATTTCCAACAGGCCCCTATGGGTGTTTATCACCGTATGGAAGTTTTGTTTGCTCAAATCGCGTTTTGATGATGGATTTCGAGCTCTCGGGCGGATGGTGTCTGCGCCTTGTCTTTATACAAGTCATTATTTCATTAACGAGCCAAGCTTAAAGGCCATACAGCTTACATAGCAAGTGTTTAAAAGCAAGGAACATAGCTCAGACTGTTCAACAATTTGGAGATTATTTCTAATACAAACTTGGTTTCGGCGGACTTCAGAAGTATCCCCCTAATCTGGCTTTGACCTCTCTATGAAGCTACTTCACGTAACGGCTCTCCAACCATGTGATGGGATCAGGAAGAGGCTCCTCCAGTTCTCTGTTGCTCCAACTGTACTCGTAGGCCTGCAAGTTGTGGCTGTCAAATGTGGGAAGCCCGAAACGTTCTCTCCCAAAGCATCTACTCTCTTGGTTTCTGCCCAATTGTTGAAGCGTCCGTCCTGGGATGTAGAAGGTGAAGCTCGTCAGTCCGGCAAGGATCACTCTTTTGAATCCTGCGGAGTTTACAGTCATCGCCGGCAAATTTAGCCATGGGCACCTCCAGACAATGTCTTCCAACTGCATGTCATTCAGAAAGGCATACCATTCTTCAATCATCAGCTCAGGGTACACCATCAGTCTCTCGACTAGTTGCCTTGGGAAATGTTCGAAGCCGGCCTCTGGAGCTTCAAGTATACCCACTTTGTCTGAAAGCCAAAGCTGAGTGTAAAAACAAG
Source organism: Rhododendron molle (assembly GCA_025413875.1). Lineage (NCBI taxonomy): Eukaryota > Viridiplantae > Streptophyta > Magnoliopsida > Ericales > Ericaceae > Rhododendron > Rhododendron molle. The sequence continues at coordinate 49,452,915 of CM046391.1, forward strand.
TAAGAAGTCAGATATAGCCAGAGTGAAAAGACAAGTAAGGTTTGTCGAGTGATCCTAGCCTGAGGGTTGAGGTAAAACGAGAAAGTGTGTGCATAAGAAAAAGGTGAGTTGAGTGAGAACCTACCTGGAGCAGGAGAGGACATCCGTTGAACCAACTTGCTTGGCCGCTTTTGACCAAGTCCAAGCGTATGAGAGTTTCTGCCAGAACGACAGGCATGATATTCTTTCGAGCATCCATTTGCAGGGCCATGCTCACTATGCTAGGGCTAACTCCTTCGTTAGTGGAGATCAGCATGTAGGCAGCCAGCGCACAGGCTGAGAGTACGAAGCGTCTGTGAGCCTATCCAACGTAATCTCCTAGGGCTCCTTCGGGACCATACAGTTTAATAAGACGAACAATGTTGAGATTGCCGTTTTGGATTATGCTTGCTGATAGCTCTTCGGGTATGTTGAGTTTTGTCTGCATAAGTTGACTCATGTCCTCTTGGAACGGAGGGATGGCAAGAGCTTCACAATCAGTGAATCCTCGGAGGTAGGCTTGAAACTCCTCCATTGTCGGTCACATCTCGTCGTTATGGAAACGGAAAACATGCATGATGGGATCCCAATACACCATCGCAGCTTGAAGTAGCTCAGGACATGACTCCATGAATCGGAGGTCACGAATGGAAGATAGGCATTGGGAACAAGGACTTTCCCAATCAATGGTTTCGGGCCGTGTTAGCCACGGATCGAGTATGGCAGCTAGTGGACTTTCCATCTTGAGTAATGTGGGTGTTCTTAAGGGAGGGATGTTTCTTGCATTGCTGTGAATGCCATTCATTTATAGGCAAAATTTCAAAAATATCGTCCTCGGTTCTCGTGCCAAAGGTTAAAACTTCTTGAAAGGTTAGGACACCTTGCCATGCAAGGACACCCATCTCTGCAAACTTCAGGATGGTCTGCAGGACGTTTGGGAAGGATGACAAGGCCTCTAGTGCCTTCAAGGGTTGGCCTGGTCAAAAAAGGGCAGCTTGGCAGGATTGAACCATCGCACGAGCATTCAAAAACCCTCGCGCGAGAAAAAACAGTCGCGCGATCATTATAAACCGTCGCGCGACGGTTTGTCTGCAGTTTTGACTGTTTCTGGTAGCTACTGACCAAGTTTGGTCAAATTTTGTTCTAGAGGGATTTTGGCATTTTGGTTGATTCCAGTAAGTCATAATGGGTATATATGACTGTGTGCAAGCATCGGATTCGAAATGTCGCACTTAACGAAGATTTTGGACCCTCGGTGGCCCGTTTCAAGTTAAAATCAAGGTTTCAAGGGGTCAAAACTCGTTCGGCGTGTTTTTGCTGAATTCTATCATGCCGTACAGGTCATATGGGCCTAATATGACTGTGTGGAGGTGTCGGTTTCAGTCCGGGACATAATCGAGTCATGTTTTGTGTTTTGTGTCCGTTTTTGCGGCGTTTTAGGCATTTTTCGGTATATTTCTCGCCTCGTGTCGTTTTCCGTAGTTCCGTCAATTCGTACAAGTCATGTCATACACGTTTGACCTTGCAGAAGTGTCGGTTTGTTTAGAGTTGAAGTATTTTGAATTTTGGCCTATTAACGCCTAAAATTTCATTATATTTCCCGTATCCTCGTATCCTGGTTGTGTTAGGGGCATATTTTCTGCTTTCTTTTGAGCAAGTCACACCTGTACATATGTATGTGTCTGTGGATGGTCTCGGTATGTCATCAATGCAAGTTCGGTATTAGCGGTTGGTGTTCATTCTCTTTTATGCATAAAAAGAGCTGAATAAACCACAAAAATGCAAATTTTATAACTAGCCATATGTTATCCATATCCAAACAAAGAAAACTACTGTATCTGTGGCACATCTGCCAGGCAAAAACCATCAAAAGTAGTTTGGGCACATCCGCCCATCCATCAAAAAGGCACGCAAGCCTCCAAAACCCATGTCAGTATCAGTACTAGGGCACATCCGCCCTCCATCTACCTACTAGGGCACGCAGGCCCGCAAAAGTAAAGCTAAAATAAAGAAAATAAAAGGCTTCACTGTGAACCTCAATCCTCATCTCCAAGCCAGTCTTTCAGGCCAGTATCGTCACCATCATCATCACCTCCATCGTCAGCATCATCATCGTCGTCGTCAGCCCCCTCCTTGGGATCTTCCTTGTATGCTGGATCATCAACGGAATCATCAAAATCACTGCGGGCGAATGAGTGTTCTTCCTCCTCTTCTCCCTCTTCCTCGTCTCCCTCTTCCTCCTCCTCTTCGTCCTCGGAAGTCGGAAGCAAAATCAGCTTGGGTTTCTTTTGGGCTCGCTGCTCCTCCGATGATGGCCTCTTGCGCATGGCAATCTGGAATTGCTCCTCAGCATATGCTACGGCCTGCCTGGCTGCCTCTTTGCTTGCAGCAATTGGCTGCGAGCTCCTGGTCTGTCGCTGTGATGCAACCGATGGTGCAGGTGTCCTGGCTGTTAGCTTCTTCTGTGGAGGCGACCGTGTCCTCTTCTCCTAGAAGTCGCCCGTCCCTGTGCCTACATTGTCATTTTGTTTTAAAAAGCATTAGTATATATATATGGTGCATATTGTATATATCAAATGTTTGAATGACAGGTATATGTACTGAAAAGCGGAGGTACATCATTAAGTATCGAAAGTAGGAATGTATTGTTGTATACCTGAGGCTTCTTGCCAGCAGCTCGCTGAGCTCGTGGTGGAGATGGTGCTGGATAACGCAACTCTAGTGGAAAGCCACTTGCTGCTCACTTGACCACATTCTCCAAAGCCAGCATGCGGCGAATGGCTTCGTTCACCCACTCATTGGGCACCTGCAAAGGCAATTCAGTATCATCAAGCTATTCAATAATGGTGCATGTATCGTAATATAAACAAGGTTCATATCGGAATAGTCATGGGCGATGGCTCGACTCTGGCAGGCACCAAGTGTATCTCTGCTGGATTTCCCTACGCATCCACAACTGGAACTGTCCATGACATCTCTGGGGGTCCGCCTCTCACAGGTACACCCGCATGCACCCTGACACGGCCTTCGCCGCCTCTTGACCTCTCTTCGGCAGCTCTCCTCTCCTCAGCGGCTCCACGAGCCTAACTCCACACATCTCTGAAAGCCCGTATGCCAAGTGGCCCCACTAAGCGGTCCCTCTGGTAAGCAGCATAGTCCATCTCTGGGCGCAAGTAGCATGTCAGCTCCGTGTCAGGCCGCGTGAACCTCTCCAGCTCAGCCCGGGTGTAGGTGGTTGTGTGTGAGGCTCGGGGCGGAAGCGGCCCTGGCACCTGGAACGCTATGTAGCCAAGTGACTGGCGCGACACCCGGTCTCCAAGGTACCACTGTCAGCCGAAGGCCAACTCAAGCAGCACCCTGCTGGCAGTAATGGCTCTGCTCCTGGCCAAGTACTCAGGCTCTGCTCCTGCAACACTCCACGGGTTCCAATTGATTTGCACACAGGTCAACAAACAATAAAAAAAAATTTGATCAGCAACAGCATTAAAGCAATTGAAAGAAGTGCATGTTTTGATTATGAGGGTTCTATGGTATACCTGTGAGGCTCTGAGCTCGTCTAAGTACAGTCTGAAGGCGTTGAGATTGCCTCTCCCTTCCTTCGGCCCCATGTTTTTCTTACTCCATATTAGTGCATGAGGGAGAGTGCTCAAGTCAGGGTGCTTGCATTGTGGCGGATACATCCGCAGGACCTCATAAGCCCAGAGCTGTTCAAATTCAAGCATATACATTCGTCAGTCATAAGATATTATGCAGATATGTATTCAAACTGGCTGTAGTAATTGCTAAACAAGTAATGCAAATATAGTAGAAGTTGTGTTGTGTTATTGTACCCCCCAGATTCTCCAGTAACTAGCAGTGCTCTGCCTTGTCCTCGACAAGTGGCCTAGAAAGGCGTAAGTTATACCCAGCGCAGATCCGCCCCAGTCAAAGCGTGAAGCTGTCCTCAGGTCTCTCAGGGCTGGCAAATAAGACAAGTGCACTCTGCTACGCTTGTTTGGATACAGGGTAGCGCCAAAGAGGTACAGTAGGTATGCTCTGGCCATTTGCTCTGCCTCCTGTTCCGTGGTCACCGTCTTCTTCAGGTACTTTGTGAATTGCTCGTATCTCGCCATCCCCTCCTCAATCTTGGGTGCCTCACCCAAAAACCACTCCAGTGCAACTCGGTCATCCTGAATGCCTGAGTCAAAAAGGATGGGCTCTCCTCCAACTCTCAGCCCTGTAATCACCGTGAAATTTGCCGGCGTCACTGTCATCTCCCCAATCGATAAGTGGAAGGTGTTGGTAGTATCCCTCCATCTCTCTGCAAGCGCCACCAACACAGCATGGTCAATTCTGCTCCGAGTGAGAGTCCGTATGAACTCCCTAAAACTTGCTACATCCACCAGCTCCCTCACTCTCTGGGGTAAGGCCTCATACAGGGCCAGGGACCAGCAAGCACCACCAAAGCCTCGGATGTCCCTTTGTCCTACTCCTTCCTATTTCAAGTACACAGTCAAGCAAAGGGCAAATGTCAGCATACATGGCTTTCATTTTCAAGTTCTGGGTAATCAATGCAGCGGTGTAATAGCGGTTCTTTGGTTCGTGCTATTGCATGCATGGCCTATCAGGGTTATGTCATCAGGAAATAGGGCAAATGTTAGCATACATGGCTTTCATTTTCAAGTTCTGGGTAATCAATGTAGCGGTGTAACAGCGGTTCTTTGGTTCGTGCTATTGCATGCATGGCCTATCGGGGTTATGTCATCGAGGTTTTAGCTTCAGTGCAGTCAATGTTAAGATGGTTGGTTCAAGTTATTATTCTACGTGGCATGCATTCTGCATGGCATGCAATTTAGCGGTTCTATTTTCGTGACTGGGCTATTTCATGATTAGTTCTAGAGTTATTTCATGCTTTCCTATACAGTCTACTGAGCATGCATTTAAAATGGAAATTGAAATACAAAGGGGGTTTTCCAGAAATTACCTCGGACCAAGTGTTTGCGATGTGAGTCTGGGGTTCCCTCAGCACTACCTCGTCATCGTACTCCGACCGCTGTGGTGTGTATGCTGAAAAGCCCGACGGTACAAACAAGTGTGGTGTAGGGGGGTGTGTACGTCTCTGCTGCATAGTCAGGCTGTCTCACGGCTGCTGCCTCTGCCACGGCTGTCACCCTAGGCCTCTGTGCCTCCTCTGTGGCCCTCTCCTCGGCCTCCATTTCTCTCAAAGGCTCCTCTCCATCCTTTCTCTATCTCTCATCCCTTTTCGCTGCCTCCGAGGCAGCAATGGCCCATGCTCGCTCCTCCTTTGCTTTCAACACTATCTCACCAATCTCGGGATTCTCCTCCAATAGCCTCGCTAGCCGATCGTCGGGCAAGTGCTCGGCAATGTCATACTTTGTGATCGACACATGGCTTGACGATGTGGCCGCCGATGCTGCTGGTCGGAAGGCTATGTCCTGCTCCCTATACTCAACAGGTACCTCGGTGGGCTCCTCTTCTTCTGCAATAACGACCCCTTTGCCTCTCGCCGAGTCCCTCGGTGGAGACCCATTCGGCCCAGGATCATCTCCTATGGCGCCACTGCCTTCGGCATCACCCGAACTACCACCAACTACGGACGAACCTTCGGCCACTGTGCCCGAGCCTCCTACTTCAAAAATGGACCCTACGGCCCCAGTAAGAACTGTCGCGCGAGGATTCCCCTCTCTCGCGCGATCCTTCTCCGCATCACTAACCTCGTGCTGCTGGTCTTCTCTGCCATCATCACCGTCTGCTACCACTGCACTGGTGCCCATTGCTTCCTCCGTCACTGTCTGATCTCCAGTTTGACTCTCCATTGGACCTCCGGTCAATCAAAGACCTCTCCTCCACCGCCTTCATCACCGTGGTCAACCATGGGTGAGTTTTCGTGCGTGGGTTTGTGACTTCTCGAGGACGATCTAGGGTTTGGGAAGTGTTTGAGGAAGAAAAGAATTCGTGGGGGTTTCAAAACTGCTATTGAGTGGTTTTCTGAAACGTCCCCGTTGATATATGGAATGAAAACAGGCGTGGGCCGGGTATGGGCTTGTTCCAGATCCAGGCCCCGAAACAAAACACTCGCGCGATGGTTCTTTTGGGCCTCAGGCCCAATTCCCCAGCAGTGCAGGCCCAATCATGCATGTCCCTATTGCTTTGGCCCATGGGGTGTTCCTATGGCTTTAAGACATTTTTGGGGGTCATTATGAATTGATACTTGTACACTGGAGTATTCCTTATCCCAGGTGATGGTCCGCCTGCACACGCCTGAGTCCAAATCCAATTCAGCGACGATCTAGCCGTCAAATTTCAATTCAGCGACGATCCATCCATCCAATTTCAATCCAGCGACGATCCATCCGTCCAATTTCAAATCAGCGACGATCCATCCGTCCAATTTCAATCCAGCGACGATCCACCCATCCAATTTCAATTCAGCGACGTTCCATCCGTCCAATTTCAAATCACCGACGATCCAACCGTCCTAATTCAAATCAGTGACGATCCATCCGCCCAATTTCAATTTAGTGACGATCCATCCGTCCAATTTCAAATCAGCGACGATCCATCCGTCCAATCTCAATCAGCGACGATCCATCTGTCCGATCATCAATCAGCGACGATCCATCCGTCCGATCATCAATTAGCGACGATCCATCCGTCCGATCATCAATCAGCGACGATCTATCCGTTTGTTTTCAATTCAGCGGCGATTTATCCGTCTGACCATTCCTTCGGTGCACGGTATTTTTACATATTTGTGCATTTTCCATTTAATAAGCTTTTGGGTGGACTTGATGGGTGTCTAGAAATCTTTGACGTTACCCATACCAGTCAATGGTGCTGCACGTGCCGTCAAAGAGGGACTACTGTAGACACCCCAATCTGATCTCCTGATCGTTTTACGGTTTCTTGTTTCCCCGATGATGAAATAGGATTAAAAGCATACTTGAGTTTGGAATGGTTTGAACCTTGTGTAATTGGGACCCTCCTTAAACCTTTTGAACCTTAGAAACCCTAGGTCAAAACCCTGAGCCAAGGTTTGACTGTCGCACGTGAGTTTGGAACCCTCGCGCGAGGGTTGTATGGCAGGTGTGGGTCAAAGTCAAATTGTTGACTGTTGACCCTCGCGCAACCATTTGAACCCTCGTGAGACATTTTGAAACCCTCGCGCGATGGTTCTTTCCTGTCCCCATCACCTTTTTCCAACTGGATTTCGTGATCATCAGGGGTCTACAAGGCTGTAGAACCCCGTTTTCCTCCAGAACAGCTGTTGGGGACTGCATGGTTGGCACCTCCCAATGTAACCACCCCCCACCTTGTTGGCCACCTTCTCCACCAAGCTCTTGGCTAGCCAGCCTTGTTGGCTGGTGTTTTGGCCTAGTTTGCCATCCACCCTTGGCCTCCCTTTGGCCTATAAATACCCCTCATGCTTCCAAAGCTAAGGGTTACAAAATATCAAGCATAAAGGTTTACAAACCCCAACCACACTTGTTATTCTCTCACTCTTGTGTTCTACATACACTCATTTTCCAAGCTACACCACCTTGTTCAAACCAATTCAAAACAACTCAAGCAAAGGTATAAACATTAACCTGCTTTCTGTTTTGATCCCGGAGGGGGGCCGACAGGGCCAAGGCTGGTAATCAATACCAGTCCTGGCCCTAAAGACAGTAAAGTTACAAGAAGCAGTGGCTAAGGAACCCTCGCGCGACAGTTCCCCATGCTCGCGCGACACTTTGTGTCAGTGTGAGAATGAACCTTGTGGGGAAGGGTATCCTAGTTTTTCAGTTTTGTATACTGTTTGTAACTGTTTTAAAGCATATTTAGGTTTTAGATCACTGTGATGTATGCTAAAAGCCATATTTAGTTTATTTTGTAGTATTATTTAGTTTGGAATGCCTTTGGGATGCTTGTGAGTATGTTTCAGAACCCCAGGCATGCAAAACAATTCCTGGAAGTCCAGTCAGGAACACTCGCGCGAGGGTTCTCATAACTCGCGCGATGGTTCTCCACTTTCCAGTGGTTGCCCTTGCATAGTAGCTAGGGCCTGGCTCCCTGTTTATTCACCCCCACTGTTTAGCGGTTGTATTTCAATTTCATTCACTCTGTTTGTAATAATTCTTTACATTCCAGTACATATACAACTGCTTGGTTTGCCCCCTGGGTGAGCACTGGTCCTTCCAGAGCCCAGAAGGGGATAAAATTCAACATGTGGTGGGACACAAACCCTCGCGCGAGTGTTTAGAAGTGTCGCGCGATGGTTCTTTGCATGTACGTAGATCCATGCATGCAAAGTTGGCCATGGTGCATGGCATGTCTAAAGGTCTTGTGCAGTTTTTGAGGTTTCTGATCAGAGGGTTGGGTATTATCCCATTTTCATAGTATTCCATCCATCCATGCTCAATATAAACACATCTTGCAAATCGTGTTACAATTTTAATCCCCGATTAACTATTCCCCCGCCCTAATTGGCTAAAAATTGGTTAATAAAAGAAGAATCACAAAAGTTTTTACAAAATGCCTAAGTAGAGACCGATCTCCGGATTGGGCGAGAGGGGTGCCTTAAAAACCTTCCCCTCTCGTAACCTGGCTCCCAAACCCATATATGGTTATGACGGACTGGTTCCTTCACTTTTTCAAATCAAATAGCGCGACAGGTGCTTCGAAATACGGTTCCTTGGGTGTCAGACCTTTAAACCCGAGTGGCAACTCTGTATTTTGCGAGCGTCTGCTTCTCCGCTCGCGCTCCCTCGATTTTCGGGCCGCTTGGGCAAAACGGGGAACGAAATCCTCTTTTCCAAAGGCATGCTGCCCATAATATCGCTATTACTCTCCTTCTTTACGTCGTCACTTTGTCTGTGCTGATGTCACGTTCAATGAGTCGTTGCCATATTACTCGGATCCTGTTACTACCACCGACCTTCTTCCCCTGGAGTCTGTATTACCTATGTCTGTTCCTACTGGCACTGTTTCACCCAAACCTTTGCAGGTGTATGTTCGTTGTTTCCCGGCACCAGCACTACCTCCGCCTTCGCCTCATAATCCACTTCAGTCTGCCGAACTCTCCGTGCCCATGCCTCTGTCTTCTCCCCCGTCACCGGATCCGCCTGCCCCTCGTTATCCGACTCGTGAGAATCGTCGTCCCCTGGTAAAATATGGTTATACTACTATCTCGAGCACTTTTCATCCTATTTCTCAATTTATCTCTTATGCTTATCTCTCTTCATCCCTTCATGCTTGCACTACTACTGTTTCCTTCGTTTCTGTTCCTAAAAATGTTCAGGAGGCATTATCCCTGTCTGAGTGGCGGACAGCTATGGTGGATGAAATGTCTGCTTTTCATACTAATGGCACATGGGACTTGGTTACTCTTCCTGCTGGGAAATCTACTGTTGGCTGTCGTTAGGTCTATACTATCAAGTATCTTCCTGATGGCACTATTGAGCGTCACAAAGCTCGTTTGGTTGCTAAAGGCTACACCCAGACTTATGGTGTTGATTATTCTGATACGTTCTCTCCGGTTGCTAAGCTTTACTCTGTGCGGATTCTTATTTCTCTTGCCGCCAATCTTGGTTGGCCATTGTTTCAGCTTGATGTCAAAAATGCCTTTCTCCATGGCGATCTCCAGGAGGAAGTTTATATGGAGCAAACACCTGAGTTTGTTGCTCAGGGGGAGCATCATAAGGTATGTCGTCTTCGCAAGGCACTTTATAGACTTAAGCAATCCCCTAGAGCATGGTTTGGCAAGTTTAGTGAGGCTGTTTTGAGGTTTGGCATGCGTCGAAGTCACTCAGATCATTCTATATTTTCCCTTATGTCAGCTCGAGGGAAAGTATTGCTCATTGTTTATGTTGATGACATTATTATTACTGGAGATGATCAGAAAGGGATTGAAGAGCTAAAACAGTTCTTACATAGTCAGTTTCACACTAAAGACTTGGGTAAGCTACGGTATTTCTTGGGTATTGAGGTAGCAAGGTCTAAGGATGGGATTAGTTTGTCCCAGAGGAAATATGAGTTGGATATTCTAGAAGAGACAGGTTTGTTGGGAGCCAAACCTGTGGAGACACCGATGGATCCTAATGTCAAACTTTGCGTGGATCAGGGGGAGGAGTTTTCTCATCCAGAGCAATATCGTCGCTTGGTTGGTAAGTTGAATTATCTTACCAATACTCGTCCTGATATCTTGTTTGTTGTTAGTGTGGTGAGTCAGTTTATGTCTGCTCCTCGTCTTCCACATTGGGAAGCTTGTATTCGCATTTTGAAGTATCTTAAGGCTCATCCTAGACGTGGCTTATTTTACCGCTCCAATGTCATCTGCGTGTTGAGGCGTTTACTGATGCAGATTGGGCAGGGTCACCTTCTGATAGACGTTCAACAACTGGTTACTGTACTTTTCTTGGTGGCAACCTAGTTACCTGGAAGAGTAAGAAGCAGACTGTGGTTGCAAGGTCTAGTGCGGAAGCAAAATATCGTGCTATGGCTCATACTACATGTGAGGTTGTTTGGCTGAGATCCTTTCTTGAGGAGCTGGGATTTCGAGTGCAATTGCCAATTCCTATGTACTGTGACAATCAGGCGGCGATACACATTGCCTCGAATCCGGTGTTTCATGAGAGAACCAATCATATTGAGGTAGATTGTCACATTGTTCGCGAGAAGATTGACAGTGGTGTGTTAGTTACTTTGTTTGTGTCTACCGGAGCTCAGTTGGCCGATATCTTCACCAAATCATTGTTCAAACCACGTTTAGAGTTGTTATGTAACAAGCTGTGATTTTGTGATATTTATTCTCCAGCTTGAGGGGGAGTGTTAGAATAGTTTAGTCCCACATCAGGTAGTCATACTATGTAATGGGTCTCGACATAATATAAATAAAGCTCTTTATGTGTTAGGGTAAGTTAACACCCTATACACTTCTTTCTCTAACAACAGGAAGAAATGGGAGATGCAATGAAATCCTTGGAGGGTAAAACTTTGGACTCAACAAGAGAGATGGACATCCTTGCTGCCGTGGATGAAGTAAAGCCCATGTAGGTACTTATTTATGTAACATTGCCGCATAATAGATGAAGTGAACAACTTTAATACTTCGTCATGGTATCAACTCATGCCAATATGCAACTTTAATACTTCATATGCATATGAGTTTCAGCCTTTCAGGTAATAAGGGGGAAAATAAGTGGCAGGATGAAGCTACTACAGGCTTTTGTTCCTGCATGTGACATTGAAGCAGAGAGTAAAAATCTCAACTTCAGCAAAGAACTCGTAAATTTTCTAAGTTTATTCTGCTGATTAAATCTTCAATTGCAATTTTGCATTCTGCCTTTGACGATTCATTATGAAGCCCATTAAAGTTGTTCCAAGTAGTATCCTGGTATGTGAAGCGGGATGCATATTCAAGAACCTGGTTTTTGGATAACCTGGTTTCTTTCATAAATATGGCGTATTTATGTATACGAAACTCTACATCAAACTTCCGCAACCTATATATCCACACACACACACACAAAAATCAACACTGTTCAATTCAACGGACATGACGGACGTGCATTGCACATTTTGATATACCTCGTCTCTCATAAACGTAAGCAATTTGTCGAACATCCCATAAATTTCTTTAGTTCTTTCATTTGATACATCTTTGGCAATAAAGCTCTGTAACCCTCCACTTTTTTCAATCCAACTACTACTGGGTATCTTCCTTAACCCAAGATTTTTCATCTTTTCCCTTACCTTTTCAGACTCTTCCCATCTTCCAGCTCGTGAAAATAAATTGGCCATAATAATATAATTCCTTGTATAGTCTGGCTCGATCTCAAACAAACGGTCACAAACAAATATCCCAAGTTCAACATCACCACAAACCGAAGCCCGAGTAACATTAAGCACAGCACCACAAACCGAAGCCCCATTAAGCAAATATCCCAAATTCCCCGTCTTTCTTTTTTCTGTTTTCTCTCAAAATTGGAATACTTTTATAACACTATATCTGTCTGCCAAGAACCATGTTTGATTTCGAACTTCTAGTTCCAGAGAATAGGCAACTGTATCTTTGCACTTGATTTTCAACATGGAGTCTACCAAGTTTGTTGATGCATACGCACTAACTAGTTGAACTATGTGTTCCTTGTTCAATTGGTGGTTTTGGTTGGCAAGTTGTATGATCTATCACCTTGAAGTCTAGTATGGAAATTCCTCCAAAAAAGCTAATGCAAAAATCAGATGAATAATACTATATCCTTAAAGTAAATTCGTCCCCCACACTGGTGCTTACAGGTCGGTCTCTTGAACGTTTGCCTCACAGGATTATCCGGTTTACGACGAACGGAAGTAGCACTCCAATCTGTTCGACAAGCGAACGCAAACTTGTGTAGTACTCTCTCTCAGACTCAATATGTATGCGATTTAAGTGCTCAATATTTTTTCGGGGGTTTCAAAAAGAATGCAAAATGAGTCATTTTATAGTGCTTATGGTGACCTTTCATAGAAGGGAAGTGACTGATCGGAGAACCCAAATCAATTGGGACACGATGGTTAACAGCAAACGGATGTCAATCAAAAGGGCACACCATTTCGGCAACCTACCAGGTAATGTCAAGCAATTACCCATGAAAAGTCATACCCATTGGAAACCTCTTTACCGTTAGAAATTAAGTTTTAACATTGAATCTTTCTCAACAGTTTCCCTTACAAGAGTACAAGTTTAATGGGTCCACCAATAAACTATAAATCCATGTATTCTTTTGTTTCCCACCAACACGAATTTGAGGTCCACCCATACTTCAACCAAATATCATGTGATTGTTCTGGAATCAATTTTAATTCACTCTCAAATGGTCGATGTGAATTCTACGAGCAAGAATTTCAAACCTTAGCACTTGGCTCAATTGGTATTTCAGAAATGAATTCCACCGCCTCAGAGAGCTTTCCAGCTTGATCGGGTCGTTTCCGTACCAAAAATAATTAATAAAACAAAACAATTACTACTACTCGAATGAACAATGGTAAGTATTCCGAGTATCGCTCCACATGGATTATAAGGGTGAGTTACAGTTATTTCAATTAATTTTCTATATTAATCTGAGAAAAAGATTGATTGATTGTTGGTTTCTTAAAACTATTGAACTGAAATTAAAGACGATAGAAAAGCAGAAAAGAATTGATGGGAAAAAGCTCTAGGGTTTCAAATCCACTCTTCTCCTTCGTAACCTAAATATATTTCGATTATAGGTCAACTATTCGAATCAATCCGGATACCGTAGGATTGCAAGCCCTAGCGATATCTCCTAAAAATAATTTATGAATCACCGATCGGCATGGACTATCTCCGCCTAGCACGAACCGTCTCTAATCAAGTACGAATCGTCTCATCGGCACGACGCGTCTTACGTAGCATAATCCATCCAACCGATTATCACAAAATAATTAAAACCATTGTATGAACGTGCATAAAACCTAGAAATTCATGCACACGATTTGGTGGAAAGAATAATAGTAATAAATTCTGAATTGTCATACAACCATGCTTCGAATAATAAAACTTAAATCAAAACATAAAAAGTGTTACTCATAGTTCAAGTTTCATCTACACCCTAGAAGAGAGTTTAGCCGGCCATCGGAAGGAGAATATCAGATGATATTCGTTTAATCTCCATAGTCTAGAACAGCAAATTCCCTTTAATCCTTTTCCGTCGTAGCCGACGGTGTCCAATTCCCTGGTCTCGCCCCGTTCGAAACTACCGAAGTCAGTGGGATGAATAATACATATATTAGGGTATTACTGTTGTAATCACATAGTGGGCCCCTTGGGCTTGATGAAATAACGCATAAACAATCCTTCTTTTACACTTTTGCACTTTGAGCCCAAACTTCATTAAACTCTTCGTTTTATCCAATATCTGGGACAACGCGCTCGAACAACCTATAAGCAAAATAAAAGCAAAATAAATATCAAGTAACGAATATAAATAACTAACAAGTATAGTTTGGAAGGCCAAAATATCAATATTTCAGCACTTATCACAGCTCTACTTAAAACTCCTACCATACGAGCTTGGCTTTTAACTGTGGGCTGAATCCTGTATTTCACAAGCATTGCATCAATGTTCTTCCAAGCTTCATCAACAACCCCAGAAAGGGAACATGCTTCCAATACTGCCGTAAATGTGACAGGATCCTGTTGAGTCCCATTATTCAGCATCTTTTCAAGTAGATCCATGCCACATTCGCATCACCGTGTGTTGCATGTGCTGAAGTTGTCCAAACAATCACACTCCTATCTTGTGATTGATCGAACACTCTTTGTGCCTCGTGAAGAAAACCCAATTTTGCATAGGTATCGGTAATTGCAGTGGTGATGTAAATATTCCTGTAAATGCTATTTCTAATGGCATATGCATGTATTTCTTTCCCAACTTTTAGATTCGAAAAATGAGATAGAGAAAGAAGAATGCTTGAAAGTGTAACCGAGTTTGGCCTTAGTTCGGAGGATTCAATCCCTTGAAATAATGCTAGAGCTCCCTGAGGTCGATTGTTCTGTATCAGACCAGAAATTGCTGCATTCTACGTACTCAATGTTGGGCTTTTCTTTTCATGGAGAAGATCCAAATCTTGGTCTACAAATCCGTGAAACATGTACACCAGAGATAACTTCATTCTTCTCACGTTTTCTAGAAGTTCTCTTGCATAATCCAAGCTACCACATTTGGCATATAATGCAACAAGCTAATTGCAAATTGGAAGGTCCATTTCAATGTCATTAGCAATGATAAATTGATGAACATTCATTCCAAACAGGAGATAATTTGAGTGCCTGCAAACCATTGTAATCCAATTAGGCCTTAAATCCAACATTTCTCTGTACTATCATATATACCCTTTTGGTGAATATGCAGCAATCATCGAATTCCATGTCACAATATCTTTCTCTGGCAATGACAATTTCCTTGCTGGAGCAATATCATCATACCTCGAGTAGTAAGTAACCAAAGGTTTCATAGAAAACACATTTTGCATGACAAATCCACGAAACATTGTTGCCACTAGCCAGTTTTAAGTTCGGAAACAATGACGACAATGCCTTTAACACGACGTTATTGTGAAATTATCTGGTTTTGTGAATCCTGAAGGAGAAGATAACCAGTTGGAAAACAACTTGCATGTTGTTGAAGGAATACCTGTTAGAGGTATAGACTGTTAGTATTCATACTTCCACTCCCATAGATGCATCTGACCACAGACTTAGGACATTCCGACGAAAACTTTGTTAGTTCATTATTCCATTTTGGGTTTTTCAAAAAAATGTTGGCCCTTTTTCAAAAATGGAGGAGTAATTTGATGATTTTTTAAAAGTGTCTCTCGCTAGTGAATATACGTGTTTAAAATATAGGGGTAAGGTGAAAATGATATGCATTAAATTTGAATTTAGGTGTAATCATTACATGTTTCCTTAACAGATGGCCCGTACATAAATACAGCCCCAAAGCCACAAAAAAAAAAAAAAAAAAACTTGATTTCAGAATCCCGAAGGATTGCTATTACATTGCTCTAACTACAAAATCACATTTGTTATATGCTTATAGCCGCACCCCAGCTGTTGCCATACCCTACTTCTTTTAAGTTTTGCCATACCAACGTACCCGTATCATCTGAACTAATATATGTACGTGTGCTTCTTCGACAACAGCAAATAGATTCAACAAATATAGCCAAAATCCAATATAAGGAGTCGGCTATAAGGAGTCGGCGCAGTGGTGAAGGCCTGAGATTTAGTGGTTTGCTCCTTCCTAAAGTTTCACGTTTGAGCCCTCTTAGGTGTTATCAACTTCTTTGGGGTCAGTTTCCTACATACCTTTGCTATGGTTTTAATTGGTTGAGGTGTGCATAAGTTGGCCTAGACACTCAACCTAAAAAAAAAACAAAACAAAAACCAAAAGCCAAAACAAATATATACTCCTATTTTATTTCAGAATCCTTAACAATTTAGTTTTTTTTAGCTCAACTTATTTGTTCGGCAAAAACGGTGAAAAGAGAAAGAAAAAAAAAAAGTTCTTAAGACATCCAAAACGAAGCCTAAATGATCAACATCACATAAATTAAATAACATGAAGATGGTGGATTGATAAAACCGAATTCCATTTCGTACGAACATGTTTGAAATAGTTGTTTTCTGCATAGGATTTTTGAATTAAATCAAATACCAAAATGAAATTACTTAAAATATTATATATTTCAAGGAATTAAATTTCTAGCAATCAAATTCTTTTCCCTACCCAAGAATATTCTTAGGAATTTGATTCATATTAAATATGGGAATTGATTTCTACACTCCCCTTTTAGCCATCCATTCTTTTTTTTAATCTTTTTACTCACTTGAATTTACTGTTTTGTCATTTTTCCCCAATACACTTCTTCACACATTCAAGAATAATATCGTAAATTCATGTGAATAAAGACAAAAAAAAGAGTGACTAAGAGCATCCATAGTGGAATAACCAAAATCATAAGATTGTTAAAGTTAGCAATGTTCTCTCAAAAATTTGGTCATAGTGGCATAACCAAACTTAACAAACTCTTAGCAACTTATCAAATTTTGGCTCTTGGATAATCAAAAATAGCAACATTTTGCCAATAACCAAAACCTTCTCTCTCTCTCTCTCTCTCTCTCTCTCTCTCTCTCTCTCTCTCTCTCTCTCTCTCTCTCTCTCTCTCTCTCTCTCAACAATGTTTCTAAGAAAAAGAATTTAAAAGAAGTTTTTTTTTTTTGCAAAAACAGTTAAATTGTTTTTGAAAAATTGTTTTTTTTTCTTTCAAAAATTGTTATTTAAAAAAAACTCTTTTTTTCAAAAACTGTTTTTAAAACTTTTTTGGAAAAGTGTTTTTTCAAAGTTAAAGTTATCAAAAAATTATTTTCTATTTCTAATAACTGGCTTTTATCAGTTTGAAAACTATTTTAAAAAAATGGTTTTTTATGGTAATAATTTTTAGATTTTTACAGTGCTTCGTCCCAACCTTGTCTTCGAAAAAGGTTGAATTACCCCGAGCGTAGGGCTAGGTCGATGTCAGCATAGATACCGGAAATCCGGGATCGTTCCCACAGAGAAAGTCTTGAAAGCTTGTTAGGATTTGTAGAAGTAAGGGTTTGTGGCGTTGAAGACGGCCAACTTACGGTTTTGCTTTGGAAATTGATGAACACTTATGAAAATGACTAGAAAAGCGGTTTTGACTAGGTTAACAAGCGGCATGGCATTGGGGCTTTTAACACCCATAACTTAAGCCATTGAACTATTCTCGATCAAAACACGGTTGAATCGCACAGCTTAGGCTATCAATCGGAAAATTTAGCGGTGAAACCATTAGGAGATTCGAAATGAAGTATGGAAAGCAAACGAGTTCTTTTGGTTCGTTTGGCAAACACAAGGCGAGACATAGCTCACGGAACCATATGAGCGAGCATATGATCACCGGAGGTTAACATCGACTAGTTTTGTTAAATAAAGGTGAGCCCTTCCACTTTCCATACTAAATCCCAAATTCCGATTCAAGAAAGGTAAGATAACTTAAGTCACGAGATGTTAGTCACCCCGTTGCCAAGCCTAAGCAGCTACTCACACACCATGGAAAGACTAGAAAGCATGGTAGAATTGGGAAACATATTTAACCGATAAAACCGAAAAAAAATTGATTTTATAGAAGATCTAGTCACAGGCTACAACTTTAACAAACGGAATTTAAATGAACAAGAACAACTTACAAGAGTTCAATGGAAATTAGCTTAGGAGAGCTTGGTGTATTAATGGAGGAAGGAAAGAAATTTAAAAGACTTAAAGAAGAAGGAGACAAGAAGAAGTACAAAAGATAGTGTGAGGGGTATTTATAGCACCCAATCTCTCTCACTGCACGTCCCAAAAATATCCAAAAAATGGGTGCAAAATATCCAAAAAGTAGAGACAAACAAAAGCTGAAAATATCTGCAGTTCAGCCCCCGTATCGATACGGCTAAAAAGCTCGTATCGATACCTGTTTGCTACGACCACACCTTGCACTGGTTTCAATGATGTATTGATACGGCTCTTTTTCCCGTATCGATACCGCTTCAAAATGGCATGTTCTTCAGTTTTGGCCATGGCTTGGCCTTGCTGCCTTCACAGTGACCCGACGGCCTTCCAAATGCCTGGCAAGCATCGCCAGGCGGGCAGTTGATCATTCCGATGCCCGACGATCAAAGTCTACCGGGCAAAAATGCTTGAAAACCCTCAAGGGTTACACCGAACATCAAAACATGCCTTTTAAACGCGTTTTGCCTGAAAATGCTCAAAAGAAACCTTACGCACAAAATGGCTAAAAATGGTGATTAAATAGAAAGAACTAATCTAAAGCGGGACTAAGCGGACCAATTATCTACAATAATGGGTGCTTATCACACCCCCCAACTTGAACGTTGCTAGTCCCGAGCAACCAAAACATACTACTAAACAGAACATGAAATCCTTCCGTTTAAAATAACTTAGCACATCCACAAAGTATCCAACCTAGCAAGAGTTCCAAAAGCAAGTTTATTAAAAGTCCGCAACAGACAGCTGAAAACTACGATGGATAACTAAGTATTAAGTGTATCCAAACCAAGTATCAAAGTCCGTATCCTAAGCAAAAAGGAGGATACGGACGCCACAAATGCATTAGCACGCAACTAACCATATCCCACAAAAAATGCTCGGAAACGGGACATGGGGAACAAAAACGCCATGCCACGGTATAAGAAGAGCACCTTGATCGGAAATCAAAAGCACAAATCAACAGCTAAAGAAATGAAAGCAGGCATGCCACGAGCTAACTATGTATGTTATCAAGTACATGAATCAAAAAGGAATTAACGCGCACTAAAGATCAACTAAGGGCTTCAAAAGCTTAAAATGACCTTGGATGAACAAAAGAACGGTTAGCAAAAGCAGGTGACGGCCCTATTCTAGCTTGGTCAACTATCTACCCTTTGGCCGTCATCTGCTATGAAAAACACCAAGTCAAAAGGCCACATGCCGGCCTCAACAAAAACCAATAAAACTACTCAGTACGAATTCAACAACTAAACAAAAGAAATAACTAAAAACAGGATAGGATAGGTGGGCTGTCAACCACCACGCACCCCGACCAAGTATAGGGTTTTTCAGAAACTACCACCGACAAACAAAAACTACGCCTCATCCCCAGAAACCGGCTCACCTCCAGCAAAATCATCAGAATCCTCAGCTTGCTCAACAGGTGGCGGGACGTAAGGCTCAGTAGAAGACCCCTCAGCCCGGCTAGTAAGCCACTCCAAACGATGCTCCATAAGATCCTGTTTACGGCCCATCGCCCGCCTTTCTTTCTTTTCTTTCCTCCTACTCCCAATCAATGCAACCCCTTGATAAAACAACTTCTTATACCATGCTTGCTTCGGTGCATCCCTTGGAGGCACCGTGGTCAAATAATCGCCCGCCGGGGCAGCCCTCGGAACCCTAGTTTGAGACATACTTTTAGTCAGCACCGTAATGTTTATTATCCCGGGCTCAAGCCTACCCTTCTCCACGTATTTGGGCGATGCGACACCTTGTTCTTTGCAAATCTTCGTAATCAAGCAGGGAAATGGCATCCTTGAATTCGTTGGGGCGCTAGCCTTAAACTCAACTATTTGCTTGAAAATGTGGGATGCCCAGTCAATTTTCATTCCCTTTTTCATGAAAGCGTACAAAAGGAGCCCATCCTCAAATGACGGCTTATTCTCAGTACCCCTAGGGCTCAAATTATGATGCACAAATTGGTTAATCAGTTTGTATCCCTCTTGGAACCTGCCCGGCACATGTGTATCAGCAATAACAACCTCACCATCATACATATCTTGACGAATCTCATCAAAAGTAGCATAATTGGCCCTAGGGTAGTTAATCTCATGAGCCGCCGGGCGAGTATAGTCTAGAGCCATAGCAATAATTTTTCGGTCAATTACCACCTCTAAACGCCCGATTTTGGACGTAATTTGAGCATCATCTAATCCAATAGCATCAGCACCAGGCACAACTATCTTTTTATAGAAATCAACAACTAAATTCTTATTATAACCCGGACAATCACCAAAATAGTAATGCAAACATTGCTCGGTAATGCGCCGGATTGCCCGGTGTTGTGCCCCAAAACTAGCCGCATCCACATGACGCTCGTTTTTCATGTTCCTCTTTGCCATTCCATCCTCCCACTTCTTCTGAGCAGCCGACAAAACCTCCTCCGTAGTCCTCTTCCTCCTCCGGGAAGGCCGAGCATCAACCATCAATTCCTCGACCCCCTCAGCCCGCACATTGCCCTCATCCTCACTCTCAGAGTTTCGAGAAGGAGCCGCATCAAGCGGAGCCTTCCCCCTAGCCGACCTTGAACTAACTTTCCCCCGGGATGCCATAATTTTCGAATTGTTGGGGTTAGGGTTTGGAAATTTCGGATTAGGACAAAAGGGTTGAATGTGATGTTGGAAAAGGGTTTGGGATGGTTAATATAGAAGATTAGTAGAGGTTTTGAGGAGTTATAAGGGTAGAACAAGGCAAAAACGAGGAGAGAGAGAAAATTTCGAAATTACCTTGCATGGGGGTGATCCGGAACCAAAACCCTCGAATCCATGCTTGAAATGTGTAGAGGAGTCGATTTGGTGAAGGTTTGGTGAAGGAATCACGAGATTCGGTGGTGGATTGAGAGGTTTTGGGGTTAGGGTTCAAAGGGTAGGAGGCGGTTATGGAGGAGAGGAGAGAGTGAGGAGAGGAGAAGTGAAGTTGATCGGGCGAACAGCCAGCTGAAATAGCCGTGATAGCCGCTCGGTATCGATACGCTCATTTTAGCCATATTGATACGCGTTTGTTTTGAGTTCCCATCAGACTGTTTCAATGATGTATCGATACGGCTATTTTCCCCATATCGATACCGCCTGGATTTTGCCTGATCTCCAAGTTCCTACTTGGCCTTGCCCTGTCCCTGCCTAGGCGTTGGCCCAACAACCTCAGAAACCACCCGACGAACTCCCCGAAGCCACAGAAACCTGCTGATTCACCCTTCAAACATAAAACCAAGAACCAACCAGCCAACCGAACAACCGGTTACCTATGGATAGGATTGTGACACGGACTTGGCTTTATTTTTACGGGACGACGAGACTCATATGTGGTTTCATCATAGAAAAATGCCTTGTATCACATCCTAAGTGCGCAATAAATTCCAAATCGATTCAAATTAGACAATGAACATAATTAGGCATGAACATGAGAAGATCTAACTATTTACACAAGTTTGAAGACAAAAATCGGGATATGGGCCAAACTTGGCCGAAACACACTCAAACGTCATAAATGCCACCTAAGTCCATTCATGCAAGTTGCGATATACAAAATTTGCTTAACGAACTCTTACAAAATTAACACCAACGAGCATGTGCCAAGTTGTTCTAATCCACTAATTTTGTAATAACGGAAGGATTGCAACCAAAAACCGAAAAAAGTTAAGCGAAAAGCGAAAAACAAAAACGAAAAAAAACATATCTAGCATAGATATACCCCTCCCCCCAACTTAAGATATGCTATGCCCTCATAGCATGGAGAACAACAGTATTGAGAGGGAAAGGACAAAAGAGATTACCCACGGGGGAATGTCAACCCCCTTATACCTCGACCAAGTTGGAGGCTTTGGCGTCATCGTCTCCTTTTGTCATCCGAACAGCTTCCAAGATTAACTCCTTCGGCTCTTCCAATGGAACCACAGCTAGTCACACAGGGACATGGCCAAAGCTTTTTGGACTAACAACCGCGACACGTAATTGCACCCATGCTTAGGGCTCCTGAATGCCTCAATCACTCCGACTGTAGACCCAAACCACCAAGGCTGGAGTGGTAGCACGTTCAGCCCTGCAAAAGACTTAAGCTCGAACTACCTACTAAGAGACAAATGACATTAGAACCGCCCGACTCGTGGTATCCGGGCCCCAAGAAACAGAAATATATACAAAGGAACATTAAAGACACCACCTGATTTTCACGCAATCTTACGAGTCATACTTTTCTTCCCGAGTCTCACCGGCGAGATAAAACTCGGGTGGCTATACTAGACCATCAAAGTTGTTTCATCAAGCCCGAAGTAAAATGTACCGCGTGACCTCGCCAAGCAATAAAGCCAAGCGTTCCCTAGGATCGAAACAAAGTGAGACAAGACAGAGCCTAGTGCCAAAGCACGGGAATATCAAGTCGCACCCAAAGACCTAGTGCCCCCGATAGGGACATATCTGGTGAGCATGGATCATTAACGGTAAACTACTACAAAGACGGACTAATTGAAGACCGAAACAATGATGCATTGGTGAAATCTCTTAGTGAGAACAACCCGAAACTAAACAAACAAACAACAATATGTACAAGAAACAAAACATTGCCCTTACTAACCAGAGCTGGGCACACGATCCTTGTTTTAGTAGCGGCGTGCGAAGCTACAAATACCCAAGTCAATGGAGGGTACCCCTTACAATTAAGTCAAGGGGCCGGGTCCGACAAACAGTTAAGTTCAGCGGTTACGCTTTCGCTCCCCGTGCAAACATAGATTAAAAAGAACTAAGCTAAGGAAGCAGTAGGAGTATCTAAGTAAACAGGAGCAACCAAGTCCTCCGTCACCTCTTCTTTTGCAAAGTTTTCCAAAAACGGCTTAAGCCGTTGCCCATTTACCTTAACAAGATGCCCATTAACGGGATTCATGACCTCAACGGCCCCATGAGGATAAACTTTATGCACAATATAAGGGCCTATCCAACGAGAACGCAACTTGCCCGGAAAAAGATGAAGTTTGGAGTTATAAAGAAGCACTTTTTGACCTACTTCAAAATTTTTCCTTTGGATGTGTTTATCATGAAAAACCTTCACCTTAGACTTATAGATGTTGGTATTATCATGTGCATCTCTACGGATTTCCTCAAGTTCATTCAATTGGAGTTTACGGTGCACCCCAGCATCGGGAAAACAATAATTGACTTGCTTAATAGCCCAATATGCTTTATGCTCTAATTCCACCGGAAGGTGGCATGCCTTACCATATATAAGCCGATAGGGTGAAGCACCTAAAACGGTCTTATATGCGGTACGATACGCCCAAAGAGCATCGGTTAGCCTCAAAGACCAATCCTTCCGATCGGGATTCACCGTTTTTTCAAGAATACGTTTTACCTCACGATTAGCAAGCTCGGCTTGACCATTGGTTTGAGGATGATATGCGGTGGAGACTTTATGAGTGATGCCATATTTCTTCATCAAGGCGACGAATGGCCGGTTGCAAAAATGCGTCCCTTGATCACTGATAATTGCCCGAGGCACCCCAAATCTTGACAAGATATGCTCTTTGAGAAACTCAAGCACCACCTTGTGATCATTTGTGCGGGTAGCAATGGCTTCAACCCATCTCGATACGTAGTCAACCGCCAGGAGGATATACAAGTTTCCGAAAGACACCGGGAACGGCCCCATGAAGCCAATTCCCCAACAATCAAAAACTTCCACAACCAGAAAGTTCCCTTGAGGCATTTCATTCCTTCGGGTCACACTTCCCAACCTTTGACAACGGTCACAAGATTTGCAAAAGGCATAGGCATCTTGGTGAAGAGTCGGCCAATAAAAACCACATTGTTGTACCTTGGCGATGGTCTTCCGGGCTGATAAATGCCCGCCGCATGCTTCCGTATGGCAAAATTGCAAAATCCCGCGTTGGTCAGACTCGGGAACACACCGGCGGATAATTTGGTCGGGACAATATTTGAACAAGTACGGATCGTCATATGAGAAATGCTTCACCTCTGCTAAAAACCGGCGGCGCTCATGAGAAGGCCAATGGGTTGGAAGTAAACCCGTAACCAAATAGTTAACGATGTCAACAAACCACAGAGCCATTGATATAGCAAATAACTGTTCATCGGGGAAGCTATCGCCAATAGGTAGATGAGAAGTGCGATCCTCGAAATCCAAACGAGACAAGTGATCGGCCACCACATTCTCTACCCCCTTCTTGTCCCTAACGGTGATGTCAAACTCTTGAAGAAGTATCCACCGAATCAAGCGGGCCTTTGCATCCTGCTTGGTGAATAAGTACTTGAGTGCCGAATGGTCAGTGTACACTGTGATCGGGGCCCCCACTAGATAGGACCGAAATTTGTCCAAGGCGAACACGATGGCTAGAAGCTCTTTCTCCGTAGTAGAATAATGCATTTGCGCATCATTGAGACTTTTGCTCGCATAATAAATCACCCATGGCTGCTTGTCCTTCCTTTGGCCAAGAACGGCCCCGACGGCATAATCACTCGCGTCACACATTAACTCAAAAGGAAGGGTCCAATCGGGCGTTTGAACAATGGGAGGCGTAGTGAGGCTAGCTTTAAGCTTAATGAACGCCAGCTCACAAGCGACAGTCCATTCAAAGGGAACGTCCTTAGATAGAAGATGGCAAAGTGGCCTTGAGATCGCGCTAAAATCCTTGATAAATCGTCTATAAAAACCAGCATGGCCAAGGAATGATCGGATGTCTTTGACGCACTTCGGAGTAGGGAGGTTGGAAATGAGGTCAATCTTGGCCTTGTCTACCTCAATGCCCTTGGCGGATACGATATGCCCGAGCACAATCCCTTGAGTGACCATGAAATGGCACTTCTCCCAATTCAAAACCAAATTTTTCTCCTCACATCGTGCTAAGACCTTGTCCAAGTTGGCGAGACATGACGCAAAAGAGTCACCAAAAACGGAGAAATCATCCATGAAGACTTCCACGATTTTCTCGACCATATCACTAAAAATGCCCATCATACACCTTGAAAATGTGCCGGGAGCATTACACAAACCGAACGGCATGCGTCGATAAGCAAAAGTCCCGAACGGGCATGTGGACATGGTTTTCTCTTGATCGGATAACACCACCTCTATTTGATTAACCGTCGAGGAAACAATAAAAGGCATGGCCGGCCACTCTTTCCAAGATTTGATCAATGAATGGAAGAGGGAAATGATCCTTACGCGTCGCCGCATTCAGCTTTCGATAGTCAATGCATACCCGCCACCCGGTAGTCACACGGGTCGGCACAAGCTTGCCTCGGTCATTTTGAACCACGGTCACTCCCGCCTTCTTTGGAACCACTTGAATAGGGCTCACCCATTGAGAATCGGCGATGGGATAAATAATCCCAACATCAAGCAATTTAAGAATTTCCGCCCGAACCACATCTTTCATAATCGGATTGAGCCGGCGTTGAGGTTGCCGAGATGGTTTGACGTCCTCCTCCAAATAGATATGATGAGAGCATAGAGAAGGAGATATACTCTGAATATCCGCAATTGTCCATCCGATTGCCTTAGTGTGCCTCCGCAAAAGTGCCAACAAATCTTCCTCTTGGAGGTGCTCAAGAGAAGAGGAAATAACCACGGGGAAGGTATGGTTCTCACCAAGGAAAGCATACTTCAACGTATCCGGAAAGGCTTTCAACTCAAGCTTCGGCGGCTCAACACTAGAGGAAAGCGTTTTCCTCTCGATAGGGGGCAATTCCTCAAACTTTGGAAGCCACGGTGCTACTCCACAGACTTTCTCGCCACCAGCTTCTTCATTAAGCAAAGCAAAGAGGGATTCCATTTCTTCGGATTCAAGGAAAACGGCCACTTCTGAGGTGAGAGCTAACTCCAACGAGTCTTTAGATAGAATTTCATCCACATGCTCTTACACCAATGTATCTATAAGGCTGACGTTTTGACAATCATCGTCATCACCCATTTGCGCCCCGACATGGAACATATTGACCTCCATTTGCATATTGCCGAATGACAATTTCACAAGTCCATCCCGACAATTTATATTGGCATTCAAGGTTGCTAAAAACGGCCGACCCAGAATGACGGGAGTAGATAACGGCGATGATGACGACAGGCACGTATCTAATACCACAAAGTCCACCGGGAAAACAAACTGACCAACCTGGACCAACACATCTTCCACCACCCCCCGAGGAATGCGAACACTTCTATCCGCCAATTGGAGAGTAACTCGTGTGGGTTTCATCTCCCCCAAACCGAGTTCTTGATAAACCGAATACGGTAGCAAATTCACGCTTGCTCCTAAATCCAATAGAGCTTGCTCCACCCTTGTACCCCCAATGTTCACCGAGATTGTAGGACAACCCGGGTCTTTGTACTTAGGAGCCAGGCTCGTATGGATTACTTGGCTGGCTTCCTCGGTAAGGAGTACATTATGATGCATATTGAGGTGGCGCTTCTGAGTACATAAGTCCTTCAAAAACTTGGCATAGGCGGGGATTTGCTTGATGGCGTCTAACAAAGGGATGTTAACATTGACCTTCTTAAAGGCATCAAGTATATCGGCCTGCTTGGATAGATTAACCGGCTTTTTCAGACGTGAAGGATAAGGTACCGGAACGGGAGAAACTTGCAGTTCTGGAACGGTCTCGGCTTCCTTTGAAACTTGCACGGGAGATTCCCCGTCTTCCTCAATGTCCTGCTCGACACTAACATCCGGAGAAGGAGAACTTGTTGACTGTGACGATGGCACAATAGGAGATGTACCCGACGGCATTACTACCCGGTTGTCAACAGCCTTGCCACTCTTCTGCGTGATGATTGCTTGAGCTTGCTCGGGTGGAGGTACCGAAGACGTGCCAATAAGAAGTTGGCCTTGAGGATTGGCTACCGGTTGTGTAGGAAATTTGCCCCTCTCTTGTTGTAGAAGTCCAATGGATGTGGTTAACTTCCCCATTTGATTTTTCAACTCCCCCATCATTTGTGTGTTGCCATCATTGTAATTAGTTTGAGATTGCATGAACGATTGGAGAGTATCCTCCAAAGATCACCTCGGTGGGGGTTGGAATTGGTTAACTCCTTGAAACGGGCCCGACGGGCCAAAACCTGGTGGTCCTTGGGAAAAACAAAGCTGGCCTTGGCCTTGAGCAGGCCGCCATGATTGCATTTGAGTAGAGGAGGTAGCTTGAGATGGTCCACCCTCAATCTGATTGTTCCAACGGAATCCTGGATGCTGTCTTTGGCCTTGGTTGAAGTTCTGGGGAAAAGATTGGTTGAAGTTCTAGGGAAAAGATTCAAATCTTTGGTTCACCGCACTAACTTCTTCAATCGGAAGGTTGAGATTAATATATTGCTGCCTAAAAGTGGGAATAGTTGCACAATTATCGGTCGAATGACCCGTTGTTTCACAAATAACACAAAGCTCCTCCACCGCACTTACCGCTTCGACCCCCTTCAACCCTTTTAATTCCAGATTCTCCAATTTTTTCGCCAACTGTTCCATCCGTGTTTCCATGGCTTGATGCTCATTAATGGAGAACTTTCCGGAGCCTCCAGGACCTTGATTTGCCATTGCCCTATCCCCTGCATCCTCAAAACTCCAAGTTAATGACGTCTTGGCCACTTCATCGATATAATCCCATCCATCATCGGGAGACTTATTTATGAATTCACCGGTGCACATAGTGTCAAGCAACTGCTTGCTTTGTTGCGAGCATCCCAAATAGAAATAGTGAATGAGCTGATATACAAGGCAAAATTATGGTGAGGAACCGCCGATAGCAAATCCTTGTAACGCTCCACATATTGGTGGAAAACTTCCCCGTCCCGTTGCTTGAAGGTCTGGATTTGATCCATTAAGAGCTTTGTTCGGCTAGCCGGAAAAAACTTCTTATGGAAAGCATCTTGAACCTCCTCCCATGTGGTCAATGATTGAGGTTTCAATGAGTGAAACCATGTCTTGGCTTTATCCTTCAATGTGAACGGAAACAGCCTCAATCTCGCTTGATTAAGATGAGCATCCACAGTAACGAAAGATTGGAGGGTTTCCTCAAAAGTCCGGATATGTTGATACGGATCCTCACGCTCCATACCATGGAAGAAAGGAATGCACCGATGATAATCCGATTTGAAAATGAAGGTATTCGCAACGGTGGTGGGGCGCGAAAAGACTATTGGAGACCGTTGAGTGACCCTTTCCGGATTCAAATAGTCGTTAAGGGTCCTAACCGGAGGAGCTTCCTCGTCTGCCATTGATATTCTTGATGGAGAGTACGACCGAGAATAGCTACTTGGCGGAGAATAAGAACGCAGAGTGCTGATTCTTACGCTTGGCGGAGAACTAGAACGATGCAAACGGTTGGAGCGAGGACTACGATAAATCCGAGGCCCTCGATAAACCACAAGCATGAACTGGCGTTTTAAGCAACTTAAAAGCTAAGTAACCACCCTGCCATAAGACAAACAGACTGGAGGGGCTATGCCGCCGCCTCAATATATGCACAATAATAATAACAGAAAAGAAAGGCACTTGATACTCAAACTAGCTTCGTTAAACCTCAAATCGAATGGGTGGCTCAGTTAAAGGTATCCGCTAGGCCGAGTATACGATGCACAAAGTAGAAGATAAACGGAATACTTACAGTGGTTTGTCGAACCTCCCAAATAAGCTTAGAATAAGAAAATCCCCGGCAACGGCGCCAAAATATGCTTCGTCCCAACCTTGTCTTCGAAAAAGGTTGAATTACCCCGAGCGTAGGGCTAGGTCGATTTCAGCATAGATACCGGAAATCCGGGATCGTTCCCACAGAGAAAGTCTTGAAAGCTTGTTAGGATTTGTAGAAGTAAAGGTTTGTGGCGTTGAAGACGGCCAACTTACAGTTTTGCTTTGGAAATTGATGAACACTTATGAAAATGACTAGAAAAGCGGTTTTGACTAGGTTAACAAGCGGCATGGCATTGGGGCTTTTAACACCCATAACTTAAGCCATTGAACTATTCTCGATCAAAACACGGTTGAATCGCACGGCGTAGGCTATCAACCGAAAAATTTAGCGGTGAAACCATTAGGAGATTCGAAATGAAGTATGGAAAGCAAACGAGTTCTTTTGGTTCGTTTGGCAAACACAAGGCGAGACATAGCTCACGGAACCATATGAGCGAGCATATGATCACCGGAGGTTAACATCGACTAGTTTTGTTAAATAAAGGCGAGCCCTTCCACTTTCCATACTAAATCCCAAATTCCGATTCGAGAAAGGTAAGATAACTTAAGTCACGAGATGTTAGTCACCCCATTGCCAAGCCTAAGCAGCTACTCACACACCATGGAAAGACTAGAAAGCATGGTAAAATTGGGAAAAATATTTAACAGATAAAACCGAAAATAAACTTGATTTTATAGAAGATCTAGTCACAGGCTACAACTTTAACAAACGGAATTTAAATGAACAAGAACAACTTACAAGAGTTCAATGGAAATTAGCTTAGGAGAGCTTGGTGTATTAATGGAGGAAGGAAAGAAATTTAAAAGACTTAAAGAAGAAGGAGACAAGAAGAAGTACAAAAGAGAGTGTGAGGGGTATTTATAGCACCCAGTCTCTCTCACTGCACGTCCCAAAAATATCCAAAAAATGGGTGCAAAATATCCAAAAAGTAGAGACAAACAAAAGCTGAAAATATCTGCAGTTCAGCCCCCGTATCGATACGGCTAAAAAGCTCGTATCGATACCTGTTTGCTACGACCACACCTTGCACTGGTTTCAATGATGTATTGATACGGCTCTTTTTCCCGTATCGATACCGCTTCAAAATGGCCTGTTCTTCAGTTTTGGCCATGGCTTGGCCTTGCTGCCTTCATAGTGACCCGACGGCCTTCCAAATGCCTGGCAAGCATCGCCAGGCGGGCGGTTGATCATTCCGATGCCCGACGGTCAAAGTCTACCGGGCAAAAACGCTTGAAAACCCTCAAGGGTTACACCGAACATCAAAACATGCCTTTTAAACGCGTTTTGCCTGAAAATGCTCAAAAGAAACCTTACGCACAAAATGGCTAAAAATGGTGATTAAATAGAAAGAACTAATCTAAAGCGGGACTAAGCGCACCAATTATTTACAATAATGGGTGCTTATCATACAGGTTGAGAAGATGATGTGGCAAGTTTGATTATTCAATGTTGACTATACTATTGTGGACATCTATATTTCTAACTTTAGCAACCACTTAAATGACTAATTAAAAATGATGTGGTCACTTTTGATTATTTAATTTTAATTAATCCGCTGTGGATGCTCTAAAAGGGGAGTGTAGAAATCATTTTCCGTAAATATATTCATATTTCTATTGAAAATTCCGGTGATCTAAATATAATCGTGAAATTTAATTTGAATGATAAATATTTTTTCTGGAAAAAATATATTCATTCAAATAAGCCATACGATATCTACAAATAATCACCCAAACAGAAATAAAATCATATTGTAGTAATTACTAATAACAATTAGAAGTACCCTGGAAAAAACGAAACTATAAGCAACACTTCATATTTTAATGATAAATTTGAAAGGGCGGTGCTAATGCCACGACAAAACCTTTTAGTGCCACGACTGCTTGATGTGCACTGACCATTATAACCTCTTCAGTCAAATAGGAGTAGAACAGTCTCTCTCTCTCTCTCTCCCTCCGATGTACCTTCCAGTTCCAGCTTACCTTCCTTTCCTCCCCCTCCCCTTCTTCTCCGTTAATTTCCAGCAGTACCATACTGCGAGTCCGGACTCTTAGATCCATTTCCTCAATTCACTACCATGCACCACAGGACCCCTGTTTTCTCCCGTGCTCCTCTAGCCTCTGTAATTTGAAAGTTGAAATCAACCACCACCGAACGACATTGAAACCCCCCGCCCCCCTCTTTCTAAAGATCTCGCAATCTATTTCCACTATTTTCTCTGTTCCAAATCTTTTAATTTTGCGCGCGCGCGTGTTCATGTTTTTTTGGGTGGGTTAAATTTTTATGTTTTGCATCTACAAATATAGATCAACAGAGAGAGTTTTAGTTTTAGGCAAAGTAAGAAGTGTTTCAGAAGGGTGAAACAAAACTGGAGCAGTCGACAGCGATAGAAGTAGGTCGGCGGTGAGTATGTAAACAAAGGTGTAAATGATGAGAGACAAGGAGAATGGTCAAAGGGTAGAATTGTACGACTTCTCAAAAGATCGTGGCACTAAACAAAGTTGTCGTGGCATTATCCGTGCCCTTAATAAAACTACCCTTATCTTTTGAGTCAATTGTTTATACGAAGGACAAGTCGGTAATTTCACGTGAATCATGATAATAAAGAAAGGGAACAAGCAATAGGAACCAAAACGTAACTTTGGAGTAGCAGTGAGCCAGTGAGGTGAACCGATCGAAAAGACTCTACCTTAATAAAGGAAGGATATCATATCCCTCGTGCAAGCAAGCAAGCAAAGGAAGGAAAAAAAATCAAAAATCAATTACCCAAAAAAGGTAAGGGTAAAGACTAAAGATGTGGTCACTGCATCAGGGCCATCAGACATCAAATATTTGAGGATAAAACTGGGCCAATCACATACTCACAACTTCATTTTCAATCCAAAGACTTATCCCATTGTCCTGCCCTATTGCTCCACAAATACCCAAGGGGATTGGATTTGTCTAATTGTCACCCAATTTTGTACGTGGAGTTTTTTTTTTTATCTCGGTTTGTATTTAGAAAATTGATTGACACTCAATTTTTACCATTGATACTTTATTTTTCGTTTTTTTCCTATTTGAAATTACAATAATACCATTAAAAGCAAATGAACACTAATAAAATAAAAAGGTAATTTGGTAATTTTATTTAAGACGGAGACAAAAAAGTGGGGTTACAATGGCTAAAAGTGGAATGTTAAAATCACTTTCCTTGTATCTACAACATCAAATTACAATTAAAAAATACTCGTTTTTCTCTCCCTTTTCCCTACCTGCACACCATTTTTTACTCATGTTAGTTTACCATATTAACCTTACAATAGTTCCACTTTTTCACACATCGCAGGTAATATGGTAAATTCACATTAATAATAGTTAAAATGGAGGGTGGATGGTGAATAGGAGGTAGTTATTCAGTGGTTTGGGGCACTTTTATGTGGTATCACAACACCCATCTTTGTTACACATTCGTGTGGAGTCCATACATTGGAACATGTGGAAAAAAAAAAGAGTAAGGAAGGAAATTTTTTTAAAAAAATTCTCCCATTGGTTGGTTTGAAAAGAAAGAGAATATGAACTAAAAAATCAGGGAATTCGTATAGTACAATTTCCCTCTCATTTTCTTTACTCCCAGTGTCCCACTTTCCTTATGTTCCAAACACATCATTAGTACTGAGCTTGACAAAAATGTGTTGGGGAATAAGGTATTGGCAGTGACGGAGCCAAAATTTTAGCCCAAGAGGAACCGACTTTATAGACATATTTTTTCTTACACTTAACCTTATTAGTATATCATATAGTTTTTTATTTATATGATATAATTGTACATTAAAACTATTCTAGCTTAAAAAGTATGTAAATCATTTAGGCTACGACAATACTCACATGCCTGGGTGTATGTTTTTGAACGAAATTAAAAAATGAGAATGTAAAATAATTTATTTTTAACTAAATCAAACAAAAATTATTAAGATTATAAAAAACTATTACACTAATAATATTCATAATAGTTCAAAATTAGATGTACTTTTCAAGAATATTTTAAAATCGCGGGGGCCCGGAGGCTCAAAGTAGCTCCGCCCTTAGATATTGGAGCACCACGTAACAATGTTCCAAAACCATCGAATAACTTTCGTGGACCAGAGAGTCAACGAGGAAACAGAGACAGTTAGTTGGCCGTACCATCCATCAATTCGGCCATACCCAATCACACATTTTTTCTTGACAAAAACCCATTTCGCCAACTCCCAAAAAACAAAAGACAAAAATAATCAATATAGACAAACTTACAATTTTTCTGGGTAGTAAAGTATTGCAGCAGTTACAAGGAATGATGCTCATTGGATTTCCTGTGTTTATTTTCCTGCAATACTTTTCAACGATTCAACTGTAAACCCACCTCAAATTTTAGCTGCCGAGGCTCCAGAAATTCAACCCCCCTCCATCTCGTTCTCTCTCCAAATGGTACCGTTTGAAAACCCCAGGAACTCATCACTAAGCAAACCCAAATGAAACTTTCAAGGTTTTTCATTCTTTGGCTGAAAATCTGGGGTGAAGTTTTGATTGTCTTGTTTCTCTGTATGTATTATCCTTTCGAATTATTATTATTAATTTTATTTTGGTCTGATTAAAATCTGGATTTTGGATGCAGGTTGAGTTCACTGTTCTTGGATGTAATGAAAGCAAATCAGTTTAGTAGATGGGTATTTTTCACCATTCTGGTTAGTTGCTAGTACTTGTTTATGCCACTTTTTCTCCAACTTGTGAATGTTCTTGGATTCGATCTGTGGTTTCTTTCTCTTTTCTTTTCCTTTTAACTCGAGGTTCTCTAACTTTCTCACTCTATATGCTCATGCAATTTCTTCTGCATTTTTTTTTGCTTCAAAAGCACAAGTCCACTATAGTATTTGATACTAAAATATGGGTTTCTATGTCTTTTCATCCCAATTTGCTCTTCAAGGTCTAGGTTAGGCAGTTTCTCTGAAATGAAGTTTTCAGATGCGAAAGCGCAAGGCAAGGCGGTTGACCTCTCATGAGGCGAGGCGTGAAGTTCAATAGCTGAATTAAACTCCCAAAATAACTTAAGTTCCAACAAAAGAAAAGTGATTGCTCAAACTAAGTCATCCTTAAACTATGATATCGTCATCTTCGTCCATTGCATTTGCATGAATATAATGTCAGGAAACATTCCATCTACTCGATGCACTTCCTCCAAATGTCTTCATCTACAAGGTTTACTCTTGCTGCCTTGCCCTTGCCTTTGTTAGGAGCCCAGTCGACAAAGGTTCTCCCATGTGTGCGGAGGCCCAATTCGTTTGGGGTATCCACGTAGTCCACACCATAGGACCCAATATACATTGAATGACCCAAGCCACCTAAAAGCTTAAGCCTTTGCAAGTGGTGAGCCACCCAATTGTATATTGAGGTCTATTCCTTTTTCTATTTATCTGACAGCCTTTGCCTTTATCTTTGAAGAAGACAATAGCTCTCCACGAAGGCATCTCGTAAATACGCTGGAACATGCTCCAATTATAACACCAACTCTTCACTTATGAAAAGGTAATTCATCTCTTCTGACGCGTTCGACTCTGTTGTCTGGGCAAAAATGGCATGAAAAGCATACGCTTCCATATGACTACAACACATGGGTCATCACCTTTGTGGTTCTAGGCTAAAAAATAAACGTCTAGGATCATTTTATGTATGCCTTGCCCCAAGGTGAGCTTCAACGCGCGCCCTAGAATTGCCTGTGAAAACATTGCTTTGAACTAAAAGTTATTAGGCTAATGAATATGTGATCCTCTCTGGAGTGTTGTTCTCGAATAAGCCAAACCAAGCCTTGATCCCCAATCAACTGGGGTTGGATAAAAATAAACCCAAATGCCACCTCATTCTATTTTCTACCTTACTTCTTCGAGGATGGTATGCTCAAGAGTCATGTCAGATTCATGATATTAAGGTGTTTTGCTAGTGAGTAGTGGCTGACAGTTTTAAGGCAAGATTTTGTTGGACAAAATTTGAAATCTTGTTTCTTAGGCTTTTTTTTTGGTGGTATTCAGTTCTCATAGGCCTAGGAACCAGCAAAGAGTATCTTCTTTCTGTACTTTGAGAAGAAAGAGATCATGCCAAAGGCAAAGAATCTCTGTATTGGTGGAGAGATTGTTTCTTGGACAAAACTATGTCTGCACCTTCCGTGGTATCTAATGCAATCCATAAACAATGATGACATCAAACACATGAGAAGAAGTAAGACATTTCCTCTGGCCATCTCTGCAGTGCTGCCTTTCTGATGCCCGAACTCTATTTCAAATGTTTGTTTGGTTGGAAAAAGAAGAAATATTGTTTGCGATTGGGAGCATATCGTGAAAGGATTCCATCATGTACATAGACAACCATAAAAGCAGTCTGACAATTATTTATCATCCTGATTCGCCAAACTTGGGCTTCCACTTCGAAGGTGTAGTTGGAGAAATCCCAGTTGTCCATTGGATAATGGAACACATAGGCTGAGATTCTCCAACTACACTGCTGAAGCTGGAACACCAAATTCCCTAGATATTCTTCTTTGTTAATATATAAAAGGCTGCTTAACACTTCAAGTTGCTGAGAACCTTCCAAATAGGTCTGGTCTCAATTTAAAGGCATTTCTCTTCTTTGTTCAGTTTCTAGTTGATATGTGAAGTGAAATCCCACATCACCAGGGTACCACATTAATATGAAGTATATAAGTGTGAGGGCACCCTCACTTACAACTAGCTTTTGGGGTTAAGTTCTACCCAAAATCTTGTAACATGGTATCAGAGCTAGGAGAGATGGGTAGAGCGAGTGAGCACGGTACACATGAGGGAGGGTGTAAAGCGAAGTCCCACATCATTTGGATACCAAATTAATATGAAGTATATAAGCGTGAGGCCACCCTCATTTCAACAGTTAGCTTTTGGGGTTGAGTTCTACCCAAGATCTTGTAAAAGATAAAGTGATAAAAAGTTCTAGTATACTAATAAGTTATATATAATCAATGTATTGATAGAGAATCGCCTTGTAGGACCCCAAGTTTGGGACATATGCATGAGAACTGTTTTGTGGGTGTTTTTAGATATACTGATCCATATGTGGGCCCTTAATTGGTCAAATAGGAAATCTGTTAGCTACCAAGCAAGTTCTTTATGGATAAAACAAAAAATATAGTAGCTGCTAGGTTAGAAGGCATGCTATGAATTCTTTAAAGGGAAATGCACATTGCAGTTTAGGAGTGATGAAGCGGGTTTAGGCTCCTCGACCGTCAACCAATACCCCTCTGGTGCCTAAGTGAGTCGAATTTGTGAGTAGAAGAAGGTGGGAAGCTTAAGAGCTTGAGTATTAGGGGTATCCTATCTTAGACAGGGTTGAGTCACTTTGTTAGATAGCAGGGGGGTTGGTGAATCTCATTAGGATTGGGTGTGTGTCAGTTTGGGGATGTTCATAAGGTCGATCTTGGAAGAGTCAATGGCCTTGGCAATCTCAGTAATTCAGTATCTTTAGGAGAAGTAATCGCATTCCCGCAGGGGGAATATAGGTTAGCATGAGTCTTAAACCATGTAGAAGCCCCTTGGCCCCACCTCTTCTGTTGTGGGTTTTGTGCTTATCAAGGAGCTAGGTTTCAATTTGTGTAGTAACACCAACACAGCCTGAGAGGAGAAAGGTTAATTTGTGTAGTGTCATGTCACAGCCCGAGGGGAGCATATTATGATAAAGATGAAGAGGATAATCAAGCATTTTTTGAAATATATCAGTAGATATACAGGTGTTGCTTAACATAGGTTGAGTTTGATGCTAGTGAAGGGCCTCATCAATGAGAAACTTCGAAAATACCTTGCGACTTCACCTAGTAGGAAGCATTTTTTGTTCATGTAGCAAAATGGGCTCCAAGGACCTCAGAGATAATGCTTAGGTGGGAAGAGGTAACGTGAGGTATAGGTGCCCTATATCCAAACTTATGATTAGATTACTTTCAACGTGGTCGTGCATTATCTGTGCCCATTTGAAAACACTTATTCTGACATAGGTTTGAATCAATTTCAGGCTGCTCCACAAGGACACCAGGAAGACAACAATGGAGTCTCCCCAGAAATGAACAGTTTCTTCTCCAAGCAACGCTTCATAAAGCAGAATTTTCGCTCCATTCCCTTACCTTCCCCCCTTCTCTCTTCTCAAATAAAATCACACCCAACAAGACACAAGTCGCTTAAGGGCCAGAGAGTCTTGGACCTCGTTACTCCGAAATCAAATTTTACTAGAAATGGTCGCCAATCTCATCTTCGGCTCATTCAAGACATTTTGCCATCGAATTCAAACAACCCTGATGAACACGTTGGACCCTCCATTTGTTATTCCTACAGGGAAAGGTTGAGAGGTGACCCAAGTGTTTTATCACACGCTGTGAGTTCCTGTGGATGTGTAAGAACTGCATCAGTTGGAATTCAACTTCACTGCTTGGTAATTAAAATTGGGTACTTGAGCAATGTTTATGTTGGCAGTTCTTTGATCAGTTTTTACTGTAAATGCAGTGAGCTAAGGTATGCGTACCAAGTGTTTCATGAAATGCCAGTGAGAAATGTGGTGTCGTGGACGACAATCATTGCTGGGTTTGCACAAGTGTGGCAAGTTGATGTGTGTTTGGAGCTTTACCATTGGATGAGATACTCAACTGTGAATCCCAATGATTTTACGCTAACTAGTGTTTTGAGTGCTTGCACGGGTAGTGGGTGTCTTGGAAAGGGGAAGAGTGCTCATTGTCAAGCTATTCAAATGGGTTTCGATGCGTATGTGCATGTTTCCAATGCTCTCATCTCATTGTATTTCAAGTGCGGGGATGAAAATGAAGCGGCGTATATCTTTGAAAACATGCGCATTAAAGATCTTGTGTCGTGGAACTCTATGATTGCTGGCTATGCTCAGCATGGGTTTTCGTCGCAAGCGATTGATCTTTTCGAAGAAATGAGAAAGAAGAAAGTGAAACCCGATGCCATCACTTTCCTCGGGGTTCTCTCTTCATGTCGCCATGCGGGTCTTGTTGCACAAGGCCAGTTTTATTTCCACTCAATGGTCGGGTATGGTTTGGAGCCAGAAGTGGACCATTACTCATGCATTGTGGATCTTCTTGGTCGAGCTGGGGATTTAGAAAAGGCTTGGGGTTTGATAAAAAATATGCCTATTGATCCCAATGGGATTATATGGGGCTCACTTCTTTCTTCATCAAGGCTTCATGGAAATGTTTGGATTGGAATTGAGGCTGGAGAGAGAAGGCTTGAGCTTGAACCAGAGTGTGCTGCTACCCACCTGCAGTTGGTGAACTTATATGCCAGTTTTGGTTGCTGGGATCAGGTAGCAAGGGTACGGAAGTTGATGAAAGATAAAGGGCTGAAAACAGATCCTGGGCATAGCTGGATTGAAATCAGGAACGAGGTGTATCGATTTGGAGCAGAAGATAGTTTAAATTCCAAAACAGATGAGGTCCTGGCTGTGGTGAATTGTTTGGTAGATCAAATAAGAGATTCAGGTTATGCTTGTGAACTATATCAACTAGAAGCTAATCTTGGTTTAGAGATAGAAGTATCTTCGTGAAATGGACCCTGATGTGCTATTTTTTATGACTTGATATTCTGACTCCCTTTTGGCTTCTCACATTGGGTTAGGTTTGCTTCTTGCTTTTCTATGTGCTTGCTTTGTATTCTTGTTGATCTATGCGTTTATCTAATAAATATAGCCTATTTCTGCATGTCCATTCAAATATTGGAGCTTATGGTACTCAAATTATTATGCTTATTTCCATTTCCTAAAGCTGATTGATTTGTGCAGTTTGATGCTGTGGTCTCACCAGTTTAATTTACTCTCCCAGAGTTTTATGATTCTATTATACTAGAGCTGGGCTTTCACATGTTATCATTTGTGTTCTTTTGTCCATGATACTAGAGTTCGATTAAGTAATAAGAAACTGAATGGCTCCAACAGGGTAGGGATGACCATTTTGAGAAGAAGAGAGAATTCTTAAGTTGTTGGTGTTCCTTACTATCAGCCTATAGGAAGCATTCCAAATGCTACAAAAGGGGAACATGCGGTTGCAGTATGGCCTTCTTGGCCAGTTACGGTAGCTGGCGAAGCTATCAAGGGACGGATACTGTAGAGATTTGATACTTTTGGAAAGTTAAATAAGGTAACTTTCTTCCTTTTTAAATTTAATAATGGTTGACTTGCATTTCATTTCTTGTACTAGATTAGAAAATGGTTGACTTGCATTTAGGTTTGACTATGAGAGGAGAATTGTTTTTTCAGGTTACTATATATTCCTGAAAATTGCATATATTAGTAGAATCTTCATTTTGATTATTGATTGCGTGTTGCTTAATTTAGTCACAAAATACAAATTAGCCTATTTAAAATTTCAATTAGTAATTTCCATAGTCTTAGTACCTGTTTATTTTCAAGCCTTCATAATCTG
The DNA here is from genome assembly GCA_025413875.1 of Rhododendron molle. NCBI lineage: Eukaryota > Viridiplantae > Streptophyta > Magnoliopsida > Ericales > Ericaceae > Rhododendron > Rhododendron molle. The sequence goes on from CM046391.1 coordinate 49,491,947, forward strand.
TTCTGTCTTAAAATATGCCAATGGTTCAAAGTTGTTAGCTTTCAAAAGTTGATGTAATGACTCTGCTTGTCATTCTTCGTTGTGAGGTCGGTGCACTAAAATATGAGAGAGATTGTTAACTTTCAATGTTTGTGAACACCTGTGCAAGCAAATTATACCCACCCAAAAAATATGCCAGTGGTTTGAGCTTGCTTTTGCTTCAAGAAAGGTGCAGTGAACAGTAGATAAAATAGCAAGATCACCACACATAAACAGCCAATGATATCATAAGGCAGAAAACAACTGAGTGACCAACTATTGTTCAAAAGCAATGGTCTACATTTGAAATCAGAACAACTGCAGAAATGTCAATTTGGCCGTCAATATACATAATAGAATGAGAGTACCTCTGTCGGCCAGGTTGGTGTTTCAATCCTGCAAAATCTGACTTCTTTTCCATCAACCTCAAAAGATAGCACAAGAGCTTGGAAACTCTGAGGAGGAGAACCAACCATATCTTCTATAGCCTCAAAGTTCATGTAGTATAATGCACAGTCTAACCCCCTTTGCAATAGGTACTATCCTTGAGTTCACTTTAGATAACTTCAAGAAGGTGTTAGATTTGACTTGCAATTTAAGAAACAAGCGCACTCAATACCAATAAAAAGTGGCAAGGCCGTAATAATTAAATGAACCAAAAACACGCCAATACATTTCTGTTGTTGAAATGTTGTGTGGCCAACTTTGTCATCTCATTCAGTATCGCCTCGGTGTTTGGAGGAGTACTCTTCGAAAGGATTTGTGAAAGTAATCTGGAGACGTTCGACATAGGCACAATCAAAACCCTGTCATACACATCATAAGTATAATGTGAAATTGGCTCGCACTTTGCTTTTGCGAAAATGACAACATAAAAGGTTCCAAGATAGACACAAAATAGAGTCAAAGGCAGCTTTATAAATTTAGGCTTTGTTCATTTGCTAGTTTTGGGCATTTTAGTTTTGGTAGTGGATGGAGAGAAAAATAGGAAAATGATTAGAGAGAGAGGTAATGAGTAAAGAGAGAAATAAAAATAATAATTAGGGAAATAGGGTAATGATTGGAGAGAATAATAGAATAATGATTAGAAAACAAAACTAAAACAAAGTTAAAATGCGAAACGAACAAAGCCTTAGAATTATACGTATGATGTGTGGTCTTTTTGCAAAAGTAAAGTGCGAGCCAATTTCACATTATACTTATCATGTGTATAAGAGGGTTTTGATTGTGCATATGTCATACAAGTTTGAATGTCCCCTGATTATTTTCATCAATCCTTTCAAAAAATACTCCTCCTAACACAAAGGAGATATGAATAAGATGACAAAGTTGGCCATACAACATTTCAACAACAGAATGTATGTGGTTTTTGGTTAATTTAATTATTTATGGCCTTACCTTTGTTTGTTGGTATTGAGTGTACTTCTCTCAAATTGCAGTTCAAATCTTACACATTTCTGAAGTTATCTAAAGTGGACTCAAGAGTAGTACCTCATCCTATTGCAAGGGGGTTAGACCATGCATTACACTACATGACCTTTGTGGCTACAGAAGATATGGTTGGTTTCCTTAGAATTTCCAACCTCTTGTGCTATCCTCCGTGGTTGATGGAAACGAAGTCAAATTTTGTAGGATTGAAATATCAAATCTGTCTGACGGAGGTACTGTCATTTCTATTATGTATATTGACGGCCATATTGACATCTCTGCACTTGTTTGGTATCGAATGTAGACTATTGCTTTTGAACAATAGTTGATCGCTCACTTATTTTCTGTCTTATGATATTATTGGTCATTTATGTGTGGTGGTCTTGTTATTTGATATATTGTTCACTACACCTTTCCTAAAGCTTGAACAAGCTCAAACCACTGGCATATTTTTTGAGTGGCATAATTTGCCTATACAGATGTTCACAAACATTGAAAGCTAACAAGCTCTCTCGTATTTTAGTGCACCAACCTCGCAATGAAGAATGACTAGCTGAGTCATTACATCAACTTTTGAAAGCTAACAACTTTAAACCACTGGCATATTTTTTTCGGCATGTATAATTTGCCTGCATAGGTGTTCACAAACATTTTAATCCAAAGGGGAAATTTCATTTCGCCTTTTGAACTTCCACCCAAATGTCCCATAAGCACCTATACTTCGTTTTATTTCAATTAAACACTTGTAGTCACAAACCCGGTAAATTCAACACATGCTATTAGATTTTTTTAATTTTCTAACAGAAATGGATGACATGGCACTATTATGACATGAATTGACTTTTTTGACCCTTACATGACTTCATTTTCAGGAAACACCCCTCCTCTTCCCTTCTCTTCTCTCTCTCTCCCTCTCTGATACACACACTCCTACCACCCTTCCCTTGACCCTTATATCCTATATGGTTCCTCCTCCCTCAAACCCTACCCCACTCTAATCCCCTCAAACACCCATTTACAATCAAATCCCAACAACAAACCCACCCTACCCCCCGAACCCAAGATCAAAAGATAAATGCAAAGAAGGAGAAGAGGAGAGAGAGAAGGGGTTTGGATTGGTGAAATTTGAATTTATTTCAACAAACCCTTTCAATTTAATTTAGGGTTTTTTTATTTTGGAGAGAGAGAGAGAGAGAGGTGGGTTGGTTAATTTGAATTGATTACAACAAACTCTTTTTACTTAATTATGGTTTTTGATTTTAGAGAGAGAGGAAGGAGGATTGGATTAATCCGTGCAAAAACCTTTCAAATACATAAAATTGGGTTTTATTGGAGGGAGAGGGAGATGAAGAGAATAAAGCTGTATATGTATGAAGATATAATGAATTTGAGCATTTTGATGTATATGTAGTGAAATAGGATTGGTTTTGTTATTAGGATTTGATTGTGAATGGGTGTATGGAGGGGATTGGATTGGGTTGGGGTTTGAGGGAGGATAGATAGAGGATATGAGGGGGAGGGGAGGGGGAAGCGAAGGGGTGTGTGTGTGTGGGAGAGAGAGAAGGGAAGGGAAGGGAAGAAGAGGGGTGTTTCATGAAAATAAAGTCATGTAAGGGTCAAAAATCTCAATTCATGTCAAAATAGTACCATGGTGTCAATTTCCGTTAGAAAATTGATGAAATCTACCGGCAGGTGTTGAATTTAAGGGGTTTTGTGAACTACTGGTGTTAAATTGAAATAAAATGGAGTATAAGTGCTTATGAGACATTTGATTGAATGTTCAGGGGTCAAAATGAAATTTTCCCTAATCCAAAACCAAAACTTAACTGTTATTAGGTTTTCAAGTCCTGCCTATTGCGATTTTGTGGGTCAAAGGATTAATGCTTTTAAGTCAGAAGTTTTTTGTAGTCCTAATATGAAAGTGGAGGAGAGGGATTTCATTTGGGCAATTTACCTCTAGGTCCAGAAAATAGAAAGTAATTCCCACCAAGTCTCCTCTAATTAACGAAACACTAAAACCCTATGAAAGTGCCTAAAACCCCAAATATTGAAAGTGCCTAACCCCTATGGCACCCTATGAAAGTGCCTAAACCTCAGAGTACCCTATAAAAGTGCCTAAAACTCTAGGGTACCCAATAAAAGTGCCTAAATCGCTAAAACCCTATAATAGGAAAGTGCACCCTAAAACTCCTATGAAAGTGCCTAAACCTAAGCCCTAGGGCTCTATGAAACCACCTAAACCTAAACTTTAGGGTACCTTAAACCCTAGGGTATTCTAAAATCTAAAATCTTAAAGTACCCTAAAACCCTAGGGTACCCTAAAACCCTAAAATCCTAGGGTACCCTAAGATTTTAGGGTACCCAAGGGTACTAGGGTACCCATTAGGGTACCCTAAAACCCTAGCATACCCTAAAACCCTAGGGTGACACTTCTATTAATGATAAATGTATTTTTGTAAAAGTGGACTTAGTGGTAATTAAGTACTTCATCTCTCCTTAATGGGAATTAAGTGTCACTTTTCTGTACTTAGAGGTAATTAACTCATTTCATTTCTAGTGTTTTGGAATTCGAATTGTTCAAAACCGGGGGTTTATTTGGGGTCTTCTTTGGATTTCACAAGGAAAAAGGGGAATTTGTTTGGTCGGATCCTTGACAGATTTAGTGCTCGGTTGGCTAGTTGGCGTATCCCTTAGCTAGCCTTTGCGAGTCGTCTTGTTTGGTTTAAACACAATTTGTCTAATGTGCCTATCTATTTGTTTCGGTGTTTCGGGCACCTACATATTTTGTTGATGCCATTAGAAAGATTATTGTGAGGTTTTTATGGGGGAAAGGTGATGGGGGTGGTATTTGTTGGAGGAGATGGGAGGTGTTGTGTAAGCCTATGGCTATGGGAGGGCTAGGTATAAGGGATTTGGGTTGCTTTAATCAGGCATTGCTTGTTAAACAGGCTTGGCGATTATTGAAACATCATGAGTCTTTGGTTGCTTGGTTTGATGGGTAAGTATTGTAGTAAGGTGGATTTTGTGAGTTCTAGGCCGAAGCCAGGATGCTCTTGGGGATGGAGGAGCATTTTATGGGGTAAAGAGCTTTTGGAGAGAGGGTTCAAGTGGCGCGTTGGTGGCAGAGAGACTGCTAGTGTTTTTTACCATCAATGGATTCCTAAGATTAGTAATCCTTACCTGTCGGTGGGCCTTCCGGTAGGGGTTAATTATTTTCAGGTCAAAGATCTTATTGATTGGGATCGGCTTAGTTGGAGGAGACCGCTTCTTGAGGTCTTATTTCCGCCAGATATTGTTCCTAACATTTTAGCAATCTGTGTGTCTCAGGTTAAGAGAGGGGATGAGCTTCTTTGGGAGCATACGAAGAATGGGCAGTACTCAGTCAAGTTGGGGTATTTTTCGGCCTATGCTAATTCTTCTGGCCCTTTGACTGTTAGTGGTGGTTTTGGGTGTTGGAAACCATTGGGGGGTTTAAATTTACCTCCCAAGTATGCGTTGTTTTTATGGAAGATGGTGCATAGAATTCTTCCAGTTAAAATGGTGTTGTTTAGAAGAAATTTGGTGGAGGATGTGTGGTGTCCAATTTGCAAGGAGGAAAATGAGTCCTTAGAGCATTTATTTTTTCAATGTGATGAGACGAGGAGGTTTTGGAGAGCTTCTAGGTTGGGTTTTGATTTTTCAATGGGGAGCCCTATGTCAGTGGGTGATTGGCTTTCTTAAGTGGTAGGCAGACGCGCCGGATAAGGATGCTATTTTTGAATCTATTTTCATTATGTGGGGAATTTGGTGCCGGCGTAATCAGTTTGTGTTTCCAAATGTGCAGGATACCATTGAGGTTGCTGTTCGGTCTACTTATGATGCTGTTTGTATGATGAAGTCTTTGCAGGCTGTTGGCAAGGAAGAGTACTGATGATGTTTTGGGTGTTTACTTTGCTTCGCCAAAATGAAGGTGCTTGTCAAAGGGTAGTTTGTCATGCTGAAGTTGGAGTTGAGGTTGGAGGTTTGGAGGGGGCAGGTTGTAGAATTGTAGTGGATGGTGCTTGGTATAAGGAGTGTTGGGAAGGTGCCATTGCTTGGTTGTTGTTAGGTACTGATGCTGTTAGCAGGAGAAGTAGCAAACTCAAGGTGTATGCATGTTCAGCCTTCATGGTGGAGGCTATTGCTGTGTTGAAGGCTTTAGAGTGGGCTAAGGATAGAGGTTGGCTACAAGTTGAGGTCCTGACAGATTGCCTTCAGGTGGTCTCTCAGTTATCTCATGTTAAAGAAGCCGATATGTATGTCATGCTTGTTTTGTTGGACATTTTATCGTTAGCGTGTATATTTTCATATGTTGTTGCAATTAAAGTTCCAAGACAAGTGGTTGGAGCAGTGCATGCTCTGGCTAAATCTGTACTTTGCTAAATCGTAATGTTTCCTCTGGTTCAAAAAAAGTCCTGCCATTTGTGTATCAGAAACTACGTTTAGGGTATCCTTGGGGCATGTATGAATGTATTACTAACTTCTACCCTTTATCAGGCCTGGCCTTGAGGTTTTCGAGGCCCTAGGCGAGTTCTAAAAATGGGACATCTCGTTTCTTCCTATATATAAATAGTTTTCCGACATAAGAGGGAAACCCTTATGGCTCACTGGCACATGCCTTGGAATGCTCTTCGGTTCCCTAGGTCATAGGTTCAAATCCCATAGGTCTCATTTTCAAAGCATTATTTTGCACATTTTAAAAAATCATTCGTGTAAAATTTTGAAGGAAGTAGGTTTCAAACACATGACCTCGCAATTAAAGCACAGAAAACTAACCACTTCACCAGGCTCACTTGGTTCAGTTGATTGTACAAAACTTGACATACATAATATTTATCATATTTCCTACATTTTGGGGCCTTATAATTGGGCTAAAAACGAGAGGCCCTAGGCGGTCGCTTGGTGGACCTATCCCTAGGGCCTGCCCTACCCTTTATGTGTAAAGAACTATGTGCTCATGTTGTGCCCTCTGAAGTATAAATGTGAATTACATACCATATTTCCCAACACCAACAATCTACAATTAACAACCAATGAGCATGCTACGCAGGTTGCTTATCAGCGAGTTCATTTATATGGACAGCGACAGAGTGGTGGATGGACAACTGACCCCCAATGCGATTTATCTTTCACCTGGGCAAGTTATAGTTTACACACAATTAATGCCATCTCTGATAATAATAATAAAAAAAAAACCTCTAAAAGAACCACCCAAGTTCCCGATCGAATTTTGATGATCTGAGCCGCTCAATGTAATCAGAACATGATTTTAAGGGTACTTGCGAGAAATCAACAAAAAAAATTACTGGGGAGGGCTTCATTCGAACAGTTTTTTATTGAACTTTATTGAACAGTTCAATAAAAAACTGCTCAAATCAAGCCCTTTCCGGTCATTTTTTTGCCAATTTCTAGTGAGTACCCTTGAAATCACGTTCTGAACACATTGAGCGGCTCAGATCATCAAAATTCGATCGGGAACTGTGAGATTAAAATTTGGAGGGTTTTTTAGAGGTTTTTTTAAGAATCTCCGGAACCGCCCCGATAATAATATACCCAGGATTTGCTACTCCTTTGACTCCAATTTAATATTCTTGATTTGCGCCAAATTATTTCAAACATGTGAATACTTGAAATTTGTAAGCATTTTTCCGGTGCGCAACTCAGATGGGAAACCCCAAATCAGCCACAAAACTCCCTCCCAAATTATACTCTACTACATACAGTTACAGATTAGGCACCCAAATTTTGTGACATCACATATTTGGGACAAAGTTAGTCCCACATCGACTAACTTGGAAAATATTAAATTATATATAAGGAAACCTAAGCAGCTGGAGTATTGTATAACTTGAGATTAATTTTTTGAACCCCATGGTTATGTGAATAGTTGATAGGTCAATTGGTGCGGGTCATTACAAATTTTTAAAGTGCAATGTTATCAATTTACCGCATTGTTTACAAGATACAAAAAGTCATCACGGTGAATTGTAAAGCAAAGATACTTTCATCACTCTATATCTGCTTTTTGGTTACTTTCTCAATTAAATTGTTTATTTATATCGGCAAATATCTTGCTTTAACCTTACAATCTAAAATTTAAGACTCCGCCTATGTATGAATATTGACATCCAATCAAATTAATAGATGAGGTGACAAGTCTCTTATTGCATCATATGAGATGAACTCAATCGAGACATAATGGGAATGGTTATTTCTATGGAATGTCTACTCCGATGTTTGGTTCACTAAAAATTGAAGGAATAACCATTCCAATTGAACACACTGGTTAGAAAAACACCTAGGCTCTCTCTCTTTCGGGCTCGAGCAACTCTATCTCTCTACTTTCAACAGTTAGGGTTTTCGTTGGAGATGGGGGCTGGCCCCTCCTCCTCCTCCCCCACCCTCATCTCCTAACCTCCCACGCCCTCATCTTCTAAACTCCCACCGACGTTTCTAACCGTTTTCCCCTCCCCTGTGTTGTTTGTTGTTTTCCCGACTTCTTGACCCAGCCATTCGGCCTCCCGTGATGATTCTCGCCCATGTTGTTGGGCACTCTTTTGGTTTAGATTGGAGTAAGAGATGGCGAGTGTTGGTTGGCCTAGCGGTGGCCGACAGTGCAGCTTAATAAGGGAGATGTGAACTGGGTTGTGAGTTTTTCTGTTTTTTCATTTCTTTTTCCACCGGCTGGTTTCCCTTTGTGGCGGTCATGGCTCGGCGGAGGGACCTCGGCGGAGGCCACTTGGCCACTATAAGCCTGACCCATAGATATGTTACATGGGTGGGTCGGCGGAATAGAGTTCGGCGAGATTGTGCCGAACCAGATTCGCCGAAGAGAAGTGGGCCATCCCAAGAAAGCTGTTCTGTATAAGTCATGGAATCCAGTTCAGCGGCGCCTCACCGAACCAAATAGCGGCTACAACGAGCTCAAGCGTAGCCGGACTGATACGTTCAGCGGAACCGCGAACCACCGAACCATTTCTACTCTCTAACTTATAGAGGAAGTCAGCGGTGGAGTCGGTTGGATAGGAAACATGTCATCAATCCCTCTATTGTAGGAACGGATCGTTAGGGATCAAGACGAGCCAAACTCTATGGGACTGGATTTGGATGCCATAATGGGCGAACCAATCACCGTGCGCGTGGTGCACCCGCGTGGTTTAGACTCCACTTTTCCTCCATGTATAAAAGGAGTAGTGATTCTGAAGAATGAGGTACGCAATACTCACGCTCTCAAACCCTAAATACAACACAGGCCGCTCTTCTATTGAGATTAATTAGACCGTCGGAGTGCTTACCCCGGACCACCACGATCCAGGCTTGGGCATTGAAGCGAGTGTTTCGTGTGCAGGGTCCAATCGGGATATCCCAACCTAGCCATCCCCACACCCAAGATTCGATCGGAGAAAACCACCACCACAATTGGCGACTCTGCTAGGGAACATTTAAACTCAGATCCTGTGGTATTACTTTCTCCCTCAAACCTCCTCACGCCCTGAAGATGACTGGAGCAGACGAACGACTTCTCGGTCTAGCTCACTTCAATCCAAATCTTTTGGCTAATCACTCTTCCCTAACAACTCAGCAAGTGCGAATGGATTTGGGACTTGCGGGTTCCCCTCCTAGGGGACCCGATGGCTCGATAATGATGGGATCAACCATGGCTGGGACAAGTACCCAACCAGTGGGAACGGCATCGTTTTACATCGACGGGGTCCACCATTCGGCGGCAAGCTTTGGGCCTCCCCTGCCTCCAGAGCTCCCGGTAAGCATGGCGGAGGAATTGCTACGGTTGAGGACGCAGGTACAACAGCTTCAAGCACAACAGGATTTCCCTACGGCGTCCAGGTCTATGGAACGACGCCAAAGGAGGAATGTGGCTCGTTAGACACAAACGGCTGACACAGCTAGGACTTCCGCCTTCACGAAGCTCGGCGGACGCATCCACCTAGAGTTCGATCACCAGGATAACAGACAAAATGAAATGACCGGCGGCAGCCACCGCCAGAAGCATGGCTCGGAGGCTAGCGGAACGATGTCGAGTGCTTGTACGAGATCGCAGGGGTGAACCCCGTCAGTGGTAAGACCTCGGCATGGCGATCGAAGGAATAATACAGGTGTCTCCAATCACCGTTCCACGGAAACTGAGGATCGCCGAGACAATCGTGCCGAGTCAAGGTCTGCGGATCGGCGGAACGAAGACAATGGAAGGGTGCCTGCCCGTTCTCAACGGCGTTCGGAGGGACACTCACCACACCATGCCCGACGCCGCTCGCCGAAACATTCTGGTCGTAATCCCTGAGGGCGATCGCCGAGGTATTCGGCAGGACCGTCCCAAGTGCGGGAAGACAGCCAGGGGCTGCTCCCCGAAGTAAGGTGTGAGGTTAATAGTGATGTACGAACCATCACTTTAGTGAACATCCGGACCGGCGAGAGAACTACTTACCAGGCGGCGCAACCGCACATGGCCCGAACCCCGAGGGAGGATGCAAAGGTAGCGTCTGGGTCCAAGAAGCAGAATTCCCCTGAGCCGAGTGTCGATGGCCGAAGGCTCCGCGTGCCGCGCTCGGATAAGCGCTCAAGGGACGATGACCAAAAGACGTCTTCAGGGCGTGAGGAGGTTTGAGGGAGAAAGTAATACCACAGGATCTGAGTTTAAATGTTCCCTAGCAGAGTCGCCAATACTGTGGTGGTGGTTTTCTCCGATCGAATCTTGGGTGTGGGGATGGCTAGGTTGGGATATCCCGACTGGACCCTGCACACGAAACACCCGTGTCAATGCCCAAGCCCGGATTGTGGTGGTCCGAGGTAGGCACTCCGACGGTCTAGTTAGTCTCAGTAAAAGAGCGGCCTATGTTGTATTTAGGGTTTGAGAGCGTGAGTATTGCGTACCTCATTTTTCAGAATCACTATTCCTTTTATAGGCGGAGGAAAAGTGGAGTCCAAACCACGCGGGTGCACCACGCGCACGGTGATTGGTTCACCCACTATGGCATCCAAATCTAGTCCCGTAGAGCTTGGCTCATCTTAATCCCTAACGATCCGTTCCTACAATAGAAGGATTGATGACACGTTTCCTATCCAACCGACTCCACCCCTAACTTCCTCTATAAGTCAGGGAGTAGAAATGGTTCGGTGGTTGGCGGTTCCGCTGAACGTATCAGTCCGGCTACGCTTAAGCTCGTTGTAGCTGTTATTTGGTTCGACAAGGCGCCGTTGAACTGGATTCCATGACTTATACAGAACAGCTTTCTTGGGATGGCCCACTTCTCTTCGGCGAATCTGGTTCGGCACAATCTCGCCGAACTCTATTCCGCCGACCCACCCGCGTAACATATCTATGGTCGGGCTTATAGCGGCCAAGTGGCCTCTGCCGAGGTCCCTCCGCCAAGCCATGACTGCCACAATAGCTCCTCAACTCCTTCCTGCCTTGGTCAGGGGTGGGAGGAGTTGACTAGTAGTTCCTCTAGCGTTCCTCTTGGAGCTTCTCGTGAAAGGCATGCCGAACAGTACTTGTCGTCCCTTGGAGAGGAATCGAGGAGGCGTCTTGAATCTGGTGTAATGATGTATTTACTGCTGAAAAGGCTGATGGGACCGTTGGGGTTCAGAGATCCGATGGCTGGGATTGAGCCTAGGGCAACAGTAGGGGACACGCGGCGAATAGAGGAGCTCTGTCGGTATGAGAGCCTAGGGCAACATTACGAGCTGTTGCAGGCTTTCCACGTGGCACCTTATGAACGGCTGGGGTCGCGTCGCTTCGGTTCCAGTGTGCGACCCCTGGGGTTCCCCCCTTCTCGCCTCATCCATTATATAAGGGGGGAGCCAGGCAAGAAATCAGTTTCTACTGTCGCTTTCTTACTCCGTAACCCCATATTGCTTTTACTGCCTCCACCGCTGTTGCTCCGCCGCTTCCCGTCAACCAACTCCAGTGTTTACAGGTACCTCTGATATCTTTTCCTTTGATTTCATAGTTTCACAGCCCCTTCTGGCTTTGTTTTTCCCTTTCTTGTCGTGCAAGATCTCGACTTTTTATAATGTAACCCGTCCTCCTATTGTCGTTCCTGGCCGTGGTCCGCCGCCTGAATCTCCGGCGGTTATCTATCTTAACAATCACCAAAAACGTCCTCGGAGGGACTTCTCGTCCCTCGCCGAACATGACCCTGCCGAATCTTCCCCGGCGAAGGGCTGGGGAGGAGTAGCCATGCTGAAGTAGGAGCCTTGATTCTTTTCTTTTTCCTTGTTTTGAGGTCTTCAGCATGGTGGACTCAAGGATCCTGCCGAAGATTAACCCCGAGGGCTATCCAAACCTTATGGAGACAATCCAGAGCCTCGACAGGAACTACCGAAGCTTCAATGAGAGCTCCAGCAACTTCCCTCTTCCCACCGGGCCATCCATCATCCCAGGGATCAATGTCCCCCTCCAAATGGATGACAGTGCATGTAGGGGTACTCCCGTTGGCCAGGGCAATTCCCCAAATGAATCCGCTGAGCACGACTCTGAGGAAGAAGACCGCGCCGAACGAATGGCAACGGGGACCCAAGCCAGTGCTTCCACATCGTCCGGTGGGCCTCCAAGTGCCTCCGACGCAGGAGGGGCCAACGCCACCCCGCGGGATATCGACCTCATCCCTCCACCGCCGACCGGTCTTGGCCCAATGCCATATAACAACTTCTTCAAAGACGAGCCAGGGGGCTTTACCAAAGAATTTTGAGAGAAGTACGCGATCCTGGAAGATGTCCTGATCGAGAGGGTGACCGCCGATAGGTTGCCCTTCGGCGAAGATTTCATCGTCCTCCCGCTTTATGCTATTATGGAGAGAGGGGTGAGATTCCCAATGAGCCCCTTCCTCCGTTACTTTTTGACACGTACAAACTTGTGCCGATCCAAGTCACGCAAAACACTGGGCGCATCCTATGCTCGGCTATAAGACTGGCTGAGTCCAACAACTTGCCATTCACCCTGAGGGACTTGATGCTCATGTACATAGTGTCAAGGAACCCAAAACACGACAAGTATTACCTCACCACGAGGCAGTACTTCGACCACCTGGTGGACCGTCTCTATGACTCCAAGAAATATGGCAGCGTCTTGGTGAAGGTCTCTGGAAACTTCGAGTGGGGGCCCATAAACCCACTTCTAGACATCCCCTACCCAACCAGGGAAGGGACGGCGGTAGAGAGATCATACAAGATCCCCCGAGCATGAGGGTTCCCTTGCCTTGGTTATGTAGATAAGCCTGGTATTTCCTTATACTTTTAACTTAATAATGATGTTGACCAGGCATGCCTCTTCCAAATGTACAGTAACAACTTTCTTTCTTTGTATTTGCAGATTGCTCTGCACCGAACAAGGCGCTTTTCCTCACAGGTGACTGGTCACATTTGATTGCTCTCCTGCAGTGTGCCAACCGGGATGCACCGTCACTGCTCGGCTACAAACCCACCTACTCTGGCTTTGCACTACGCAAAGACAAGAGCAAGATGGTGAGGAAAGCATTGGACCTGTCCACCGTCGCTGGGCAAGCACTTCAGAGGCAATATTTGGCCCAAGACCTCTCCACATCCAATCTGCCGGTTCGACAGGAGCAGCCGGAGCAAGTTCAAACTGAACAGCAAGAGCAGGAGGATCAGCCTCCGGTCACCTCGACCCAACCACCACGCTCCAGCCGCCGAAGAGGAATCCACTCGGCTGGTGAAAGGGAGGACCAAGGTGCCAGGAAGAAGTCCCGAGTAGCCGAGGACGATGTGGCGTTCATTGGAGCTGATGGCGCCGTGGACGGGGATACCATGGAGCCGGTCGAGCCCCAAGAAATCTTTGCACCAAGCTTCAAGTGCCCCGATGGGCATGTCATCACAGCTGGCAACAGCCTGTCAGTCAACCCCCTCTTGGCCATGACCCTTCTTAAAAGGGTGGCACTTCCGAAGGACATGGAGGGCCTTCACACTGGGAAGGCCAACAACATGGCTGAGTTGTGCCTGTTTCTTGTCAAGGTAATACTCAAACTTAAGTTCAAGTAATTTTCCCTTTAACACCTTGTTGCTAATGCTTTCTCGTTGCAGGCCGGGCAATGTGCCAGCCGAGCCTTTACTGACATGGATGTTTTCCTCGAGACGAAGAGGTCTCAAAGGGCGGACCTGCAGGCACAGAGGAAGGAGATGGAGAAAGCCCTCGACAAGGTTGAGGCACTAGAGGCAAAGGTTGCTAACGCCGCCACCGTGAAGGAGGAGAGGGACCGGCTACTGCTCGAGGTCCAGAGCCTAACCGCCGAGTGGGATCAACTAAAGGATGAAAAGAAGCGTTCGGAGGAGGAGCTGTCGAAGCTGCTTGAGGATGCCGGCGATGCTGGCTTCAACGAAGCTGGGGAGGACTATAAGAAACAGGTCGAGGACCTGGTCAGGGACTTCAAGGCTGCCGAGCTGAAGAAAATCGAGGACATCCATAGCAGCTGATTCCTCCTCAGTTATCAGGTCGGCCTTGACTATGCCGAGGTTCCGAAAGACGATCACCGAAGAGAGCCTCCAGTGGTGCCTCCTGTTGATCTGCCGGGACCCCTGCCTCAAGCAGAGCAGCCCAATCCTATCACTAGCACTCCGCCGAACCCCGTTGATTTCGCTATCACCTCGCCGAACCCAGTTGATAACTCCGTCGAAGCTTAGGGTTTTTTTTTTTTTTTGGCTTGGGGTCGGCAAAGAATATCCTGCCGAGGCCGAGCCCCTGCAATGTTTTCTGTATGGGTCTGTTTTGTTATGAAAGACTATCTTCAATACTTGTTCCAAATTTTTGCACTTCATGCATGTTATAGCCCACATATTGCACTTCATGCACATGCTTTGAATGTTCTTAGCCCCAGCCCGCCGTACCTAGCCCCTGCTTCGGTGGAAGTATACAATCGTGTATGGTTCCGCCGGAGCAACGGTAATGCAAAAGCTGGGCATGCCCCCTTCAGGATATGGCATGTCCCTTAATGCTGAACAGAAACTAAAAAGGTATGCCTCGGCCACTTCAGGTCTTACTAAGGACTTGAGATACATCGAGCCCACCGAGGGCGGTAGAACAATCTAGAAAAGTAGAGGTGCAACGAACAAAATTTTTTTATTCAAACGAGAAAATTTGCAAGGGCTTTACATAAATAGCCGAGGCACAGAATAGAACGACTTTTTAATTGCGTCGGCCACAAATTGGGTGCCGTTATCCGACACAATGGCACAGGGCACGCCGAACCTTGTAAATATATGCTTCCAAAGGAAGCTTTCCACGTCGGCAGCTGTAACCGTGATCAATGCCTTGGCTTCCACCCATTTGGTATAATAATCGGTGGCAGTAATGATATGTGTGAAACCGTTGGTCGCTTTAGGTAACTTTCCAATAATATCCACCCCCCACTGGGCGAAGGGCCAAGGGCTAGAAACTGGTTGCAACGGTAGGGTCGGCTAGTTGATGAGCGGAGAGTGCTTTTGGCACGGCTCGCATTGCTTGGCAAACTCTGTAGCCGTATGCACCATCTTCTTCCACCAGTAACCTTGGGAAAGGGCACGATCAGCTAAGGATCGGCCACCGGTGTGGCAACCAGTGCTGCCATCATGTAATTCTTTAAGAATGCCCGACACCTCTTGTTCATGGACCACACGGAGGTCGGGACCAGTGTAGGACTGGCGGTACAGTACGCCGGACGAATCAAGAAAGTAGGAAGCAGATTGGCAACGGATCTTATGGGCTTCCTTCCGATCGGCTGGTAGGGTAGAATCCTTTAAGTAGGCGATAAGAGGGTCCATCCAACTTGTGGCCAGGTGGATATCCATAATCTCCAGGGGCGCAGTCTCAAAGCTCGGTGTTGGGATTTCGCCGAGGACTGTGGTTCGGTTGCCGTCATGCTCGGCACAAACGGCTCCGAGACTAGCTAAAGCATCGGCATGAGAGTTAAGATCGCGCCCAACATGATCAAAAAACACATTCTTGAACGTGCCAGCCAAAGCAACAACCTGGCTCATGTACTTGTTCATGCGCTCATCCTTGGCCTCGTAATCATCGTTGAGCTGGTTGACAACGAGCTGGGAATCGCTATAAACCTGAACCTCCTCGGCATCCATATGCCGAGCCAAACGTAACCCAGCGATGAAGGCCTCGTACTCGGCCTCATTGTTGGTAGCCGGAAAGCCTATGCTGAGAGCATGTTCATGCATCGTTCCGTCCGGCGATACCAAGACTACCTCAGCGCCAGCCCCTCGATTGTTTGATGCCCCATTGACATGGAGTCTCCAGGCATGTTCGGTAAAAAATTTTGCTCGGTGGGAGGAGATGGGTCGTTTGGTGATGAACTCGTCATGTGCCGGATGGCTTAGCCGAAGTTCAAAGGTCGGCTCAGTCATTTCATCGGCTAAAACTGTGTCGTTGCCTTCTTTCTGATCCACCCTAGGGGAGACCTCAGCGACGAATTCCGCCAGCACTTGGCCTTTAATCGCCGTACGAGGCTGATATCGAATGTCAAAATTAGCCAGCTCTAAGGACCATTTGCATAGCCGGTTAGACAGGTCCACCTTTCGGAGGACGGTCTTCAATGGATACTCCGTGATGACTATGATAGTGAAGCTCTGGAAATACGGCAAAAAGCTTCCTCTTCACCGTGACCAACACGAGCGCCAGTTTCTCTATTGGCAAGTAGCGGGTCTCGGCGGGCAGGAGCGTCTTGCTAATGTAGTTGATCGGCTGCTGGTCAATGCCACCTTCATTGCTCTCTTGCCGGACCAGAACGGCGCTCGTCGCATGCTCAGAGACGGCGAGATAGAGGTATAAATCTTCCTCGTCCTTTGGTACGACGAGCAAAGGGGCTTGGGACAAGCAGACTTTGAGCGCAGCAAGTGCGCGGTCACACTCTGCCGTCCATTGAAAGCTTCGTCGGTTGCTGCCCTTTATTGATTGAAAAAATGAACGGCATACATCCGAGGATTTGCTGATGAAACGGTTAAGGGCAGCTGCCATGCCAGCAAGGCGCTAGACTTCCTTCACCGTGGCAGGGGCCCTACGCTCTTGGATGGCTTTGATCTCACTTGGATCAGCTTTGATACCCCGACGCGTGACCAGATGCTCAAGGAACTTACCAGATCCAACGCCGAAGGCACATTTCTCGGCATTTAGCTTCAATCTGAATTTTTTTAGTACATCAAAAATTTCTCTGAGGTGGACAATATGATCGACTGCATCCTTGCTCTTTGCAACCATGTCATCGATATAGGCTTCCATTACCCGGCCGAGCAAACCCTTAAACAGCAAGGCTATCATACGCTGGAACGTAGCCCCGGCGTTTTGCAAGCCGAAGGGCATTACGAGATAACAGTACGTGTCGTTCGGGGTGATAAAAGCCATCTTCTCTTGGTCCTTCTCATCCATAGCAATCTGGTGGTACCCCCGGTACGCATCCATAAAGCTCAATCGCGCATACCCGGCGGTAGCGTCTACCAGCTGATTGATCCACGAATAGGGAAAATAGTCCTTTGGGCACGCATTATTCAAATCGATGAAATCGATGCACACGCGCCACTTGCCATTTTTCTTCTTTACCACCACCGGGTTGGCCAACCAGGTGGGGTATCGAACCTCATGGAACGCTCCGGCGTCAATGAGTCTTTCAACCTCCTCGTTGATGGCGTCTGCGTGTGTCGCCGAGGATCGGCGCGGTTTCTGCACGATCGGCTTTCTATTTGGATCAACATTCAACGAATGCTTGATCACATCAGGACTCACGCCCGGCATCTCGTACAGGGTCCAAGCAAAAACTTCTATATTTTCTTTGAGGAACCGAACTAAATGATCAAGCTCGGTTGCATCAAGCTCCGAGCCAACCAAAAAGAACTGCGTTCCATCTTCATCGATCAGAACCTGAACCAGATCCTCTACAGCCCTATCACTGGCCGGTCTTTCGATCTCATCTGGCCCACAGAGTTCTTCCTTCATCTCTTCACCGAGCATGCTCCCCTCAGGAAACTAGGACCTCAATCCACTAGACCCGTTTTGCCTTGCCTTTTTCGCGGACGGAATTCATAAAGCACTTCTTGGAAGCTGTCTGGTCCCCCCGAATGGTTTCTGGCCGTCCAGACTCGCCGATGAAATGTATGCACTGATGGAGCGTCGAAGCAACAACTTTCATGTCGTGCAACCAATCACGGCTAAGTATGGCGTTGTAGGGGCTCAGCGAGTTAACAACGATGAATTCCACGTCTAGCTGCACTGAGCCGGCATAGACAGGAAGCATGATTTTGCCAAGTGGGTACACTGGAATTCTAGTAAAACCAATCAGAGGAGCGTCCACTGGGGACAACCGATCCCTCGAGAGACCAAGAATTTCTATCCAGTCCACGTTTAAACGACGTTGCCGCTGTCTTCTTGTCACAACTTTCAACCATGTTATAGACGTTGTAAAAACGTTCGAAATAATCTTTCAATAACTCACCGACCTTCCGCCGTAGATTTGTCAGAACTTCCACTGTCTTTGGCCGCCTATTGCTAGCCACAAACCGGGTCGTGAACGACCGCTCCAACTCGCTGAAACTATTGATTAAGCCAGGTTTGAGCTGCATGTACCATAGCATAGCGGAATCGGGCAAACTCAAAAAGAACGTTCTGCACATCATTGCTTCGCTCAATCCGCAGAGTGCCGCCATAGACCTGAATTGATGCACATGGTCGGAGCCTCCGATTTTGCGTTGTACATGCTGAACTTTGGGACCTTAAAGTTGGAAAGGGGAACCTCCTCCGCTATGGTCTTTGTGGCGGTCATGGCTCGGCGGAGGGACCTCAATAGAGGCCACTTGGCCGCTATAAACCCGACCCATAGATATGTTACGCTGGTGGGTCGGCGGAATAGAGTTCAGCGAGATTGTGCCGAACCAGATTCGCCGAAGAGAAGTGGGCCATCCCAAGAAAGCTGTTCTGTATAAGTCATGGAATCCAGTTTAGCGGCGCCTCGCCGAACCAAATAGCAGCTACAATGAGCTCAAGCGTAGCCAGACTGATACGTTCAGTGGAACCGCCAACCACCGAACCATTTCTACTCCCTGACTTATAGAGGAAGTCAGGGGTGGAGTCGGCTGGATAGGAAACGTGTCATCAATCCCTCTATTGTAGGAACGGATCGATAGGGATCAAGACGAGCCAAACTCTACGGGACTGAATTTGGATGCCATAGTGGGCGAACCAATCACCGTGCGCGTGGTGCACCCGCGTGGTTTGGACTCCACTTTTCCTCCGCCTATAAAAGGAATAGTGATTCTGAAGAATGAGGTACGCAATACTCACACTTTCAAACCCTAAATACAACACAGGCCGCTCTTCTACTGAGACTAACTAGACCGTCGGAGTGCCTACCCCGGACCACCACGATCCGGGCTTGGGCATTGACGCGGGTGTTTCATGTGCAGGGTCCAGTCGGGATATCCCAACCTAGCCATCCACCACACCCTTGTTCGGTTTTATACCGGTCTGGTTGTTCCAAATCCGGTGGGTGATGGTGGTGGGTAAATAAGTTATTAGTATTCAGATGCTGCTTGTATGGTTCTCGTTTGGCTCGTGGAGTGGGTTTGTTGCGTAGTAGTTTGTTGGGTTTCTCAGAGGTGGTGCACAGTAACTGTTGTTGCATCGTTCGTTAATTCACCAGCAGGTGCTGGTATCACGACAGTGAAGCCGTCCAGATTTCATCTGTGCTTTCTCGGATTTGAGTTGGGGGAGCGTTTTGGGATTCTTTACTATCTGGATCTAGATTGGTTCTCATTTAGTGATTTTGTCGGTCTTGTTTCTGTAGGGGGTGTCGGGGAACCAATCTACCCACACAGACAAACATGCACAGATTGTGCACAGATTTTTTTGTGAGTCCCACACAAATGATTCCAGCCGTTCATTAAATATAAAACACTTTTTCAAGGGCCCCTTATGAAAAATTAGCTCAATCCGATACCTATAAGTTCTCGACCCAATCATCTAACTTTTCATTGAGATTTCAAGAAAATGAAAAGTTAAATAATTGGATCAAACACCTATAAGTATCGTATTAAGATGATTTTTCATGGGGACCCTTGAAAAATTATTTTACATTTAATGAACGGCTTGGATCATTTGTGTGGGACTCGTGGTGGACCCCACAAAAAAATCTGTGCACAATCTGTACATGTAATGTCTGTGTGGACAGACTTTCTGGGTGTTGGGGGTGCCTGTGTCGAAGTCTTGGTAGTTTTGGTTCATTCTTGTATCTTTTGATGGAATTTGTATTACATTTGGACTTTGTTATGAAATGAATTGAATGTGTTCAAAAAAAATCGAGACATAAGTGAGTTTAGTTAGGTGTGTGTGGACAAAATTATTTGGTATTATTATCACAAATTACAAGACAGTAAAATATTGAAGCAGGTTGCAGTACCGAACATTTTCTTTTTAGTGGATGAATAAAGACCAAAATAAGGCAATAAGACAATTTTTTCGTTTTTATTCAAAAAAAATTGGACGTCGATCGTAATTTTTACTTTTTAGAATTTTTCTAGTCATGATGAAGCAATAATCATAAAAAAAAAACCGATAAAAAAACTAACAAATGTAATGTTTTTTGAATAAAGACCAAAAAAAAAAAAAACCATTTGGCTTATAATGCCAAACTAGGCCTTAGATATTACTCTTACTTGTGGGCATTTATTTAAATCAGGTTTCATACAGATTATTATTTTTTATAATGAAGAGTGACCCAATAAACCGTACTAGTGTCCGCAATTCCTTCCATCGTCCTTTTCACGTGTTTGCATGAGATGAAGTGACCTCGAGGACATATTAAAAAGTTATGCAATTGAATTTGAACAAAAAATTAAAAAAAAAGAAAAGAAAACAAAGCTGAACTGTCCACTTCGTCGAAATGGAAATTAACGTCATGGTAAACTTCCTGCAGGAGACGTATCAAGAAGTCTAAAACGAATATCGATCGTGCCATCGTGCTGTGTTGATTTTTTTTGGGGTGAGATTTACCTATACACCCCTCCAACTTTATCCGTTTTTTCACGGTCACCCCCTCCCTCGAATTTCGCTATGGCCAGACCCCCTCCGTTATCTTTACTTTACCCGTAGACCCCTTCCGTTACCATTCGGTCCAGAACCATTACTTTTTTAACAAAAAAATTGTTTAAGCTTCCAATATTGCCCCCAATTCTAATCCGTTCGTCATCCTCTCTTCCAGCCACCACCACCACCGTCACCGCCATGGGTTGGTCCAAATCGAGGAGTCAAAACTCAATTTTGACTAGTGGGTCTTGTGCGTCTCACTGAGACGAGCTCAGTGGTGGTGACGGGGTCGAGTTTCGTCACCGAAGGAAGGCACACGGGCTGTTCGAACGCGGCGGGCGGAGGCGGCGGTGTAGTTTACTGGAGCTCAAATTAAGAGTGGTTGAACGGAGGTTTTGAGCACAGGGTTGTGTTCGTCTCGTCGAGATGATCTCGAGGGTACTCAAATTGTCGCCGGAGGAGACTGCATGCACTGGTCAACGGCGGTGCCCTATCAATGTTGACAGGCGCGTGTGGCCTCCTCCAACGTGCTCCGGTGACTTTTCGACCACCCTCAAAATCGTCTCGACGAGGCGCTCCTGGATCTGTGCTGGAATCTTGAATCCGAGCAACCACGACCTTGGGCTTTGCAGAACTGTACCCCGCTGCCACTCTACCGCCTTTGACCGGCGATTGCAGCCACAACACTCCTGCTCTGAGCTCCAGTAAATTACACCGCCGCCTCCGCCCACCGCGTTCGAACAGCTCGTGTACCCTCCTCCGCTGACGAAAGTCGACCCCGTCACCACCATTGAGCTCATCTCAGTGAGATGCCCAAACCACCGTACTCCAGTCATCTTCTTCAGCGAAATCGAAAACTCTGGGTGGTGTTGATGGTGGTGGCGGAATTGAATTTTGAGAGAGAGATTGTGAAAAGTGCGGACTGCTATGGGTATATAAGAGGGTAAAATGGTATTTTCATCGATTCCATCCAAAGGCGTTAGGCCTCCCAAATGAAAACATTAATGAGGGGGTCTGGCCGTAGCGAAATTCGAGGGAGGGGGTGACCGTGAAAAACGAATAAAGTTGGAGGGGTGTATAGCTAAATCAACCCCTTTTTTTATATAATCATCCTAAAGGTTGGGTATTTAAAATTGGACCCATTTCCAACTCATCTAAACCCATGTAAATATGGGTTTATATGGGTTCAACCCATGTGAACTCATATTTACATATGGGCGGATTGGGTTGGGTTATAAGTGGGCGGATTTGGACGGGTTCAGAAGTATGGGTTGAGATTGCCATCTCTAATTTTTTTTCCTAAATTAATTTTGTTTCAGATTTGCATCAAATTTGTTTGATTAATCTCTGATAGTGAAAAATTACAATAAAAA
Source organism: Rhododendron molle (assembly GCA_025413875.1). Taxonomy (NCBI): domain Eukaryota; kingdom Viridiplantae; phylum Streptophyta; class Magnoliopsida; order Ericales; family Ericaceae; genus Rhododendron; species Rhododendron molle. The sequence goes on from CM046391.1 coordinate 49,513,811, forward strand.
ATCTTCAAAAGTTCATCAAACATTACTACTACATATATTTCTAAAAAGTAATTTTGTCCAAAAACATATTGTAATAGTCCTGTACCAGCATTCCTAGACTAGAGTTATTCGTTTAATTTGCTTTTATTCCCTAAATTATTCACATTTTGTCTACTTCGTCCTTATATTATGAAAAACAACTTTTTTGTCCCCCTTAACTTTTTTATTGCAATTTATTTCGTCCAATTGTTAACATAATTTTTGATGGGAAATTATTCGATTCCACTCGTAACAGAAGTGTAAATAAGTAAACACTCACAAAAAAAGAACACACAATATTACGTGGTTTTCCAAACTCGAGTACATCCACAAGAGAGAACAACTTCCGCTATAACAATGAAGACTACAACGGTGAGATACAAATATCACATACTCACTTCCCTCTGCCTCACTGTCACAACCTTTTGTTCCTCTCACCCCCACTAACTCACTGTGGGGGGAGACCTCGAAGGGGCTCCCCTTCTCGTCTTTCTCTACTAGGGTTGTAAATGAATTGAGCCATTTATGACCTGTTCGAGACTCGACTCAGTAAAGGCTCGTTCGAGTTCGATTCGTCTACTAATTGAACCAAACCTAAACCTCAATTTTAAGCTCGTTTCAAAAATGAACCGAAGATGAATGCAGCAGTATTCGGCTTGATTAGGCTCGCGAACCTGGAGTTTATGTGCATCATGGGGATTTTATATAGTTATATAGTTAAAATTTTAAAACTTTTACAAGTCTAAACGTTTATACAATTACTAAAAATTTACTTATGTGATATATGTTTTTATCATTTTATATGTCTATAACATATTTATGTACATAATGAAAAATTTATTTGCAGTTTTAGACCTGTATGAGAGCATAAAAATATAATATTATTGGATCGTTAAGGCTCGTGAACAAGCTCAAGTTTGACCCAAACCTGGGCAAACTCGGTTCGAGTTTGGCTCGTCATAATTGTCACACCCTCGATTTTCAACATAAATATAATTGATTTCCATAAGTAAAACCTTGCCATAATCCGTACGATCCCCAAAATAATTTTCATTTTCACAATCATACTTCATACATCCAACAGTTCCCAAAATATTACATCTTTGGCTCCGAGGGCCAAATATAACATAAGTACTGAGTATCGAAAGAGTTAAGGATTACAACATTTCATAATCAAAAGATTTATAGTAAAGTTACAAATACATCTTCCAAAAGGGATTTACAAAGATGGATAAGTAACTCTCAAATGTTAGCTTTCTAAACAAGGGTCACATCCAAGCACTCCAAGCATGCTGCTATTGTCTCGAGTCAGTTTCTGAAATTGATATAAGGCTTGAGCTACACTAGCCTAGTAGGAAATTCTACACTAACATTATATGCAAATGAAATGCAAGGATGGACTCAAGATAGGAATTCGAACAACTATCTCAGAACAATCAACAATCGTAAGTCAATGAACTTTATGACGAATTAACAATCATAAGGCATCTCAAGCTTAGAAATATTTCCATCTTTCAAGTGTCCAAACTCTCTTTGCCGTGTGTGTCATGTGCCAAAGCTCCAACCAGGCCAATTAAGGGATCCCGATACCCCTTGCCAGGCACCGTACCCTTCGGTAGGTCCTGAATGTAATACGAGCTGTTGCTCTTGCCGGGCCAATTAAGGGATCTCGATTCCCCCTGCCAAGCATCCACCCGTCGATGGGTCCTGAATGTTCTCGTTGTGTCAATGAGTGTCCAAGAATCACATATTCCTCGTCTAGTGTCATTTCATTCCATTCGCAATTCATATAACTATTAACGTTAAACTCTACCAAACATGGGCAAGGAATGCAACCATACCCCATGAACTCGACGAATACGAGGTGATTAGGAAGTGTTTAGAACAATATAGAAGTGATGGGGGTCAAAAGGAAGAAGTTTGGAACAAAGTAGTGAAAACTGTCCCCAAGCTTCTCGTATTGATACAGCCAAAATGGCCGTATCGATACAACAAGCAAACTGTAGGGGGGAAAAATCCGGACGGCGTCTAGAACGGCACTGTTAGATGTCAACTCTACGCGCTTCTTCACCGGAACCCTAATATGCTGTTCGAACCCTAGCCTGCAAAACGGACAGGGGTGAGCGCACATTTGCCTCTCGTGGCAAAGGCCCTTCGATGCCTAAGTTAGTATCACGTACCAGCAAGAAAACCTAATTATCAGAAAGAAACTGCAATGTGAATATCGAATGTTGCGTACCTTTACCTCTAGGTTTACATCGTATTTATAGAGTCACAGCTACTTGCTCTCCAAGCATCTTTGTTGCCCTAGGTTTCCTATCTCATATAGGAAACCCCGTATCCCCTGGATTCTCATCCCCTAAATCGTTTGTTTCCTTTTATACCATTTTAGGAACCTTTCTCATGAAGGGCAGTGGATTCCATTCCTGTTGGGTATCTCGTCCAGATTCTGCTTCCTCTTTGGACCCTTCTAGAGCGTCCTCCAGAATGCTACTCCTGTTCGGCTTGCTTATTGCCGAACAACCTACCTGGACCAGTGACTTCACATGTCACTTACCCGGCCTATCAATTCCTCATGTCCATCGGAGCATGCCCCTGCTCGGGTAGCTTGGACCATAGCCCTCTCGTGTCTCCGGTCCTTATCGCCGAACAGACCGTCTGGTCCTAGTGACCCCTTCTGTCTCCGGTCTTTAACCACTGTCCGGCGGCCCTTATTAAACGTCTCACGCGATTCCCGAACATCACACGCTTTGTTACTATTTTCTTCTGTTTGGGATTACCTCCCTATAATTGCTCCCCAGTTTTGCCCTTATACCACTGTTCGAGAGTATAGGGTGAAACTTAAACCGTCGTTTTAATACCCTGGTACTGATGGGGTGTAATTATTCGTGTCTTTTGAAGTCTTATTTTTGGCGGCCTCAATCATCATTATTCCGGAATAAGGAATCCACGTGGCGTATTTCGTACGCTCTTCATTTAATTTGAACTGATGTCTTAGATAACGGCGTCAGACATTCATCTATTCAGCCCTTTCTCCCCGTTACTTTTCATGTAACCGCGCGAGTCGAGACGTTTCGTCTCCGTCTTCTACCTTTAAACCCCAAAAAAGGGGTTGTTTTGGGTCTCACACCAAAAAGTTATACCCATTTTCTCTCTCTAAAAACCAGGTGACTATTTCTCTCTCACGACCGCCATCGCCGCCATCTGCAAACCGACTGCTTCTCAGGCGATCGTTTCCATCGTAAGGCTTCTTTCTTTCTTCTCTTCTTGTGTTTTCTGCTCTGAGATCCCGTTCTCAGATTCTGTCAAGTTCTAGGGTTCTTTCTGCCACTCGAACCCTTTTCCTGCTTTATTCAAAGTTTCTTTGAGTACATCCATGGCGGACGAGGGAGATAGTGGGCCCAAACCAAGCAAATTCAGGAAACTCTGTGAAACCCCCGCTGCAATGGCAGCTTTTAGGACGACTTACAACGTCCCAAATAATGTAGTACTCGAACTGGCCCCTTTAGGCGCAGAGAGGAACGCATGTACCTGGGAACGTACTTGCATCCCTATTGTTGCCATCGTCGAGGGCGGAGTTCGCTTTCCCCTCGACCCACTCCTTCGTCGTGTACTAAACTGGTATCGTCTTACTCCAATGCAAGTGTCTACCAATTTCTTCAGATTAGTGATGGGAATCGTAGCCTTGAACAGAATTTTAGGAACCCAAATAGGTATCTGGGACCTTCAATGGTGGTACAGCATTGTGCTGAACCCTGAATACAACACCTACTACTTCAAAGTGAGGAAAGCAGAAAAGCGCCTCGTGCTTAACCTGCTTGACTCCGACCGCGATCATGAGATGGACTTTCTCTATGTTACTGGAGCTTTCGAGCCAATAGGGGAAGATGGCCAAGTGGTGGGCTCTCACAGCCCCCATGCTTGGGGCTACCCACGTATGCTCCTAATTTTGATTTCTAATTCGTTTTTACTACTTTCTCATAGTTTATTTTGCGTTCCTGAGCCCTGCTTACCCTCATCTTTGCAGCGGACAACGCTAACAATCGTCCACGCTTTGAACCCAGCTACGTCCGAACAGCTGAGATCAACAGGATCCTCAGATACACAGGGGAACCCGGGACGTTGTCAGCTGGCCGGGGCCGAGACGCCAGCATGCTGCTGGGATACGATCCTACCTACAGAGGCTTTATAGATAGAATGCTTGCTCACCCGAGCACCAGTGCTGCCTCGACATCAACTGCTCCCCAGCCTAGAAGCTCAAGGTCCAGTGCTGTGGTAACCGTTGCCGGACAACCAGGAGAAATTTCACTCCCCGAAGGCGTGCCATTGACACGAGTGGTGAACAGAAGATCATCCCAAAGAGAGGCTGCTTTACAGAAACAGACCGAGCAGCCAGTTATCGTTTGCGACACCAGCCAATCCTCTTCTTCTGGTTATTCTGCATCTCCTCCTCGCTCAGGTAACATGTCTCATCAACCTTTGAACCTCAGCTCTCTCCTCACCGTCTCTTCTCGGGGACGCGGTGCCTCCAGCAGGGTGGCATCAACTGGTCACGCTCCTCCACCGCCTCGTCGTACTAGGGGAGCTTCAACACGATCTTCTTCGTCCCCTAGGGAACGTGACAGTTCCCTTGAGGCCCCTGATGCTCACCGGGACAAACGTCCCAGAAATCAAGAAGCTGGGGATTCTGCTCCCCAAGCTGCGGTATCTACTTTGGAGACTCCCTCCCCGAACACTCAGGTAGCTCATGAGGTCTGGACCCCTCGACTCATTAGAGGTGACCGTCCAGTCAACATTGGGGATAGTGCTAGTTCCTCAGAAACTGCACTGGCCTTAGCACAAGGGCTATTGCTGCCCGTAGATATGCAGAAAGAAGTCACGTCTCCTCCTGATCGGCTGGTTTCTACGGGGCTTGTTAGTGGGATCAAGGTACTTGAGGTTTTATTCTTAACCCCTTTTGTCTTCTTTTGTAGGCTGCTAATCGTAACTTAATTCTTGATACTCAGTTTATCCAAAAGATGGTCACGCTAGGCCAAAAATTTCAAGACGCTGAGTCTGAGAGAACCAGGCTTCTGAATGAAAACACCAGGCTGCTCCGAACAATTGCTCGGTTGGAGAGTGAGAGGAACAATGCGAAGTCGGACTATGAAGAAGCGAGAGAAAAACTCGCAACTACCGAGGATAGCCTTAATCAGGCTCTGGCTGAGATCGACAACTCCAAGAAGGTTGCCTTTGAGGATGGATACAAGAAGGGCTTTGACACTGCCACAACAAGTTACGTGGAGCAGATGCCGGGTATTCAAGATCAGATTTGGGCTGCTGGATGGGAGGCGTGCCTGACAAAGATTGGTGCTGCAAAAGACTGCCCTCTATGGGTAGAAAATGACTTGCCAAGTACCCGCGTAGCAGCCTCTCAAGATCACATGGAGCAGGAAGAGGACGACGTCAAGCATCAGATCGACAATTTTGTCGACACAAACGTGAGTGTGCAGGTGGAGCACCAAGAGGTTCCTGCCGAACAAGCTGCCCAGGAGACCTTAACCGCAGCTGTCAATTTGGAAGAAGAGGATGCTGCTGTCAATAAGTTCGGCACCGGAGCTAACACTGAGGTCCCTGACAACACCCCTCCAGAAATCCAGAATCTGGATTGACACGGTAAGCCCCCCCTTCTCCTAGAAACGATAGTACTGCTGGTCCTGCGTGACCGTGATTTTCCTGGCCCTGCGTGGCCTCAGCTTTAACTTAAACATTTTTGATAACAGCTTTCGACCCTTCGTGGCGTGATACTTTGGTTCTGGTAGCCATTTCGAGGCTTTTTTATTTTGCTCGGCCCTTCGTGGTCAAACACTGTTGGTGGTATTTCGTACCTTGTTACGTATTTCGTACGTAAGTTTGTTTAAACACTTATGATGAGTTTCGTATGTCTATCTAAATTTCTGTTTTAGAATCTGCTAAGTATCTCGTACTTAGGCCATCTAGTTTTGTCACGTTTAGATGGTTGATATATACTGGAAACCGTAGGCTTATTTCGTTCATGCCCTCGAGTTTTTTAAGTTTCCTGTTCTTGGCGAATCTAAGTATTATCGTACTTGGCGAATCTAAGTGTTATCGTACTTAGTAAGTTTCTCGTACTTAGTTAAGTATCTCGTACTTGAATAACATTAAGTGTCTCGTACATAAATAGGCTCTCGTATGTTAAGTTTGTATTTTTATTTTCAACGTAATTGAAACGTATATTCGTACGTATCAAGACAGTCATGCTCCTGCTCCCCAATATGAACGAGGGATGACGGAGGCCTTGATTCATATTTACACATATGAGAAACAAAAAGTTCTAAAAAACCAAAAGGACGTGACTTTATTCATAATCCTGAAAACTCAATGGGTCGTTATGCGTACCCCATGCATCTAAAAGGGAAACACAAGGGAATTTTATTCATAATTCCCACACAATCACAATCCTCAAACAGAATAAAAATAAAACCGAAGTCTTTTAAACAAAGAACTTCCTTAGGTTGTGGACATTCCAAGGCCGTGGCACTGGGTTCCCGTCCAAGTCTGCCAAATGATAAGCCCCAATGCCCACAATCTCAGTAACTCGATACGGGCCTTCCCAATTAGCCTCCAACTTGCCCTCGTTGGCCACCTTGGTGTTGCCGAGCACTTTGCGGAGCACAAGGTCTCCAACACCAAACTCTCGTGGGTGGACATGCTTGTTGTAGTTTTTCATCAACTGCTCCTGATAGGAGGCCAAATGCACCAGGGCTCTTTCTCTCCTTTCCTCGGCGAGGTCGAGCTCTATTTCGAGAGCCCTGTCATTTCCTCCACTCTCGACCAATGCAGTCCTGTTAGTAGGAAGGCCTACTTCCAATGGAATGACTGCCTTTGTTCCATAACCCAAAGAATAGGGGGTCTCTCCCGTAGACCTCCTAGGCGTCGTTCGGTATGCCCACAATACCAGTGGTAACTCATCAGGCCATTTGCCCTTTGCTTTATCCAATCTCTTTTTGATTCCATCCAGAATGGCCTTATTGGATGCCTCTGCTTGCCCATTACTCTGAGGGTAAGCAGGGGTTGAGTAGTAATTTCTTATTTCATACTGGGCACAAAAAGTTCTAAACTTCTTTTGGAACTGGGAGCCATTATCTGTGATCAACGAATACGGAACCCCAAAATGAGTAATGATACTTTTCCAGACAAACCTCTCTATCATAGGTTCAGTAATCTTAGCCAAAGGTTCAGCTTCAATCCATTTCGTGAAGTAATCTATCGCTACCAGCAGGAACTTTCAGTTTCCAGTAGCCTTGTGAAGTGGACCAACGATGTCCATCCCCCATTGAGCAAATGGCCACGGACTGGTCAAGGGCACTAGATCCTCGGCTGGTGTCCGAATCATTGGTGAGAACTTCTGACATTTTTCACAAATCTTCACATAAACCTTTGCATCTTCTTGCATATGTGGCCACCAGTACCCCTGTGTGATTGCTCGGTGGGCAATGGACCTGCCCTCAGCATGACTCCCGCATGTTCCTTCATGAATCTCGCGGAGGAACTTCTGCACCATCTCAGGGTGTACGCAAAGCAGGTATGGTCCGGTAAAGGACTTCCTATACAATTTTCCTTCTGGGGACAGCCAGAACCTAGCAGACTTGGTTCTAATTTTGTGGGCCTCCTTTTTATCAGAAGGAAGTGTCCCGTCTTGTAAGAACCCCACAATCGGATCCATCCAACTTGGTCCCTAGTTCACGTCTAGGACCATTTCAACACTCTGGCCAATGCTCGGCCTGGTGAGATAATCTACTGCTACCTTCCTTCTGAACTCTGTGGGTACAGCTGCAGCCAACCAGGCCAAGGAGTCTGCATGGGAATTTTGTCTGGAGCTTATCTGCTCTATGTAAACCTTTTAGAAGGTGTCGAGCAGGTCTTTGGCTGCCTCCACGTAGGCGGCCATTTTCTCACTTCGGGCCTCGTATTTCCCGGACAGTTGACGTACCACCAACTGTGAGTCGCAATAAACCCTTACTTTTTTCGCCCTCAAAGTTTTTGCATTTTTAAGGCCAATCAAAAGTGCTTCGTATTCTGCCACATTATTCGAAGCGCTGAATCCCAGCCGGACAGAGAGCTCTATCATGACTCCTTGGGGAGGGAACAGGACGATGCCAGCACCAGAACCGGAGTTGCACGCCGAGCCATCGACAAATAACTTCTATTCCACGGCGTTCTGTTCGGCAGATACCCCTCCTCTCTTGTTCGAGGGCCCCGTTTGGTGCTCCTTTCTCGTAGGAGGCTGGGGAGCTACTGCGGGACAAAATTCTGCTATGAAATCAGCCAACACTTGGCCTTTAATCGCAGTGCGCGGCTGATAGTCGATATCGTACTGGCTTAACTCAACGGACCAGGTTGAGATTCTTCCTGAGAAGTCTGCTTTTCGTAGCAGAGACTTTAGTGGATATTCGGTGTAGACTACCACCTTGTGGCTCTGGAAGTAGTGAGGTAATTTCCTTGTGGCTGTCCTCAAAGCAAGGACTAGCTTTTCAAGGGGCAGATATCTCGTTTCTGCGTCTAACAGTGTCTTACTCACATAGTAAACTGGAGTTTGTTCAGTCTCCTTACTCCTTAACAGAACCGCACTTACTGCATGCTCAGAAACTGCCAAGTACAAAACCAAGGTCTCACCTGGTTCCGGGGTTGATAGGAGTGGGGCAGAAGCCAGGTATTTCTTCAAGTCCTGGAAAGCTTGCTCGCACTCTGCTCCCCATTCAAATCCTTCTCTCTTTTTCAACAACTGAAAAAAGGGTCTGCACTTGTCGCTCGAACGGCTAATGAACCTGTTAAGAGCTGCGGCCATTCCAGTCAGTCTTCGGACTTCTTTCGTTGTCCTAGGGCTCTGTAGCCCCTGCAAGGCTGCTATCTGGTCAGGATTTGCCTCGATCCCTCTTATGGTCACCAAGTGGCCTAGAAACTTTCCAGAGCCCACTCCGAACGCGCACTTCGAGGCGTTGAGTTTTAACTTGTACTTCCTTAGAATTCCGAAGGCCTTTTTGAGGTCCGCTATGTGACCATGTTTGGTTTGGCTTTTCACAACCATATCGTCTATGTAAACCTCCATAGTCTTGCCAAGCAACGTCTTGAACATAATGGTTGCCAGCCTTTGATATGTTACCCCTGCATTCCTTAATCCAAAAGGCATTACAGTATAACAGTACAACCCCCGTAGCGTAATAAAGGAAGTCTTCTCTTGATCAGGCCCAAACATGGCGATCTGATGATATCCTCGATATGCGTCGAGGAAACTCATCCGTTCGTACCCTGCAGTTGCATCAACTAACTGATCAATCCTGGGAAGGGGGAAACTGTCCTTCGGGCATGCTTTATTCAAATCCGTGAAATCCACATAGACACGCCACTTTCTGTTCTTCTTTTTCACTACAACAGTGTTGGATAGCCATTCTGGATAATAAACTTCTTGTATCGCCTTTGCTTTCAGCAGACGATCTACTTCTTCGATAACAGCGTCGACGTGTTGGACTGCTGCCCTTCTTTTCTTTTGGATTACGGGCTTGTGTTGGGGGTCTACGTTAAAATGGTGGCAGATCACATCTGCATCCACTCCGGGCATCTCCTCTGGAACCCATGCAAAAACATCGACATGCTCCCTCAGGAAACCAACCAATTCGTCTTCTTCTATTTCTGGCAGTGACTCTCCAATCAAAAAATACCTCTCTGGATCAGCCTCGTTGATCTGTATTTTCTTCAGGCCTTCTACCACTCTTTCCGCTGGGTTCCTCTCGACGTCTTCGATAGTCGGTTGATCAGGCACCGCTACTGCATGGACATTATGGGCTTTGGGCGTTTTCTTGATGATGGAGATCAAGCATTGCTGTGCTGTTTTTTGGTTTCCCCTGATCTTTTCAATCCCATTAGATCCTGGGAATTTCACCATCTGGTGGTAAGTAGAAGAAACAGCTCTCATCTTGTGTAACCAAGTTCTCCCTATAATTGCGTTATAGGAGGACGAGACGTCTACAACCAGAAAGTCAGTTCTCAGGACTATAGAACTTGCACGAACAGGTAGGGTTATCTTTCCCAAGGGCCAAACTGCTCCTGCTCCGAATCCCACCAAGGGTGTCTATGATTGCTCCAAATCTGTTGGAGCCAATCCCATCTTTTTGAACACATCGTAATACAATATCTCTGTACAGCTTCCTGAGTCTACTAGAATTCTCTCGATATCATACTCCCCAATTCGTAGGGTTATGACCAAGGCATCATTGTGGGGCACCTGGACTTCCTTCAGATCCTCATCCGAGAAAACTAGGCCTTCATTGCCTACGTCATTCTCTCGTCCTCTCTTCCTTCCCATCCTCATGATGTGTTGGTCATGCCTGACCTGCCTCTGGAGCAACCTCACCTCGTTTCTCGTATAAGGTGTGGCCAACCCATGTATCATATGGATTACCCCTTTAGGATTTTGTTCGTAATCCAGCTCCATGGCTTTTCCCCTGTCCTTGGGATCTTCCTGTATAAATTCTTTGAGATAGCCCCGAGAGACTAAATCGTCGAGGTGCTTTTTAAACATCTCGCAATCTTCAGTCATGTGACCCCAGTCCCTATGGTAGCTGCAATGCTGGTTCGTAGCACGTTTCGCATCCTTATCTCCTCCTAGAGGTTGGGGCCATTTGAAATACGGTTGATTCTTAATTCGGTAAAGAATCCTGTAGATGGGCTCCCTCCAAACTGTAGTAATTGAAAAGAATGACTTTGGGTCAGGGGGCGGCCTTTTTCTGTTCGGCTCTCTCTTAGCCGGCGCGTACTCCTTCCTTTCCTTGTATGTTCTGGGCTCTAGCTTGTCCGCCTTCTTTGCATTGCCTTTGGACTGCTCGACACCCAGCTTGCCATCTTCGCGCAGTATATCATCCTCGTTCCTGGCGTGCTGCTCAATTCGTTCCATCAATTGAGCCAGCGTGCTCACCGGACTCATATTCAGGGACTTTCGTAGCTCCCCCTGAACAGGCAACCCAGTTTTGAACGTTGCTATAGCATACTCCTCGCTGCAACTTTCAATCTCATTGAAAGTTTTCCAATACTTTTTGGCGTAGTCTTTGATCGGCTCGTTCTCTCCCTGTTTCATAATTGAGAGACTCTCGAAAGTCTTGGGTGGTTTTCTGCTCGTTAGGGACCGAGCAGTGAATTCTTCGGCCAACTGCCTCCATCCTCGTATGGTGTTCGGCTCCAATTTATGGAACCAAGATAAAGCCACCTTCCCCAGACTAGACGGGAACATCTTGCACATGATCGCGTCATCGCCGTCATGCATGAACATTGCCTGTTGGTAATGCCGTATGTGTGCCACTGGGTTGGCACTAGTCTCATATGGTACGAATGTCCCGTGCTTCACCCTGCTCGGCAACCTTGCTTCCTTTAATTTCTTCACAAAAGGAGAAGAGGCTATGTTGCTAAGGGCCTTCTGTGCTGCTTCTCGTGCAGACATGGCTGCCTCTTCTTGTCCCTTCGCGATCTTAGCAGCATGCTTCTCCCAATCAGAATCAGGTCTCTCGTACCTGTCCCTATGGTGCTTCCTGGTCCCACCTTCCTCTGGGGTGGAACTTCTGCTCTTGCTTCTCCTTTTTCGTGAAGAAGCCCTTGGCCGTTTCGGAGTGAGGCTCCTGCTCCTTTTTCTTCGTGAAGAAGCTTTCTTATACTCCGCCATCACCAGACCTCCTTCTTTGGATCTTCTTCATGAAAGTCCGGAATCTTCCGGATGTTCTCGTATCCGTTCGAGTTGCTGGATTTCGTATTCTCGCCTCTTAATCAGACGAGCGTACTCCTCTATCTCCTGTCTCTTCTGATCCAGGATATCCTTATTGTTGCGCACACTTTTCGAATGTGCCACCGATTCTATCCCACGGTGCGACTTGCTCCTTCTCGTGGATTCTGTGGCCGTTCTCCCCTCTTTGTTCCTGGAACCGCCATGGACAGCCAAGGGACGGTCCTTACTCGTAGTCTTCCTCGCATGCCCACCATCTGGCTTTCTTGGAGGGTCTGGTGGGGACTTATCGCCTCCCCCACCCAGCTGATTATTTGTATCAAGAGGTGTCCTCGGGTCCTCTTCCACCATGGTCGCTTTTTAAAGGGATCTCCTTCGTTTTCCACAGACGGCGCCAATTGTAGGGGGAAAAAATCTGGACGGCGTCTAGAACGGCACTGTTAGATGTCAACTCTACGCGCTTCTTCACCGGAACCCTAATATGCTATTCGAACCCTAGCCTGCAAAACGGACAGGGGTGAGCGCACCTTTGCCTCTCGTGGCAAAGGCCCTCTGATGCCTAAGTTAGTATCACGTACCAACAAGAAAACCTAATTATCAGAAAGAAACTGCAATGTGAATATCGAATGTTGCGTACCTTTACCTCTAGGTTTACATCGTATTTATAGAGTCACAGCTACTTGCTCTCCAAGCATCTTTGTTGCCCTAGGTTTCCTATCTCGTATAGGAAACCCCGTATCCCCTGGATTCTCATTCCCTAAATCGTTTGTTTCCTTTTATACCATTTTAGGAACCTTTCTCATGATGGGCAGTGGATTCCATTCCCGTTGGGTATCTCGTCCAGATTCTGCTTCCTTACTGAGTATTGCCATTCTTTGGACCCTTCTAGAGCGTCCTCCAGAATGCTACTCTTGTTCGGCTTGCTTATTGCCGAACAACCTACCTGGACCAGTGACTTCACATGTCACTTACCCGGCCTATCAATTCCTCATGTCCATCGGAGCATGCCCCTGCTCGGGTAACTTGGACCATAGACCTCTCGTGTCTCCGGTTCTTATCGCCGAACAGACCGTCTGGTCCTAGTGACCCCTTCTGTCTCCAGTCTTTAACCACTGTTCGGTGGCCCCCTTATTAAACGTCTCACGCGATTCCCGAACATCACACGCTCTGTTACTATTTTCTTATGTTCGGGATTACCTCCCTACACAAACAGAATGGGAAGCTACGGTTTTGAATTGGTATCAATATGGCAAAAAGCCCGTATCGATACGGAGACGTTTCGAGCAAATTTTCTGGGTTTCAACAACAACATCAATAACAACAAGAAGAAGAAGCATGGATTCAAGGATAAGAAACACGTCTTTTACATATATTGAGAGGTAGAATCCACATCTCGAAGTCAAAGCACGATTTCCAAGGAGTTACGAGCCATAGCCTTTCGAAAACCTTGATTCGAATGAAATACTCTGCATTGAGCCTCAACCGACGAAGAGCAACCTCAAAACTTCGAATAAAATGCACAATGGAGGTTGATTGGTATGGGTTTTGAGTTATTTGGGTGGAATTTTGGAGAGAGAGCAAGAGAGAAGGAGGGTGCCGATAGAGGGAGAGAGCTGTGAGGGATATGAGAGGAGAATTATAATTCTCTACTCCTTCACCCTCCTATATATACCCACATATTCACATAATACACTTGCAACCTTCCACGATCAATTCTACCACTTTAATCCCAAATCACATAAATACCACTATTCCACTTTCTTTCCCAATAATCATGCATTTATAAAATATTAACATTGGATAAAATAAATACGGGTCTCTACAATAATTTTCATTGAGTTCGGCTCGACCTCGAGTTCGCTAAAAAACTTAATGAATGAATATGAACATTCTAATATTCGGCTCGATTTGGCTTGTTTACAGCCCTACTCTCTACTCACTCTGATCTCTTCCCACACTGTATACTCCACAACACAAAGCCTCTTAAATCAAAACTTCTATGGTGCTCCCAAGTGGTATGGGAGCACTATACTTCCAATGAATTATAGCCCTTGTATTGAAAATAGATGAATCACAGCCTTTGGATCAAAATTAAAAACTAAAAGTAAAGTGATTTTGTTAAAAACGAGGTGGTTTTGACAAAAAAAACAAAGGATTACTTGTCATAAAAATAGGCAACACTTACAATTGATTAAGGCAACACTTACCATCGTATAAGGTAAAACTTACCACACAAACATGCAACACTTACTACAACCGATTGGTCAGATAACAAGTTACCATTAAGTTAAAAAAAAAAAAAAAAAGAGTACCCTATTTTTTGGTGGAAAAATTTGGAGATTTTAGGGATTTATATATTCACACCACTTTAAGCTATATACACCATATATTTTGTCTTTTTGCTAAGAATTAGATAGTGGAAAACCTAAAAAATGGTGTTTATTTATAAATCTAGTTTAAAATTTTAATTTGTTATGAAAATATAATTAGAAGAATTATCTAAAAACAAAAAAAAAAAGACAAATAATTTTCATAATTTCCAAATGACATTATAAATGTATTTAATTAATTTATTTTAAAATAATCATTTATTATAGATATATTTAAACCAGATATTCGTTTATTATAGATACATTAACTTACTTTTAATATATATTATAAAATAACGCTACAAGTTGATTATTACAACAAAATTAAACAATAAATATATTTTTGCTTAAGCTATTGAATAATTTTGTAGGATTCTTAATGAATTTATGGAAATATTTAATGTTATTAGGCTATTCAATTTCATTAATATAGTTTATAGTGATCAATATAATATAATTTGTAAATCTAACAACTAATAGTGTTGATATTAATATGCTTGGCAGCGATTAATTAACGAGAATTGATTTATTTGTAATTGATTGATTTGGTTATATGTTTAGCCAATTAATCAGATGATTTGAATCGATTAAGATCATATTTGACAAGTATGGTAGTTAACAATGATGTTGATTGATAGTGATTAACGAAGATTAATAGGCTGACTAATTTATTTAATTGATTAATTACAGACTTATCTATTTCAATTCTTCAAATTATAAAATTAGCAAATTTTTTAAAAATAGTTAACATTGATCACTTAGCAAATAAATGAGTAATAGTCTTTGTGGTTAACATTGATCACTTGGCCAATGTACCAGTAACCACTAATGAATCAGTAAATTAAAATATCTCATTTATTTGATCCTTTTTTAAAAATAATTTTATTAATATAAATAATTTTATTTAATTTATCATAAAATTAATACAAGTAAATTCAAACAAAATTTAATGTGGTAGGTACTACTATTAAAAACAAATAAATAAATCTATAATAAATGGTTATTTAAAAGTAAGTTACTTAAAAGTAAATATATCTATAATATAGGTTTTCCAAAATATTTAAAAGTAAGTTACTTAAATATATCTATAATAAATGGTTATTTAAAAATAAATAAAATAAATACATTTATAATGTTATTTAGAAATTATGGAAAATATTTGTCAAATTTTTTGTTTTTAGATAATTCTTCTAATTATATTATATCTTCATAACAAATTAAAATTTTAAACTAGATTTATAATTGAACACCATTTTTTAGGTTTCTTACTACCCAATTCTTAGCAAAAAAGCAAAATATATGGTGTATATAGTTTAAAGTGGTGTGAAAATATATATCCCCAAAATCTCCAAATTTTCCCGCCAAAAAAAGGGTACTTTTTGTAAAAATTAATGGTAACTTATTACCTGACTAACCGGTTGTTGTAAGTATTGTCTGTTTGTGTGGTAAATTTTGCCTTATACGATGGTAAATATTGCCTTAGTCATTGGTAAGTGTTGCTTATTTCTGTGATAAATAATTCTTCGTTTTTGTGATCAAAACCACATCGTTTTTAAAAAAATCACCATACTTTTAGTTTTTGATTTTGATCCAAGGGTCGTAATTTATCTATTTTCAATCCAAATGCTATAATTCATTGGGAGTATGGTGCTCCCAAAACCGCCAGGTAGCACCATAACCGAAGCCCTCTTAAATACATTACATGGGAGAGGAAAAAAAGAACCACAAGAAACCTCTTGAATTGCCCAGGATCAGGCCTGGTCCTAAAATTTTGGAGGCCCTAGGCGAGATATGAAAATGGAGCCTCTCATATTTTTATATATTAATAATAAGAAAGAATCAATTTTTCATTGACATATTTTGGAGCAAATTTGTTTGGCCAATAGTATACATTAGCGAACATTAGCGGGTGTTAACAAATTAGTCACAAGATTTGAGACCCATAGTATACATTAACAGATGTTTCTTTTTGCCCCAATGGTTTCTTATGAAATTCTACAATGGGGCAAAGCCCCGATGAATGTTTTTCTTAATTGGTTTCTTGCTAACCTAGGAGTTGAGTCTCCAGTGGACAGAAAATAGTTCTTAGCTTTGCTTAGAATTTGATTGTAACACCCCTAAGTTGTCCCACACAGGCAACTAAAAGAGAATAAAAATAGTATAACAAATTCTGACTAGTTATTGTATAACTTGAGATTTAACCTTTTGAGCCACGTGGTCAGGCGAATGGTTAACAGGTCAGGTGAGACGGGTCATTATAGTTGATATCAGAACACAATCCTAGTCCACATGGTGGAAGCCACCTCTAGAATCTGGTATGAGCACACTAATTGTGCAGCACGGAAGTAACGGAACTAAGTGTCACACCTTGGCCGCCAGGAGAAGGGTTGTTGGGACAATGCAACGAGAACTTTGCATCATAAGGTAGGGAGATTGCAAACACCCCTAAGTCGTCCCACATCGATGACTAAAAGAGAATAGAACTATTATATAATGAATTCCGACCAACTATTATATACCTTGAAGTTAACTTTTTGAGTCATGTGATCAGGCAAATGGTTAGCAAATTTACTTGGGCATATCGTTACTTTGATGCTATCATTTCTCGTCTTCTTAATCTTTGTAACAATTTTAAGAATTCATCAAAATATTTTTTTGCTGTTCAAATAAAAAGTTAGTCCTGAATCGAAAATCAAAATGACGAACCATGGCTTCTCACATACTATAACGACCAAGAGATGCCAACGGGGCTCGCGCATGGCCAGGAGCAATTACGTAATTCACAGGTTTTTATGCTGCATGCGACCAGCGCCGCAATCGTACAATCGATGCATGTGCCTGATGCCTTGACCGTTCGAACATCAAGTCATTAGGCTTTGTATCCTACTTTACTTTTATTTCTCTCACCATCTCTGTCCCAAACCCCCCCCCAGCCCATGTAACGCCCCCAATTTTGGGTACATTAAATAAACATTTTATTGCATAATTTAAGAGAGTCTGGCTCTTTATTACATCATAACTCCCACAAGAGTTCATAATTACACAGGGAGGGAAAACTAGGGTTTCTATCTACAGCTCCGCCTGCTTCTCCATCCTAGCCATCTCTTCAGTTCCAAAGGTCTCCAAGGTGTACAGCTTGCCTTGATCATCTACAAAGTCTGACACATTACACCACCGTCGCCACCAATATAATATGTCAGGGTCACCAAAAGTAACACCATGAGCTACAAGAGCTCAGCAGAATAATCCTAAACCCACTAACCCATTACTTACACATAGCAAATCATAGATATAGCATACAAGGTCATGAACAACACATGCATATTCGATAAAGATAACAACAATGACACTTCCACATTCCTTAATCTAACATTGGTGTCTGTGATATCTGAGTTTCTCCTATGCGACTCATTGTAGACTGTTGTGGGCTCTCGCGCCCCTTTTTTCGAAGAGTCGCCACCCGGATTTTTGAGATGGATGATCTGAGAAACCGAGAACTCGTTTGTAAAAGGCTTTTGGTCTAGCGAAAATGTTGAGATTTTGGGTTCGAGAGCCACATTACGAATGGGGAAGGTTTTTTTCTTTAAAAAGCACCCCACTCGCCCTGTAAGAACCGGTCTCTACTTAATATTTTCAAAAGGGGAAAAACTTTCAAGCATCATTTAAAAGATTAAACTCTTTAATAAAGGCACATAACGGGGAAGGGATATGGGAAATATATCACATTGATGTGCATGTGGTGCTGTCTGTACAGTAGTGGTAAAATGATGTGTGCAGAAGGAATAAAAGCATTCAGCAAACTGTCGGGACCTCAGTCATACTGTACACGGCAGCCTGCGATGCCGCGCGCGGCACCTCAACATGCCGTGCGGGGTACCTGCTCTGCTGTCAGACTATTGCAGACTTTCAAAACATCATTTAGCTCACTGTTATCTCTGTACGTCTTTTGGAAAACTCATCAGAGACTTCATGGAAGACAGATCGTCCCAAACACATTGTTATTTCCTTAAAACATGTCTATAAAACGATTTTTGGTGTATTTGATCATTCGGAATGATCTAGAAAACCTTTTTCGAAAGGCCAAGACATGGCTTATAGATATGGTCTTGTTTTAAAGGAAATGAAACAGTAAACAGAAGATGCAGACAACCCCAGCGGATGACAACTCAAATCCAGACAGCCTGCCTGTGATAACACCAAGATACACAGTTGTCGTGCGCTAATGGTCAGGGTGCCGTGCGTCTGGTCATCCAGCCGCGCGGTTCCCCAACCTCAGCATAGTACTATTTTTGTTTTATGAAAATGAGTTTTAAGTCAGGATCTAACCAAAAAGGATTAGACCTGCTGACAGAAAAGTCCCCTCAGGACCAAAACGGAGTCTAGTCCAAGGAAACTAGCTTTTACCTTTGGTGTTGAGCTTGATCAAGGATCGTTGATGCAAGGAAGAGGATGGATCGTCACGGATGTAGATGGGGGAGGTTAAATGAGACAAGGGGAGTATGGGTGTGAGTGAAGATTAGGTGTTTTGGGGGGTAGGACCTTGAAGTTAATGAGTGATCAACTTCAATGATGAAAAGGGAGTGAGTGAAGGTGCTTAAAGAATGTCTTTTGGGAATGACATTCTTTAAGACTTGGAAATGGAAGTGGTAATGGGAAAGTGGGTGTGGAAACTAGAGAGAGAAAGCTTATGGAGTAAGAATACCAAGAAGCAAAGAGAGCCAAAAGGGACTCAAAGGAAGGGTCCTTTTTCCTTGAGTGGAGGGGTTAATTTATAGGCAAAGGCCAAGGATTTTGAATTTCAAATAGTGGAGGTATTTTCTAGGCGGGCCAGAAGTGCATTTTCGGCTCAGCCAGTCATCAGCTGTGGCTCAGACTGGCGTGGCCGACAACTTTCTGAGCCAGTCGGCCTTTTGCTCAAGGTGTCGTGCGGTGAAGTTTTGGCGCGCACAGCTCCTTGACTTTCAAGGTGTCGTGCGCTTGAGTGCAGCTCCGCACAGTGCCTCCTTCTTCAGTCCAGGGTCCTTTGGGCTTTGTCTGGGCTTTATCTGGGCTTAGGAAAATCCTTTTTAGGTTTTTTTGGGTTTCTGGGTTTACATGGGCTTAGGAAAATCCCTTTTCAAGCTCACAAAGGTATCGTTTCATTTATCTCATCATCGGGGCGGACAAAGACTCTCCGTGGTCCGGATTGGGGTGTTTACAACTGTGTCTCGTTTTCACTTTACCAAAACATTTTAAAAATCAGTTTTAACACATCCAATCTCGGTTCCGCCGTTTCGGTCTCCCGAGTATCCTCACAATGCTTCCGCCGCACCGGGTTCCCATTGGCACACAATTTGCATTGGCTCCTCTCCGCGGATAACCAAGCCATACCTCACCATGGTTCCGCCACTCTGGATTCCCATGGGAACACACACAGCCTCACAATGGTTCCGTCGTTCCGGATCCCCATTGGAACACACACAGCCTCACAATGGTTATGCCACCAAGGATTCCCATTGGAACACACATAGCCTCACACTGGTTCCGCCACCACGGATTCCCATTGGAACACACACAGCCTTACAATGGTTCCGCCACCACATATTTCCATTGGAACACACGCACACACCACATAATAGCTACCATGTCCGGCCATTATGTAGTTTCTAAAATATTTTATCGTTTGCAACACACAACCCCACAATGGGCAAGTCTGGCCACATTGCGATTTCAAAACACACCTTGTCATTAACACACCCTAGGTGTCATGTTTCTACTTTCTCAATTTTCGTGTCTCGTTTTCCTGCATAGACTCCGCGGTAGGACTTCTCATGTAAGTAATCATAAATCATACATTGAAATCTTGAACTAAACTAGCACGATCATCCAACTCCATATTACTAAATCATGCTCAACCAACACTTAAAGCATAACGCCACATGTACAGATGCCTTTGGAGTGATAATCACCTATACTTTCTCATACAACCACAAGTAATGCAAGCAATCATGTAAACAAACTCATAATCATCTCGAAGATCAAAATATGAATACTATCAAGATTAATCTACATTCATTTCAAGATATGCTTATCATACGATATCTTTAGAGCTAGAAAGTATAGGAAAATTCTACATACATTTCAATCATGCACATAACATACGATATATTTAGAGATATGGGTTAAGATTAATCTACTTTGATCCGAAATTAGTCGGGGCCAAATAAGCTAGTTGGAAAATTCCACGGGGCAGTGAAACTCACAAATTCGAACCAGACTTTGGATGGTAGTAGCTCGGTCAATATTTGGCCGAATAGGATCGTTCTTGGGTCGAAATCGAAACTCTAGAAGTGCTCTACAACTTTTGTGAAGGAAGTTGATTCTAGAAACTACTTTAGGTGGGAGAAAAATAGTGATAAAGGAAGTGACAGTTTGCTGTTTGGAACTGGAAATTCGAGATTTTTACTGAATTTCGGATGTCAATATCTTGGTCATTTCTTAACCGATTAGGGTGGTTTTGGGTCTAACTTGAAGGTCTCGAAGTGCTCTACAACTTTCCCAAAGGGAATTGGTTCTAAAAATTATTTTAAGCAGGAGAAAAATGAGGATTTACGAAGGGCAGTAGGTTGACTGAAAAACAGAAATGGTTTCTAAAGAGAAGTGGGAGCAAATGAGTGAAGGTGTGAGTTGAATGGTGAGAATGGGCATGCTATTTATAGGCCAAGGCTTGGCTTAGAATCCAATGGATAAATTTTCCCCTAACAATTATTGTCCAATGGATAAAGTCTAGTCTCGTAGTAGAAGATCTTTCTTGTATGCAAAGAAAGCCTAGATTTGGTACTTGGATTTGGATTATGGAAGATTTTGGTGGAAGAAAGGAGGGTTTGTACAAAAGTTAGCTAATAGTTTACACATTTAAGGACATGGTACATAGATTTTGCTTGGAGAAATACATATTGAAAGTATAACAAAGGGCCATGGAAGATAGGAAGATCATGGTACAACTAAATCCCTCTCCTTCTTCTCTTTTCTCTTCTCTCTCTCTCTCCTCTCGGCATTCTCTCTCTCTCTCTCTCTCTCTTTCTCTCTCTCTCTCTCCTATGTACTATGTGCAGTGGGCCGAAATATCTGAAGGGATTTGGAAGGTCCAAAACATTACACTGAGGATTCATCGTTCAGTTGTCTCAGTTTGTTTATAACTGAGTTAGCATGTTTACACGTCATATGCTCTCCACCGAACGATAGGAAGGTCCGGTGCAACTTGCCGAGCGTAGCTTGTTGTCCGAGCACTAGCACTCTGGTTACGGTTTGTTCGGCTAGGCAGTCATTTGTTCGGCGGTGCGCTTTCTCCATTCCTGGTCGTCATTTGTTCGGTCACTAACCTTTCCTTCGGGACCAGTTTGTTCGGAGACCGCCTCTACGGAACATCCCAGAACCTTCCCATGATATGTGAGTTGTTTTCTCTTATCTTTGATGTGACATCTCTGCACGATGTGACATGTCTGATACAAATTCAGGCGGCTCTGCAGACCTACAGAGGCGGCCTTCATTAAATGCTTCTGACACGTGACGTCATCCAAGTGTCGGAACGCGCGTGTGTCACATGCTAGGCTTGTTCAGCACGACAGACTCACGCCTATAAATAGGGAAGTTCCCCTTACTATAAGGTGATGGGTACACATCTCCATCCTTTACAAAAAATAACCCTCTTGTCTAACATACTTCTTCTTCACCTCTATCACCTACTAATTAGATTGTCGGAGCTTCTTCCGGAGGAACGCCCCCCTTCTGGTTTGCAGGTACACGGAGATCCACGTCCTCCTTCCGCGGATCATCAACAGAGGTGAAAGGGTTCAAGAGGTCTTAGGCTAAAACAGCCCCCCACAATTGGTGACTCTGCTAGGGAAATATCCTAGCAAAGCGTGGATCTGTGTTTAGCCATAGACCTCCCCTTTGCCTCCTTCGTCGACACTCAGACATGGCACAACGCCTTCCCCCACCAGGCCCAGAGAACTTCACCCTCGGCTTGGCTGGGTGCGGTTCTTTGAACGTCGAGCCTAGCCACGCCGCTGGGTCCACGTTACCAGTTACTCGCCCACTCAACTATCCATAAACCAAACTTGACATCGCCTTGGCGGAGCAAAAGCGTCAGGCGGCTGTCATAGCCCTCCTCCAACAACGCCTCAAAGCACGGGACGGTGGCGCGGGCGAGACTCCTGTCCATAGCCACCAGGCCGAACCAAGCCAATCGAGGAGACCTCACAAGCGAAGACGGACACATCAAGTGCAGACATACGAGGGGGCTCCTTCTGAGCGTCGCACCGTCTTTGACAAGCTCGAACGCGCCCCCAGGGATCCTCCAACGTCTTCTCGTCCACGCCTAGCAAGCGTCATCCGGGCCAAGAGTTTGCGTTCTTCGGCAACGAACTCCACGGCCAGGACTCATAGGTCGGTTGCTTCGGAAAGGACACACCGCACAGCCCGACGGCTGCAGGAGCGTGCGGACGGAAAGCGACACGTGGATCTCACAAACTCTCCTACACACGCGCGATCAAGCCAGCGGGCCGAGTGGTCCGAGCAACCTGGGACTCGTGCCGAACTCAGCCCTGACAGGAGACGTGCCGCAGGTTCGCGAGGCCAACAAACGACGAGTAGGGGAACGCATTCGGAACATGGCGATACAATTGTTTTGTATGACCAGTACACGGGCGTGCCAGTAATGTACCAAGCAGTGGGTGCGGGAGTTGGACCGCGAAACACTCGGCGATGGGGCTCATGGGGGGAACATTAGGAGCCATCTGAGAGGGCTCGGACTCGACATCATGAGCGGCATGAAGCTCGGCGACATCGTGTGTGTAGACACCTCCCAAATGGGGCATCGCCATACAGTTTGATCACGTTGGTTTTGCTCGATTGGTTTCTTGCTTCATAAACCAAAATCATGGACATTCCCATGGCTAGGAACATCGCCACATGATAGCGGTTATCATCAAAATAGAGTCGCCACCCAGTTTGTTAAAACTAGGAAAATAGATGGAGATTCTGGATACGGAAGCCAAAGGTACAGTAAGGGGAAGGTGTTAGGCACCCTTCTCTGCCTAGCCGTGAGGCTAGCCCATAATCATTCAACATAAGACATGTAGATGCTTTACTTAATCCTAACACGTAATCTGTTTTTATGCCTTTAAACGGTAAATAAGGTGAGCCGAGACAATAAATGAACATGCGTCAGAAAGCAGAACAAAATAGGATTGTGCCAGCAGATCAATTACTCGGCCGGTGAATGGATGTCACGGCCAAGTAATCATGCTGATTTGATATACCGGCTGAGGCATTGAAGCCCCGGCTGGTGTTCTTCCTCACACCAGACAAAAAGGTTAATAGACGACTAAAACACTACGATTAGTAAAGTTGGGCCTCACCACCTTGATCCCTCAATTGCTTGATTGCTTCGGATCGATGGGGATTGACTGATTGATTGCTTCTTGAATGAAACCCTAGGGTTAGGGTTTGAACTCCGGGGTTTGATCGTCGGATTGATGGCTGCCTTCGGGAGGTTAGGGCTTTTGTAGAGAGGGTTTGTGTGTGTATTTCTGCAGAGTTTCGTGGCTTGAGAGGGTATGAAAGTATATCAATTTCGTGGTGCAAAGGCCTCTATATATAGGCAATTTTGATGACTCACTCGGTCCAATCAAATCGCACGAGTGCAATTACAATTGCAATGCAATTCGAACTCTTCGTTGCAATCTCTGAATGTGGCCCGAATGCATCAGATAGGTATCGTGGTTGGATCAAACAACTGACAGAACATTCGAGAGTCTGGGAAAAGGTCGATCTGAAGGCCGTAGAAAGGTTCTGGCAGCCGAGGAATGGATTGAGCGGCCGAAGGATAGATCTTGCGGCTGAGATTTTGATCTCTCAGGGAGATTTTTCTAGCAACAGGTTGCTCGAGTGAAGAATGGTTATTAAGGCCGTGAGATCGATGTTACGGCCGACCGATGGATTTTCCTAGAACACTGTGTTTCTGTCTGAAAGGCTATTTGGCTCTGGATTGGGTCCTCTAAGTGGCTCAAAGTTCTAACCATAAGTCCATGGGTTTCATAAGAAGGCAATCAGCAATCATCGAATCCATTTCATCATCGGGATGGTCCCAAGGTGGGACTTGAAATAATCGTTAGGCCAAATTGGGGTGTCTACAGTGTGGAGCCGAGGGAAAACTCAGAGGTTCGGCAGGGTAACCCACAACCCGTCGTTCCCCTCACCCCCGAGCTCAAGGACGAATCCAAGCTCGGAAAGGCCAAAGCATTTCCCTTCATCGACGCCATACAGCAGGAACGCCCTCCAGACCACTTTGTCATGCCGAAGCTCAAACGCTACGAGGCTAAGGAAGATGCTGTTGCGTTCGTATGTCGATTTTGCCAGACTATGAGGCTCCACAACTTCTCCGACGCGCTAAATTGCAAGATCTTCCCCCTTACACTAAGCGAGCCGATTATGTTGTGGTACAACCAACTCAAACCAAAGTTCATCAAATGTTTAAACGAGCTAGAGTTGGAGTTCACAAAACGATTCGTGACGAGCAACATTCAGCCGAAGACGCTCTCCATGTTGGTGAACATGTGGAGAGCAGCAGGGGAAACTCTTCAGGCATATACCGAACGTTACTAGGAAGTGTACAACTTGATTCCAGACTGTGACCAAAGCGTTGCGGCGGTATCTTTCATGATTGGGCTAGACCCTACTTCGACAATGTTTAGAGATTTGTCCAGAAACCCGCTGAAGACCATGGGCGACCTTATGGTTATCATCGAGAAAGACTGCGTGCATGAGGAAGCCGTAGCTGAGCACAATGCACCAAAAACCACGGACACACCGAAGAATGCTACGGCCAAAAAACAAGTGGTGAACGTTTGGCAAGGGCAGAGTGGATAGTCCAACTCAGGTTCGGGGGCTGGTAAACCGAACAATAAGCAAAAGCCACCCCAGATTCCACAACAGCAGCCTTGGCAGCAGACACGACGCGAGCCAAGGCCAGATGAATATGTGGCCGAGCACACCGCCTTCACCGAACCAATTTACAAGCTTCTAAATATAATTGGCCAACTCCCATTCTTCGTTTGGCCAACAGGGTTCCTGGGCACAGCGGGCAATGGACCAAGGATGTGCACCTTCCACAAGGAGTCTGGCCATTACACCACCCAATGCCAACCATTCAAACGGTACTTGGAAGAGCTTGCTGTGGCTGGGCATCTCAACCAGTGGATTGATATGAAAAGGAACCCACTTCCACCACCCCCTCCTGTCATCGGGAACATTGTCGGTGTGATCCAGGGGCTGGTATCTGAAGGAAAGGCTACCGAACTTCAAATAGAGATTGACAGAGCTGTTGCCGCTTTATCTGTGTGTAATATGGGAATTCCACAGAAGAGGAAATGGGAAGACCTGAGCCTCGGAGGTCTGATAACATTATCTCCCGAAGACCTGCAGGGGGTGCAGATGCCACACACCGACGCCCTAGTTGTTACCGTCACAGTAGATTCCTCTATATTTCAACGAGTATTGATCGACCAGGGAAGCTCGGCCGAAGTAATGTTCCACTCCACGTACAAGAGTCTGGGGCTATCACCAGACAAGCTTCGGCTCACAACCACTTCGCTGGTCAGCTTCACTGGAGCTCCAGTATGGCCCCTTGGGCTGGTAACCCTTCCCGTGCGCGCCGATTCCCAAGTGATCGATGTCGAATTTGTAGTGGTTAGCTCCCCAAGCCCCTACAACGTCATCCTCGGTCGAGCCTGGCTACATGAGATGAAGGCAGTACCATCAACTCTCCACCAAGTACTAAAATTCGTCGGGTGGAACGGTCGGCAGGAGAGCCTTCGAGGAGATCAGGTCCAGTCAAAGAAGTGTTACATCAGCACTGTAACTAATAAGCCAAGCTACTTGGAAGTACAGTATGTCGACACTACCAACACTCCTGTATTGGAAGACGTAGGACTACCTGCCGAGCAACGATCTGCCGAAGAGCTTATACAGATGCCTATTACGGAGGATGGTAAGCGATACTTTCTCGTGGGTAGCTCTTTGGATGAGGCCGAGCGAACAGAAATGTTAAATTTCCTCAAAGACAACATCGAAGTGTTTGCTTGGTCTCCCGAAGAAATGCCAGGGGTGGATCCTTCATTTGCCTCCCATTCCCTGAACGTAGATCCCAACCAAAGGCCAGTGGTGCAGAAGGTTAGACGTTCGGCTCCAATGCACGTGGACGCAGTAATGGCCGAGGTTGATCAACTGTTGAAAGCTGGGACTATCCGTGAAATCTTGTACCCAACTTGGCTTGCCAATCCAGTAGTGGTTCCGAAGAAGAACGGAAAGCTCAAGGTTTGCATTGACTTCACCAATCTCAACAATGCCTGCCCGATGGATCGTTTCCCACTCCCTCGGATTGAGCAAATGGTAGACGCCACGGCTGGATACGAGCGGCTGAGCTTCATGCATGCTTACCGGGGCTATCATCAAATTGCCTTGGCAGAAGATGATCAAGAGAAGACAGCCTTCATTTCTCCCCGAGGAACGTATTGTTATAACATTGTGCCGTTCGGATTGAAGAATGCCGGAGCTACGTTTCAACGGGCAATCACCAAGATGTTCCTTTTGAAGCTCGGCAAAATCATGGAAGCCTACATTAACAACATGGTGTGCAAGAGCAGGTTTGCTCGGGATCACCTTCGACACTTAGGCAAAATCTTTGCCATTCTGAAGGAACACAAGCTCCGCCTAAATGCAAAAAAATGAGAGTTTAGAGTGGGTTCGGGGAAGTTCCTCGGTTATATGGTTAGCCACCGAGGCATCGAAGCTGATCCAACTCAACTCACGGCCGTGCAGAATATTCGAGCTCCGACTACCATTAAGGAAGTTCAATGACTCACGGGCATGATTGCTGCGTTGAGTTGCTTCATCCGACGCTCGGGAGATCTTTGCCGACCATTCTTTCAGGCGATCAAGACTAGTCGACGTCGATTTGTGTGGACGGAGGAATGTGACCTGGCTTTACAATCATTAAAGGAATACCTTTCCCATGCTCCACTCCTCGTCACACCCTTACCTAAGGAAGACTTATACCTCTACCTTGCGGTTTCGGATCATGCCACAAGTGCCGTGCTTGTTCGGAAGGAAGGAATCGAGCATTTACCTATATTCTTCTCAAGCAAAACGATGACGGATTCCCAGACGTAGTACCTGCCTATGGAAAAGTTGGCCATAGCACTTGTTTCTGCTAAAACAAGCCTCCTGCCATACTTTCAATGTCATAGGATCGTGGTCCTCACTGAGTTTCCTCTCAAGGCTGTTCTTTGGAAAACAGATTCCTCCCGCAAAATTTTGAAGTTCTCCCAAGACCTAGCCAACTACGACATCCAATTTGAACCAAGGACCGCTATTAAGGGGCAAGCTCTGGCCGACTTCTTTGCCGAGCTTACTCCAGGTTTGAAAGATGAAGAGAACGCCTTGGCAACAGCAGCCGAAGCTGCTCGGTTGGCCGAGGCTGAAGCTCATGCCGAATGGAATGGTTGCGGTCACGGTTCACCTTAGGTACAAAGAAGCTGAGGAAACAGCGGACACTTTTCTCTGGCGATGCGTGGAGAATGGTAGTCGATGGGGCTTCAAACGTCAACGAGGCTGGAGCTGGTATTGTGCTTGTTTCTCCGGCCGGCACGGTTCACGAGCATGTAGTATCGATTGGCTACCCTGCAACCAACAATGAAGCCGAGTATGAAGCTCTCATTGCTGGACTGCAACTTGCTCTTTGGTTGGGGGGCGGGCTCGGTGCATGTCTTTTATGACTCACGGCTGGTTGTGGGCCATCTCAATGATGACTATCAAGCCAAGGATGCGCGGATGAATGCTTATGTTAGCCATGTGTTGGCCCTCCTGAAACAATTTGACTGAGTGGAAGTCGAGTGGATTGCACGGGAACAGAATGCACATGCTGACGCCTTAGCGGGTCTTGCTTCGGTGTACAAGGCCGTGGGAGCTCGTACCATTGTTTTTGATGAGGTTGCCAGTCCGAGCTTCGAGCTCTAGGTTTGCTCGGTAAGTACTGTTCCTCTGGGCCCCAGCCAGTTGGATCCAATCATTGCTTTCCTGAGAGATGGAACCCTTCCTTTGGACAAAAAGGAAGCCCACAAAGTTCGATGCGAGCAGCTAACTATTTGTTGGATTCCCACGGCCACCTCTACCGACACACATTCACCGGTCCAGATCTTCGTGTTGTGCATGAGGATCAAGTACAAAGCGTTTTGGACGAGCTACACACGGGGAGCTACGGCAGGCATTTGGGCGGCCGGACGATGGCCCACCAAGCGTTGACACATGGGTATTGGTGGCCAAAGATGGTCAAGCAGTCCGAAGATTATGTGAAGCATTGTGTTCGGTGTCAGAAGCATGCCTTCATACCTCACCAACCTGCCTTTCCCCTAAAGATGATGACTAGTCCTTGGCCGTTTGCTGTCTAGAGCTTTGATATTGTGGGCAACCTTCCAAGGGCACCCGACGGATTTGAGTACTTGCTTACTGCTACGGACCTGTTTACTAAGTGGGTGGAGGCTGCCCATTGGTCAAAACAACAGCTTCGGATGTGGAGCGCTTCATTTGGAAACATATTATTTCCAGGTTCGGTGTACCCTAGGCCATTCTCTCGGACAACGGCACCCAGTTTGTGGCAGCAGCGATCCAGTCTTTCTATAAACGTCACCACATTATGATCCATACTTCGTCGGTTGCCTACCCCCAAGGAAATGGACAGGCCGAAGCATCTAACAAAGCTATCACTCGGGGGCTCAAACGCCATTTGGACCGCAAGCTCAGTAAGTGGGTCAACGAGCTCCCCCATGTTTTGTGGAGCTATCGTACAACTCCACGGTGTTCCACTGGCCGAACCCCGTTTTCCATGGCGTATGGCATGGAAGCCGTCCTGCCGTTGTCTTCCTTAATTCCTACTGTTCGGTCTGAAAACTTCAATCCTGTGGACAACAACGCTCTGGTAGGAGCTGAACTGGATTTGGCCAAGGAATTCCGCGACAATGCCAACTTGCACCACGCAGCCTATCAACAGGAAGTTGCTCAGGGCTATAATCAGCATGTCCGTGCTCGGCCGTTCCAAGTTGGCGACCTCGTCCTTTGGAAGCCAAAAAGTTGACCAAGCTCAAGGATCCGTATGAAGGCCCCTACAGGGTGGTTCAGAAGATAGGCCATGGTGTCTACAAGCTTGCCGAGATGGATGGTATGCCGATTGCTAACCCTTGGAACTCCCAAAAACTGCAGAAGTTCCATGGCTAGCCTTGCTTACCTCTATTTTGCATTTGTTCATTTTCGTTTTTGATCTGATTGTCAGCCTTCGGGCGTTTTGTTGCAATCTAAGTTTGGCTAACTTCTTTGTTCGGCTTACTTATTTGATCGGCACCTTTCCTTGATTGTTGGGTTTGTTAGGTATATCATCTCGCCTGTGATACAGCCTTCGGGCTCTGGCACTTTCACATCAGTTCTCTTATACTTTTTACCGAGTGTTGGGACCTCCGTTTTGTTTTTTGTACCCATCTTTTTGCCTTAGTGTTGTTTTTCTCCCAAAACACCACTAAGGCAAGGGGGTCCTTTATATGGGTATTCGAAGGGTGAAATAGTAATTCCAATCAGGCAATTAGGCATACTGCAAGTCCCAAACAAATCCCATCCAAGCAACCGAGATTTGTTCGGTAGTGTATCATCTTTTATGCCTGAACGAAACAACAATTCTATGCAAGGGCAAAAACTCATATGATCCAAATACAAATACTTGGTAAAATTATATCAGTTAAGGCACTTGGCATGCAAATTGTATTATCCGAACAAAAGCAATGCAAACAAGGAGTGGCTGTGGTAAACCGTTTTGAGGCCACCCTTAAACCTATATTAATTACAATACACGGTTCGGCAAAATCCTAATTGTTCGGTGCCGACCGTTCGAAATTCCTCAACTGCTAAAACTTCCAACAAGTGCCAAAATCCAAACAAAAACAAAAACAAGGCAACAATCCTAGTCCTGGGCCTTAGGTGTCTACATCGCTGAGGGAAAGATGGGAGGATCAACCGATGGGGCTGGGGCATTCTCTTGTTGGGAAGCTTCAGCTGCAATGTCGTCAGTGGCAGGTGTCTCGGTTTGGGCTTCGGCAGCATCCAAGGGTGGCACTTTGACGAGAGCCCTTCGTTCGTCGTCCGCCTCAACGCCCGCCTCGTCAAAACCCATATTGAAGCCGAGCAAAAAACTCTTCTTATGCTGCGCTTCCCGGAGCTCTGTTTGTAAGGCCACAAGCTCCTCGGCCGCATCTTCTTCGACCTGATAATAGCCTTTGTCGTATTGGGCTTGCAGCGTCACCTTCATCTCTTCTTCCATCTCTTTCCTGCCAAGGGCCCTTCCCTCGGCAATCCCCTCATCCTTCCCCTCAGCGCATGCCTGTTCGGCACCATCTTGTTGCCCCTTGACCACGTCATTCAGGTTGGCAATTGTGATTTCCTGGCTTCGGGGGATCTCCTCCGACTGCTCTAGGCACCTCTTGTATTCCTCGGCGGAAATCTGGCTCACCTCCACCTTTTGCTTGAGCAGCTTCGACTGCTTCTCATGCTCGGTGAGGTGGCGTTGGGCGCTCATGATGGATTGCGCAGCCTGTGAATGGAATAAATTGAAGGAATCCGAAGAGAAAAAGTTGAACGGTTATTCACACTTAAAAGAAGGCTTACCCTGCCAGAAAAGTAGTAGTAGTCGCTAAGTGTCGTCTTTAGGGATCCCGGAGCGACGATATCCCTCGGCAGCATGAGCCCGACGTGAAGCGTGAAGCCAAGGGAGGGGTCCTCTATCAGGCTGTCCGAGCGTAAGACTTGTTTTTTATGAGGGGTAACGAAGCTTGGAGCCCAGACAGCATTGGTGTCGTGAGCTTCGCCTTCATTACCCTTCCCTTTCTGTTTCTCGCCCCCTTCCTTCTCCCCGACCCTCGGAGTCTTTCCAGCTACGGTCGAAGATTTCGTGGCCAAGGATTTGTACCTTTTGGCAGGTTTGTCCAGAGAAGCAAGAGGAGAAGGTGGGCGCTTCTGAGGAATAGCTTCGGGAGGAGTAGTCTGCTTGCCTTGGGTGCTGGGCTTCGATATCAAGCCCGAAGCCCCGGACACCCCAGTTGTCTTCTGTTCGGCCTGTTCTTTCGCCTTCTCCAATTTCTCCTAGAGAATGGCTCCCATGCTCCTCGGAGGCATATATTCGTCTTCGGCAAAGGGAGTACCTTCAGTTGGCTGACGCAAGCTCCCTCGGAGTGGTTTACCTATGCTGGGGAGGCGGTCCTCGGTGAGGTCAGTAAAGTCAACTTCGGGAATTTTCATCTTTTCACTTCCTTCAGCGCCTTTTCCTCGGATTCTTCCGCCATATGTAACGCCGTACTGAAGAATTGTTGGAGCGTCTCTCTCTACCCTCGGAATGGTCAGCAGTGAGTCAGCAAGGCCACAACCCTTTGCGAATCTCCACAAGTTTTTGTTGATCTGTGTGGTGTCTGCAAAACAAGGTAAACAACAAGGGAAAGGTTCAGAACACAAACACTACCGAGCAAGATAAATCCAAATAACAAAGAAATTCAGTCTACGGCTCACTTGGGTTGCCCCTTTCCTTGGCCACTTCAAATAGACCATACTCGCCAGGAGGAAATTGATAGTTTCCCCGAACTTCGACATAATCCGAAGCCCATTTCTCCGAGTCATACATACCCTCAGGAATGATCTTCATCATATTCCTTCGGAAGCACAAGTAGAAGCGTGAAAATCTGACATTTCAAGACATCATGTAGTTCTGAAAAATGTGGTGTGCCTGGAGGTTGAACATTTTTTCCTCGACCAGTTTGATAATGGAGTGGATGATTCGGTATGAATTCACACTCAATTGGCACGGGGTGAGTTCAAAATAATGTAGGATCTCCCTTAAGATCCTGTGCATCGGGAATCTCAAACCTCCCTCGGTGATGGCCATTAGGGGTACCGTGATGTGCTTATCACTAAACCGTATCCGAGGCCCGGGGATCGTTGAGATTATGACATCGTCGGGGATGTTGTAGGATGTTCGGAAGAGGTCCATCCCTTTCTGGTCGGAAAAACAATCCCAGTAGGGACAAGGGTCCCTTCCCGTTAGGATAGGGATCTCGTCGGGATCAAGAGCGACTATTTTTCTCTTCTTCCTCGTCGGCAATTGGGAAGATGACTCGCCGATGGCCGCCGTTTCCCCCTCAGCTCGGCTGGAAGAAACAGCGGGAGTTTCCTCGTCCATGGCCACCTCCTCGGTCGCCTCTTCGTCTTCACCCTCAACCTCAGCTTCTTCGTCGGGATCTTCGGCCGTTTTGTCCAAAGGGTTGTCCTCAAGATCAATTATGTCCTTGTCAGGGCCAATGGACCGAAGGGGAGCCACATTGGCTGGGAAGTCTATCCCCTCAAACCTTTCTAGCTGGTATCCGCTACCCCGCACTCTATACCCCCAAGCCGCTACTCTGATCGCTTCGGCTATCCGTGGATCTATCTCGCCGGAGCCTGGCATGTTCGGGCCAACGGAAGTGTACGATTCCGCCGAGAACGTTGATGATGACTCCATACCTAAAACACAAGTGCAGGGATAAGACCGTTAGCGAGATGCAAGGTCAAGTTTCCTAGGGTGCCTATGTTCGGTGTGGTACTCTAGTTTCACCGAACGCAGGCGTTGGGCCATGTATTTGTTTGGGATAGCTTTCAGAACTGTGTTCGGGCTTCTGGCTCCGGAATGATGATTCATCCGAAGACGAGTGAATTCTAACTAGTCTTTGTGTTCGGAAGAACATGGGTTGAAGGTGAATATGCGCTCGGAAGAACACATGAACATCTTCAACCTGTTCTTCATTACCCAGTAGCCGTTTCAGCCGCAGTCACGGGAAAAACCCATTTTTTGGGTCAAAACGTGAAAACCACCACAAAACGCAGAAAAACTTTGGAGAAACATGAAATACCTGAGAAAAGCGAGCAATTTGTGATCAAAATGTAGCGAGATACGCTTCACGGCAGAAAAAAAGGGTTGAGAGCTTCTCTCTCTAGAAATAGAGAGAGAATGCACTCCCCTAGTTTGTTGTCTCATCTGTTTCTTACAAAATCGTCTAGAATAACTGATCTAGAGGTAGTCTCAAGCTCTAATCGGAATTCTGGGTTTGGGTTTCGGTACCCATAAACAACTAGGTTTGGGTACTCAATTCTCTCCAGCTCCTACATCTTCCGACAACTGGGTTTCGGAACCCATAAACATAATACCCATTCTGGGTCATCTCAAGCTTCGGCACCTACAGATCCAACCCATTCTGGATCTGGTTCAAATATAACGCCATTTATGACGGCTTTATTCTTGCCATTCAAGGTCAGTTTGTTTCCTGGCAATGGCGACCTCGGGAACTGGGCATCATCGACAGCGGCCTCGGGCTGCTAGCCGGCCATGGTTATGCCCTCCTATTTTCAGTACAACTTTCCCACTCGTGGAACATCTACACGGATGCCGGAATCCAGTCCAGCTCGCCAAAATTTTCAGATCCTCAAGTGGGTTAAGGGGTTTTCACTGTACGAATGTGATAGCCGCCGTTGATTCTGGGGTATTCCGGAATCGGCTCTCGCCGGACCTCCCATCGGCAGGTATAGAGGGATCATTATCATCTGATTTGGATGCAAGCTGCTCGGTTGGAGTTCATGGCAGAGGACGGTGGCTCGCCGGACTTCGGATGGGCTGTCATTCTCAAGTCGGAGCTACGCTGGGATAGCCATAGCCGAACCTGCTATGTGAATGTATGATCAATTGGACCAAATCTATCTTCCATAGATCTGGACTGAACTTGCTATGTGATTTGGGAGGTCTACAGGCTGCAATTTTACTACATATTGTAGATTCATTTTGACACACAACTGGTCCATCTCGAGATCCCCGATGGACAGTCACCTGCTTGGACTGAGATCGGGGTAATCTTGACATTGTTTATCATCTGTGTATAGGGCAGTTTCGGTTGGCTGCATATACTATTACAAACCTGTGTTGGACAGTTTCAGAAGACCTCGTGTCTTCTAATTTCCTAAGAAAATACTCAAATTGGGGCAGATTACTAACCTGTGTTGAAAAGGGCAGATTAGATTGGCTGTCTTCGACTAGATCGGTGGTTGGGCCTTGATCGAAAGAGGTAGCTTTGGAGCTGTCATTGATTAGATTGGTGGTTGTTCTCTGATTGAAAGGGGTAGCTTCTGTGTTTGTCACTTATTAGATTGGGGTTATGCTCTAATTGAAAAGGGCAGATTAGATTGGCCGTCTTCGACTAGATCGGTGGTTGGGCCTTGATCGAAAGAGGTAGCTTTGGAGCTGTCATTGATTAGATTGGTGGTTGTTCTCTGATTGAAAGGGGTAGCTTCCGTGTTTGTCACTTATTAGATTGGGGTTATGCTCTGATTGAAAAGGGCAGATTGGCGAGTTGTCTTCGATTAGATTGGGGATATGTCCTATTGCGCACTGAGATTTATTGTTCATGTAGGCTTTTCTTTATGTCGTGTCCAACTTCTTCTGAGAAATGGTAATGACTTTTGGGGCTTGGCTGTGGTTGTTGCAGCGAGGTGGAATAGGCATGTGTTTGAGTACGGGGTTTTGGGCAACCCTTGGGGTTTATTGCTTGCCATTGTCTAATAGTAGCTCATCAACTAGTGTCGAGTTTATGATCTGTTGCTGTTGTTTCTACAGTTGTTTGTCGGACGGGATTTTCTATGGCCTTACTCTACCTCTACTGGATTATGATGATAATATGGGAGTTTGGATGAGGAGTGTGTAGTGAATTAGGTGGAATAAGCATGTGTTTGAGTACAGGGTCTTATGAGGAGGGACCCTAAGGATTTATTGCTTGCCGATGTCTACTAGTAGCTCATCTCCTTGGTGCCGAGTTCTCTGTTGTTGCTATTTCCGTTGTCGAGGTTTATTATTTGGGCTGTTATACATTTATTTGGGCCATTTTATCAGTAACTTCAGTTGATGTCTGGTAATTATGTGCAAATCTGGGTTCTATTCTCGGGAAGAAGTGCTCTAGTTCTTCACGCCCTACTAAACACCATGTGGGATTTAAATTGATATACACTTGTATTTCAGATTTTGTGGGCTGCTTAATGCTTATTATACTTATCCCAGCGGGTTGTGCTGGACCTCCTATTTTCCCACCCCGGCGGGTTGTGCCGGGGAATGCGCATTTTTTCATTTCTTTTTTTTTTTTTTTTGTTTTGTCCTCCCTGGGGTATGCCCCTTGTAGACTGTACATTCGCTTAACCCCTTTTAATTTCAAGCTGATTTACCAAAAAAAAAAAAATTGCAGCGAGATCTGAGTTTTGGTGGGTTTTTTAGGATGAACGGTGTCTGGCAGATGAAACGGACGAGAGCAGAGAGAGAAAAAGTGATTTTCTCTCTCCCCGCATGACCTTTTATACCCAGGGGGCATTTGAAACGGTGCTGAGCCCCCAACCGTTGGATCTGGGCGGGAGATTGATGTGCCGATGGATGTGTGACACGTGGAAGTGTCTACACGCATGTTGTCTCCTTCCAATGGCATTACGACGCGTGGCAGATTTGAAATCGGCAGTTATAGGTGCATTAAATGCAATCGCAGTTGTGTCTGCTCCCGAGTTCAGACTGCACTATTTTTTCCGAGGAGCTGCTTCATTTGGATAGCTTACGTTCAGAGCATTCCTTATCCTCATGTTTCTGTTTGGCCACTAGAGTTCAACTCCTCCTTCTTTTCTGAACAAAAGAACAAGGAGTTGAGGGGCTATTGTAGTGGGCCGAAATACCCGACGGGATTCAGAAGGTCCAAAACATTACACTGAGGATTCATCATTTAGTTGTCTCAGTTTGTTTATAGCTGAGTTGGCGTGTTTACACGTCATATGCTCTCCGCCGAACGATAGGAGGGTTCGGTGCAACTCACCGAGCGTAGCTTGTTGTCCGAGCACTAGCACTCTGGTTACGGTTTGTTCGGCCGGGCAATCATTTGCTCGCCGGTGCGCTTTCTCCATTCCTGGTCATCATTTGTTCGGTCACTAACCTTTCCTTCGGGACCAGTTCGTTCGGAGACCGCCTCTACGGAACATTCCAGAACCTTTCGATGATATGCGAGTTGTCTTCTCTTATCTTTGATGTGACATCTCTGCACGATGTGACATGTCTGATACA
Source organism: Rhododendron molle (assembly GCA_025413875.1). Taxonomy (NCBI): domain Eukaryota; kingdom Viridiplantae; phylum Streptophyta; class Magnoliopsida; order Ericales; family Ericaceae; genus Rhododendron; species Rhododendron molle. The sequence continues at coordinate 49,550,202 of CM046391.1, forward strand.
AATTCAGGAGGCTCTGCAGACCTGCAGAGGCGGCCTTCATTAAATGCTTCTGACACGTGACGTCATCCAAGCGTCGAAACGCGCGTGTGTCACACGCTAGGCTTGTTCAGCACGACAGACTCACGCCTATAAATAGGGAAGTTCCCCTTACTACAAAGTGACGGGTACACATCTCCATCCCTTACAAAAAAATAACCCTTTTGCCTAACATACTTCTTTTTCACCTTTATCACCTACTATGTAGATCGTCGAAGCTTTTTCCCGGAGGAACGTCCCCCCCTCCGGTTTGCAGGTATATCGAGGTCCACGTCATCCTTCCGCGGATCATCAACAGAGGTGAAAGGGTTCAAGAGGTCTTAGGCTGAAACAGCCCCCCACACTATGGAAGTATATATATATATATATAAGTATGTACCTTAGGGTACTACATAATCTAGTAGATTTCCAAATCAAATCTCCCCATTAAAATAGTCTAATTAGGCACATGTTCACATTAATATAATATTAGTACATATATTAAATATCCAAGGTACTAAGTGCACATATCAAATAAACGAAGGTACTTATATTTATTTTAAGCTTTCAAACACATGGGCAAATCTAAGAAATGACTAAATTAATAAACCCTAGTACTTGTTGGCAAGACTAAGCTATTATCCAATGGGTAATAACTCTCCTAACGATTATTGACAAATGGATAAAAAGACTATGGTACTTTCTACACTTAAATAATACTTAAGTACTTTAAACATGTGTATATAAGCCTATATATAACCATATCTATGTGCTTAACAAATCTATCAAAAGATCTAGGATGAAAGATCTATTGTCCAATGGATAAAAGTTTCCCTAACTTTAATCGCCCAATGGGTAAATGTTAAAGATCCAAAGGGTTCCATTAGGGTTGGGAGGGTTCATACGGTTCAAGAAGGTTTAAAAGACTCATCTAGGGTTAGGAGAAAGTAACTAAGTGAAATGGTAGTTAAGTTTCTCTATCTAGTTGGTTAGAAACTAACTAGACTTGCCATGTAGGGTTTCTAGCCAAGAGTATCATTTTGAGATTTACTAGAAAATATATAAGTGCATTTATAAGCACACTTGTCTTTAGAAAATGGCTAGATTGCCGATGAGCGAAAATTGAATTTTATAAGTCAGAAATCTAATTATGACAGATTATTACAATTAAGAGAAATTTTAAAATCAAATCCAAGTAATTAAGCAAAAATTCAAATATTTAACGAATTTTTGTTTACCAAAAATCAGGATCGTTACAGTCCATTTCCGCATTAACCCCCGCCAACCCACCCACCCACCCCCGGCGGACCCAGCCCTCAAACAGCAATGTTTGGTTTAAAAAAAAAATCTTGCCATCAATTTGCAATCCTATGGAGCATAAACGTGATTATGAGAGCCCTAGAGACAAAATTTGATTATGTCTCTTTAGAATAATATGATCAGAATAATAAGATCTTCACACCCGTTCAAATGGATTAAAAATTGAAGCACTTAATTTTTTAATAGGTAAACGGTCTAAAAAAATTAAGTGCGCAAATTTTCACTCCGTTTGAATCGGTGCAAAGATCATCATCAAATGTATGCCATACAAGGTTGTACCTTGTTGCGATGACAATTCCTAAATTCATAGCCTCCATCCAATGTTCCTTTGGTGCCATAGGCCCGAACAAATTCAGTAAGATTATTAGATGCTTTGCCCAATCATTTACTGGATAAATCACACTGTATAAATCATAATTTTGTTGAAGCTCTTCAATAAGCTCCTCTCGTACTCGATTCCAACCATTTTCACTATACCCGATTTGTGCAGCTATCGCCCTGAATCCATAATGACCATCACCAAGCACATCAACTGTGTGAGAAATATAACACTGATAAGCCTGAGGTAATCGCTGAATGTAGCAATCAAGAACGGGTGGAAGCGGAACCCCCGAACCCTCCCACGTCTCCCTCTCCCTCTCACTCGCGATGTTGCAGTCCTTGATCTTGAAGTGGATGCTTCTAAGAAAGAAGGTATGCGATGTGTACTTTGCTCATCTTTACCTACAGGTCGACCTCTATGTTCTGTGTTGTACGATGGAGGTCGAACTGTGCTACGAGATGGATCTGCCATATCGATAATCCTGTCTATGATATGCTCTCGTATACGTGGATCCATCCCATCTATCTCAACGACATGAGATGTCTTGTTAGGTCGTGTTCCGTTCTCATTAAACTCGGTTGCGTGCATAGACAACCTAGTCTAATGAGCATGGATACTGTATAGCAGAATTGGAGTTGAAATGGAAAGCGCTTTCATTTCGGACCAAGCACACGGCTGCAGTTCTTCATGACGCACTGACTTATGTGCCAAATACATAGGATGTGATATGCCGTGGGGAAACATGCTTCAATGGCGTTTATAAGTGCTAAATCCCGATCTGCAAACACCAATGGCAATGATGCCCCCTTTTGAAGCATCCAATTTTTTAAGGTATCCAATGCCCATGTCAGTGTCTCTTCTCTCTCATTACTAAGATATGCGATCATAAACGAGTAAGTTCGCAGTGTGGATGTGATACCCACAACCTCCAATAGTGGTATTCGATACTCATTGGTCTTGTATGTGGCGTCAATGATCAATACGGACGAAAAGTTGACAGATAGTTGTAGGCTCAAAGGATGAACCCAAATAATATCTGTGATTTCGTTCGTATCTGCATTTGTACGAAATTGATGGAGGTAATCTTTCTTAAGTAATTGACTTATGACATACTGAATAGGAGTTAGACCATCCAGTTTGGCTGCTTTGTTTGAAAAAATGGCGTTGTAAACGCTCTTGATTCTTGTAGTGTTTGACAGTTCGTTTTGCTTCAAAATATTAAGAATCTTACGAGGCGCGGTGCTGTTGGCTATGTCGACCACAAATTATTTCTCTATTGGTTTTAGCCTTGACGGGTACTCGTGGCCCTCAATATATTTTACTATTTCATGGTTGTGGACACCACTAATAACCTCTAAACCCCACCTGATACCGAATGGATGTTTTGGTATACCTCGCAGTTGAAATGGGCAATCGCATTTTTTAGTCCCAGTGTTTCTTTGCAAGGATTGCCCTTCAACCAGATACCGTGGCGGTTCGTACTTTCCTCCTTTTTCACAACCAAGAATGCACTTCGGCAATTTGCCGCCTTTTAACTTAGCAGAATTTAAAATGACGACCACAATATCATATTTTAGACCAACGCTTCGCACCCCAGTTAACATATCTTCTCTACTTTCAAAAATCTATATAAAAAAAACGAATATGTATAAGTACAACATTAACCAGTCTTAACATAAATAACGAATATGCAAAACAATAACAGTAAAAACTAACCTAGTCGGTAGTAAATTCGAGTGTATAATTGCGACTATTGTGGGAGATGCTCTCCTCACTACGAATATCATTCTCAAATGACCAACTATCTGAAATTGAAAAGTCGCAGTCATCCATTGTTCCGCTCTGAATTTTTCGTTGCGGCGTTCTTAAATTTTTTTTGTCTACACAGTCTATGAGGAAAGCCTAAGTAACCATGCTACTAATCAAACTATTATTTCTTATATTTCAAAAATCCGTTCTTTCTTCTTTTGAGGAAGTCCAAAACCCATCCATTTTTTCTTGGATTATAAGTCGTTAATTTTCACCAAAAATCATTAGTCTAAATTTTGTGGATTATGTTTGACATATAAATAATCAGAAAAGTCCCAGGTCGGATGGTCGGACGAGTCCAATTAGAATCACCATTGCTTCCTTAGGCGACACGAAGCCAGACTTGTTGACAAACTTTCAAGGGTGTTAGCCTCGAGTTACTCCACAGTCGTAAAAACAATCGTAAAACATTGTGCCACATGAACGGATACCTTTGGAGTGGAAGCCACTTATGCTTTAGACCAGTAATTTTAGTAGAATAAATTTGCTAGCTATTTTTAGTACTTCAACTTAACATGCATTTTTAAACACATAAAAAAAGTATAACTAAATTTTTTACTAGAAAAGGTGATTAGAAATATTTTACCATTCTTCTTAGCGGATAGTATGGCTACGGAAAAGAAAATATGTCGGCTTTCGGAAGGTGAATGTGGCTATCGAACGAAACGACTTTTTATGGTAAGCTTACGGTAGCTTCAAAATAGAAAAGAAAAGACTTTTTTTTTCTCTTGAAACTAAATATTGACTAAACTACAAATTTTTTTGGATTGAGAGGCTGATCGGGTGGTGGTTTGATGGCGGCCTTGGGTTGAGTTTCTTGAAAAACTCAAGAAGAAACTCAAGAATACCAAGAACAAAGAACAAATACGAGGAGAAAAGTTGGAGAGATTCAAGGTGTGAGATGAATGACTTGACAAAGAATCCTATTTATAGGAAAATGAGCAGCTCCGCCCCCCCCCATATTTGCTCCATGGTTATGTCCAATCCAATTTTAAGCATGCTATACCTAGAAAATCTAGAAAAGACTATTTATAAGACAATTCATAGGTTTAAGTCTAATTCTAGGCTTTGTAAAATAATTGAGAGAAAAAAAAGTGTTTCAATTGATCATGTTTATCCGACTGTTTTTTTTCTTCATTTTTTTTATCTTTTATAGATTCAAAAATATAGTTACAAAAATAAGTGTTTCAATTTTCAATCCGTTTAAACCGGTGCAAAGATGTTATTTTTCTGATCATTTCATCTTAAATGGTCGTAATACATTTTTGACATCAAGGCATTTCAATGGACACCCTAAGAGAGTCTTGAAACTAAATAATGAGTTTTAGGGTGTTTGTTGAAAGGCCTTAGAGCAAAAAATTCATTATGTCCATTTAAAATAAAATGATAAAAAAAATATGATTTTTGCCCCGGTTTAACTGAATTGAAAATTGAAGTACTTAATTCTTAAATTATATTTTTTAATATAGAAAAGGTGTATTTATAGAAATTAAATAAATAATATAAAAAAATTAAATAAAGAAAAAAAATAAAAAGTGGGATAAGAGTAGCGAGGGCCGGGTGTTTTGGTTTGGGGGAGGGGGGAAAGCAATTTACGTCCTTTCTACTTATTACATCGCTCTCAAATTATTATTCTACTAGTGTTTGTCCGGCTAGACACTACGCAGCCTAGTAGCCGGAGGTATGAACATATTTGTAATATAATTTTGTTTTATTATGTCAATGCCAGAAGTCGAACAACAGATAAAAAGAATCGATGACATTTTTGTAATATATTTATAAGAGTGTGAGTATTTTCTTTAGAGAGTTAAAAAGTACATATCAGCCATTGGGTCAAATAAATTTCAGTCTTTCTTTTAACTTGTATTTGTATGGTTTCATACCCTTGTGTTTTATCGGGTAGAATTTTCTTTCCATTCATCATCAAAACCAAAATATCCAAATGGAAACCAAACAAAGCAAACATTTCTCTCTCTCATTCTTACTTCATGCAGGCGCAGCGCCCAACTGAAGTCTCCCCCTCCCACTCCCACTCCCACTCCCACTCCCACTGCCCGACGACTTCCTCGATTTCTCCACGACCGTCCATTACTCAGTTGATCGATCGTCGAATCAATTAACCAATTCGCTATGCCGTTACGGCGCCGACTGAATTCCAGGGCTTTTCCTGTGCTGCTCTTCTCTTCGATCCTTCTGTGCTGTTTTCCAGGTACTTCCCCTTCGATATCTAGGGTTTTTGCTCTTTATTTGTCTTATCCAAATTTGAAAACATACATGATGCATACGAGTCCAAGTTGATTGATTGCAAGTATTATAGCATAACACAAATAGTGATGCTAAATTTGTCTGGTTAGGTTTTATTATTAAATGTGAGTCATGGAAGATAAGATTATTAAATTCGTTTATAGGAAATGCTAACTACACCCCGCTGGGTGTAGGTTAAGGTTACGAAAAGCTTTGAAATACGTGAAGAGTGTACACGACTATGGGGAAGAACACTTTTCCACTCCTGAATCAAGCGTTGATTGGCGCTTTTGGATTTCTCAATCGGTCCCAATCATGGTTGCATCTACTGGTGTTCTTTTCTATATTTAGTTCGGGGAGTTATTAATATTCTTCGTGTAATTAAAGCTTGATTTGAAGTAACTAAATTGATAGCTGGTTGTAGCAGTTAGGTTGCGTTTTGTCGTTTCTTGTGTTATACCAGAGACTGAATGTTGAGAAGTTTGTCAGTTGTTAAAGGGGGGCTTTTATGAATTTGGAGGAGAGACAGAATTCATAAATGAAGCTTGGCGGATATTTATCATGTCAGTGGTTCAACTGCTTTGTGTTGGATCAAGAAGAGATTATATACTGGATTTTGTAGAGTATACACCATTGAGCTTTGCTTTGGATGTTTGAAGGTGAAACAGGGCCGTCAGGAATATAGAACTTTCCCATTGGGGGACGGAGAGTAACCCAGTTTGGATGATGTTACAGTGTTACATGGTGCTTAGATTGCAACTTACCGAGAAGATTTTATGAACACTGTTTACAAATAGTTGGAGTTTAATCTCTGTATTCTTCATTTGAAGTTTGTGTCTGTATTCTAGATGTATTTACAGGCTATCTGATTGTCTCTGATTTTTGGTATCAATGTTTGATTCATTCTGTTTGTTATAGTGAGTATGGGTGACCATACAGTAAGTAGCATATTGTATTTGTCCAATGTGCTCATTGAAGAAAGTCAGCCAGTTTGCTGGTCATTATGTTGCCCATTGAATCATCATTTCAGTACCCTATCTTTACATTTCGCGTTTTTTGTCATCTTTAAATTGTGAAGCCATCTACACTACTTCCCTGAGTCATTTGTTGAAGGAGTATTGAACGGTTTCAACTTAATTTCCATTTCCATGTTCCTTGAGATGATTTTAGACAAAAGTTTCACCAGTTACATTTAATAACCGTGGGTTCTGTAATTGAGGCAACTTTTTCATGACAAGTTTGCCTGTTGGCAAATCTTTCTAATGTTTATCAATTTAAATGTTTTCGTTTTTCGTTTTTCGTGTCTGTTGCAGGATCCATAATGTCAGCAATGGTTACAGTCAACTCCATCGAAATATTTAATACACATGCGTGGCTACCATCCAAACCTACTGTTTACTTTCAGTGTAAAGGTGAGAACAAGACATATTTGCCAGATGTGAAGAAGACTCATGTCTCTTACACTTTTAAGGGTGAAGAATCTTGGCAGGTGTGTGATTAGTTATGCCTGTCTGGTATTCCTGATATTTTATTCGTTGCCTAAAATTTGTTGGACAAACAACTTGTCGACTTCTTTTCATCGTGCCACACTTTGATCATCTAAGCATTTGTTTGGGTTTACAAGGAAGACAAGTTACAAGGCAATATAATCTACTATTTTTTCTCTTTCACGAGTGAGCAACTTCTTTGTTTTCCTTTTCCTTCTTTCCTAACAAGCTTCCAGAGCAAGCATGACTGCAAACATAGATGTGATGCTGTCCATAATAGTTGCAATGGGTTGTTTGGTAATTTCAAAAGATTTGAATTTCGAAGTCATGGGTTGATGGGTATTTCCTTTTTTTTTTTAATGGTTATTCCATTGGTCGATATGCGAGTCTACTAAAGTTATATGCTTAACATACATTTAATGATGTCATTTATACGTTTACTGCACAATGTTCACAGCCTCAAAACAACCCCTTTTTCTTGGTGTTTTGATCGTCCTTAACCTTATTTCAATTGTTTCCTACATCAATTTTGGTATCAGAGCAAGGGTAGCATCATGTCTACACGATTTGGAAGACATTTTAGAAGAAGACTAACTGAGTTCCAGCGTAATGAGATTCCTTTTAGGATTGTGGACTTGATAGTTTTGTTATCGGCTTAATTATTTGGAAAGCCGACCCACTCAAAGGAAGGTGATAATTAATCAGGTTATGCAGTGTAAAACGGGTTTGATTGATGATTCAAAAACACCCAAAGAGCACCAAGGTTGACGAAAGTTTGCTGTCATTGCTCTTGAAGAGGCTCAAGTTAAAGCAATGAATGTAATGTTTTGTGTATTGCTGTTATGGGAGAATTGAAGAGATAGGTTGTTGGTGTTGCATTTAATATGGGCTAGTTCATGTTACCCATAGGTTTCAAGGGGAGCCCAGGCGCGTGTCTAGGTGCACCCCCAGCGCCTTGCATGTACCCAGGTGAGGTGACTTTAACAAGGCAAAGACTAGGCGCGAAAAGGTGACGAGGCGCAAAAAAGCGTGCTTCTTTCAAAATTGATCACAGCCTAAGCGTCTTGTTGTGTAGGTTAAAATTATTACCTTGCCTGTGAGATCTCAAACAAAATAAACGGGTTTCCTCATTCAATCTATCGTCTAGCTACTGATTAATCAATCGTCTCAAACAAAACAAAAGGGTTACCTTGGCCGACACGATGAAGCCCTGCTACTAATTCAATTGATCGTCTCCGTAGGATGATTGAAGTCCAATTAGGATAAGTACTTGCTTTAATTTTATTTTCAAATGTTGGATGCTTGTCTTTTGTTGATTTTGAAGTTATAATTCTTCTCTATGTGAGATCGGTGACTATTAGAAATTTGATGGATGTTTTTGTTTGTGTTTGGTTTGTGTTTTGAAATTTTTTTTTTTGAAAAATAGTAGGGGTAATAGGTGGAGAGATATAGAGAGAGAAATGTTAGAAGTAGGGGGAATCTAGGGGGAATTTTTTGAAAAATACTTTTTGAAAAGCAAACAGAACAAGGCATTTGTCATTTGAAATATCAGTGTATGCTAGGTTCCCTATTTTTTTCAGCATAGGTGCGCCTCGCTTCAAAAAGGCTTGCACCTCTCGCCTTGGGCCCAACAGGACTTTGCGCCTTTTGCCCTTGACAACTATGTCACTACCTCATCATGCCAATTTAAGTTTGGAAAACCAAAAGGTCCACTGACTTCTAATTTCACACTGGAGGATTTCAAGGATTTTTCTCATACATCAACTGATTTCAGCTTTGGAAACCCGAATGACAGTGTTGCTTTCTTATCTTCACCTGTGAAGAAGATATGTCAACTTCTGTTTGCAGATTTTGATACAATGTTTTCAAAGGTGATTTTGGGGCTCGCCTCGAGGCAAGGCACAGTAAAAAAATGCTTTTGGGCAGAGAACCACAAAGGTGTTCGCCCATCTGTTGAAGGCATACAAAGGCGTCGGGCGCCTTTCACATCTTTTTTGCCTAGACTAGATGACGGAAGAGAATGTATCAAAAGTGTCGTTTCTTTTTTTCTTTTCTCATAACTGAAGAGTCGGTTCATTATAAGTTGTTCGGGCGAAGATGAAGGGTTTTCGCGTAGTTGGAGACGACTTAAAGTGCTTTTAATAGTTGTATCTATTAATGTACTATGTTTTTAAGCCTTAACATGTTTTTTTGTCAATTCTATGTACTTTTTTTTTGTAAGGCACCTTTGTATGGCACAAATCCGCAAACACTATCCCCCTATTTTTATGGTGTTTGTATACGTAAAAAAGTAAAAAAAAAACCAAAGGCTTATGGCTTAACGCCTTGGGGCTTATGCTTCGCCTCATGAGAGGTCAATAGCCTTGCCATGCGCTTTCACATCTAAAAACTTTGTTTTGATATGAAGATATAGATCCAATTGAAAAGCTTATGGATTATCATTCTTCAACTTTTTTTCTCTTACTGGGTTAGAGTGATGCAGTCGATAAATTTAATAAACGCAATGGGTAGTTTGGTAACTTTAGAAGATTCATAGTCATGGCTTGATATTTATTACACTGGTCGATATTTGAGTCAACTAAATTACATGCATTTGCACTTAGATTCATTTAACAAGAAGTTTCTATTCGTTCAATGCAACTATTAGGTTCATTTCATCACATTGATGTCCTAGTATTACTCAATGTATCCACCCATTTCCAGGTTCATTCATCTCATGATGGATCCATTGTTCCTAGACCTCTAGGACATAGGCAATAGTTGTATATAGTCATTGATAGTTTCATGCATTGTTGGAAGAGGAATGACCATTTTCATTCAATACATGTTGTGGAATCTATAAATTAATGTAACTTCAATATTTTAGAATAACGAATGAAAGAATGAAATTTCCAAGTGCTTTATAGCTTTCAAGATTGTGTGATGCAACAATATTCTTTGGTGTGAGGCTAAAAAGGCCCTAGTTGTGAGGCCTTGGTTCTTTTTTCTATCTACTGCCACGTACCATGTTAAACATGACTTCCCTAGTTCTAATCCATGACTCTTTCCCCTATTTTTTTCCATGGGACATGGGAAAGTATAACAAAACAAACACACTATTGGTGCTCCATATAAGACCTTGCTCAGTCATCCATGTATTGCTATCTTTGCCGATCCACAATAGTATAAGGATATGAGATAATTCTGTAGGACCTGGTAGTGATTTTCTGGTTTAGTGATTTTTTGGTTTATCTTGAAGGATTAGTGTCAATTGATAACGTTCAAAAGTACGTAGTGCTGAATCCATTTGGTTAGCGGCTCATCACAGATGCATACTTATAATGGGTTCTGATAAAGATCAACACCAAATGATCGAGGCATTGGTTTTGGTAGGCGGCTTCCATTGAATGCGCCGCATGATCAAGGCGTAGGTTTTGACACTCTTAACCAGAAATCGTCGCCTGGTATTAGAGAATTATCTTTCACATCCTTATATGATATGGGAAGATAGTAGTACATGGAGGATTGCACAAGGCCTTATATGGAAAATCCTATACTAGGAGTGTGTTTGTTTTTCTTTACTTTTGCAATGTTCTAAAACTCATTACTCGGTACTCGCTCAGCCAGGCACCTTGGAGCAAGTACTCGGCGTTAGATGGCGAGTAATGCCCACCGAGTAGGGATTACTCACCTCGGCCAGGCACCTTGGAGCGAGTACTCGACAAGGAATACCTTGTTTTAGAACACTGTATTTTCTCATGTCCCATGGAAGACCTGGCTCTTGCTTTTCCCATATTTTTCAAAGTTCCTTTAGAACCAGGGGCTTTGTCTTTGTTCTCACTCCTCAATTGTATTGAAACCTGTATCTTTACAGTGGATTGATTCCAACAAAAAAACAAATTGCATTTGAGCGCCTTCAAAGGCTATAAGCTAGATGAGAATGATACTTATCCAGCTTTCTTGTGACTGCAGTTGTCAAGCTCTGGTTGTGTATCTCTTGGGAATATGGCAATGCAGATATTGTGACTACTACATCAAAAATTATGGTGGACTGCTATGTTTAACATGGTACGTGGACGGTAGATAGAGAAAAGAACCTAGCTTCACACCTAGAAAACCTTAGGCGTCACAACTAGGACCTCTTTAGCATCACACTGAAGAATATGATTGCAACACATGACTTTGAAAGCTCTTGGAAATCCTCTTTCATTCATTATTCCAAAATATTGTCGTTACATCAATATATAGACTCCACAACATGTGTTGAATGCAAATGATCATTCCTCTCTCAAGAGGACTAGAACAATGCATGAACCTATCAATGATTTGATACGACTATTCCTATTCCCTAGAAGTCTAGGATCAATGAATCTCTAATGAGATGAATGATCCTAGTATTGGATGGATACATTACAAAATACTTGGGCATTAATGTGATGAAATGAATCTAATAGTTGCATTTAACGAATGTATCTAAGTGCAAATAATATAACAACGGGTGTTCTTAAAATAAGTCTAGGTGCTAGTCTTGGACTAGTGGCCTAAGCACTGAATTAGGCGGCAGGACATTTAAGGCGGGATTAGGCGGCAACTAATTGGGTGGGCTGAATTAGGCGGCTAAGGGGGGATTAATCGCAGAATTAGGCGGTTAGGCGAGATTAATCATAGAATTAAATAGCGATGTGGGGTTTTTTTTTTTTTGTTGGGGAGGGGGGTAAATACCTAGTTTTGCAAATCTAGGAGGTTAAATGTTGTGGTAATATACTATTTTTGCTAATCTAAGAGGTTAAATGTTGTGGTAATATTCTATTTGGGTGTTAGTGTGGTTTTAATATAATATATACTTGGACAACATACAATATAAAATGATTTAAATTTAAACCTCGTTGCTGCTGCAAACGGATCACTCTCTCTCGTCTCTCTGCATTGTCTCTCTTGTCTTCCCTCTCTCTGTCGGTTCTGTTCGTATGTAGTCACTTTTTTTTTTTCATCTGTTGGGAAATAAATTGAAATTATGCATATTCAAGCTATGTTTGTTATGGAATTACGTATATGTAGGTTTTATTTCCTCTATTTGGATGTCATTTTATGTTTTGTTCTTCATATGTTGTTCTACTTACTCAAAACATGGGGAGTGGGGGAGGAGAAAATTTTAAAATTAAAAAGGAAAAACCAATATATCCCTAGGCAGTAGGTGCCGATTAATCCCCGAGTAATGAGCGTAGGCGCTAGGCGGTGTGCGGCCTCCCAATTAGCGCCTAGTGACTTTTACAACATTGAATTTAACTTAGTAGACTCACATATCGAGTCATCGACCAATGGAATACCCATCAACCCATGACTTCTAATCTTCCTTAATTTACAAACTGCCCATTGCATTATTATAGACTGCATCAGGATGTGAGACGTGGCGTAAGAAAAGTTTGTTGAAATTTATAGGTGGGAAGGTTTTTAAAGCTTGGTTCCTCTGTTTTTGCTAGTGTTTTTTTCCTTTCAAAATTTTAATATTCTAGGAGCCAAAACTATGTGATTGGCCAGAGTCTAAAATCTGTTATGGGCCTTATGGCAGTAAATACATATCCATCTGCTAAGAAACTATGGTTGATTTCGAACTTCTAGTTCCAGAGAATAGGCAATGGTTTCTCCGTATACGATTTTACTACTAATGTTGTTGACATGTACATGTAACTAATTGAACCATGCGTTCCTTGTTCAATTGTTGGATTTGGGTGACAAATTGTATGATCTATCACCTTGAAGTCTAAAATGGAGATTCCTCTGAAGAAGCTAATAGCAAAACTTTGATCTTATGTTTACAGCCTTTGATGGAATTTCCAAATACGAAATGCAAGCGGTGTGGGTTCTACGAGGAAGACATCTTAAAATCAGATGAATTTGATGAGTGGGAGTTTTGCCCTTCTGATTTTACTAACCCTGATGGAAGTTATAACAAGTTCAAAGTCAAAGAATTCAATGCTACATTCTTGTGTCCTGATTGTGTGCCTCTGGGATGCGGTGAGTGTTTTTGTAACCTCGCTTGTGTTGGAATGTTTCATTTGGTCTAAACTTTTACGTTCTGAGCTTGCCTTGGAGAATTAATGGTTAGTAGAGGAAAAGCAAGACTATTACTGATGTCTAGGGCTGTAAGCGAACCGAGCCGTTCACGAGCTCGTATTGGCTCGGCTCGAGGTGTTCACGAACGAGCTCGAGCCAGTTTTTATAGCCCGTTTGACAAATGACCCGAGCTCGAGCTTGAACCGGCTCGGTAGCCGGAGTATATATATGTATATTTTCCCTTTGTTTCCACTCTCCACTGTCCCTAAGGAAGAGACTAGAGAGAGAGCCAGAGGGAGGCGAGTCTACCCCAAAGCCCTCTCCTCACTCTCAAGCCGTCGCCTACCCCAAAGTCGCCAGTGCCGGTCTCCGGTCTCACTCTCCGGCCACCTCCTATCGTCTTCAAAGCCACCGAATCTGAGCCCGCAAACCACTGTGACATTGTCGTATTCGACGTCGTTGGCTCCGGCAATGGTAATAACAGCTACCCTTTGCTCTCTCTCTTATCTGGCCATCGTCGGGTTTCAATAAGTGGATTTGAAAGGGATTTCAATTGGTTGGGTTTGAAGTTCAATCGGTGGGTTTGAAACGGATTTCTTGATTTTGATTTTTGTTATGTATGGATGTGTATGTATGTATGTAGTTTTGAGTATGGATGTGTTTGAAAGGGGTTTCTCTTCTTGATTTCGATTTCTGTTGTGTATGGGCATGAAAGGATTTCTTGATTTCGTTTTTTGGGGGTTTTGATTTTTGTGTGTATGGATATGGATGTGTATGTATATATCTGTGTATATATGGTAGTCTTTTGACGAATTCGAGCTCGAGCTTTGCACATACTTGGCGAGCCGAGCTCGAGCCCAGTTTTTTTAGCTTGATTCGAGCTCAATACAAACCAATTTTTACCGAGCCAAGCTCAAACATGCCAATGCTTAGCTCGACTCGGCTCGTATACACCCCTACCGATGTCTAAACTTAACAAAAATGAAAAAAGAGAAAGAAACTACTATCATGATGACCTTAGTACCTTACTGCGTCAAGTTTGGATTTCCTATTCAAACCACTACTTTCAGTTATTCTGTACATGAGATCCCCAAGCAAAGGATTTCCATAGTTGTATTAGTAAGTTTGGATTTGTGATATTAAGAGGTTCAACGAATGTTGGTAGGATGATTTGGCATCATAGTGTTCCAGAATGTAAGGATAACCAAATTCTCAACGTTTCCACAGGTGGTGTGGTGGGGACTTGAGCCTCAGGGCCCAGAATTGGTCCAAAAGTTTCATGGTTGAATCACGACACTCTTTACACTATTTCCATCTCAGATGGTCCTGGTTGTAGTGATTAGGGAGACTGACAATTAATCCTGTGGAATGGCATGAGTTGTTCAGGGTTACTTACAGTAGGTTTTGTTTGACAAATTTTAGGTTCCAACAAAAGTCAATGTTCAATGTTTTTACTCTCACCATGCATGATTTTCCATCCCAGATAAGAAAAACATCTACCTATAACGACTTGCAACTATGTGGTGATAAATAAATAATGGGGAACATACCTAAGGATCATTCCAGGTTCTATTTCCGTTGTCATGTTCTTAGCTAGTGCTAGTGGTGATCCTTTTTGCTTCCCCTCACTTTTGCATTTTCCCAGTTGTGCGTTCATGTCTCTCTGCACTTGTTTATGCATTGTGTCATTCATGTTTCTGTAGATTCTAATCATGCCTCTGGTGCACATAATGGAGGCAAGGGAATGGACTTGGCCATAGCACATAATGGAGGCAAGGAGATGCACTTGGCCGTGGTAATTTTAATCAGCGCCTTGGTTTCAACCGTCTTTACTCTTGTACTAGTTGCTTCATACATGTACTGGCAAAAGAGAAAGAGGGAACAAGGGAAGGCCCGGTTTCGGAAAACATTTTGAAGAAGGTGATGACATTGAGGATGAGTTGGGTCTTGGGCATCTTAAACCTCTGTGATGAAGGACAAGATCTAAAGTGTTTTCACTTATGGTAAGTGTATTTTTGAAATAACTTGAGGAAACTTTAATTTTGCACCACTTGGTTTGGCATGTTTCTTTTAGTCAGTAGTATTGATGTCCATATGTAGGTTAAGTCAAATATGTTTATTTTATTAGTCTTTTATTCTTCCTTTTCTTAGTATCTTTTTTATTTTTCGTGGTTGGCAAGATAATATTGTTTCCTAATTGAGTGGGTGTGAGCTTATATGTTTGTAGGTTAAGTTAAATATGTTTATTTTAGGTGAAAGTACATAAACACCCCCTCAACTATCACTTTTTCCCACGGAGACCCCCTCACATTTAAAAGCGCCCATATAGACCCCTTCAACTACTGAAAACGAAAAAAATGCTATCTCTATTAACGAAATGGAGGAAATGACTAAGATACCCTTTTTTATAAGGCGAAAGTACATAAACACCCCTTCAACTATCACTTTATTCCACGGAGACCCCTCTAACATTTATATTATATCCTTATTCTATCAGTTGTTCTAATCATTTTTTTTTCATTTTATACAATTTATTTTTTTCTTACATCAATCATTTTAAAGAGAACCTTTTGTATATAACCATAAAAAATAGTGCGAAAACCATGGCGTGACGGCGGCAGGTGACGCGGTGATTCTTTTGCTAATAAGAAATGAGAAGGGAAGAAGACGAGGGAAATGAGAGAGGTGTGGGAGAAGAGAAGTTGAGGAGAATGGTGGTGGCAGTGGACGGCAGTTGTTATGTTGCTTTTCCCATCTCTATTTTTTAACTTTTCTTTCGAGAGAGAGTGTGTGTATGTATTGGAGGAGAGAAAAAAAAGGTCACCGGAACCGGTGGTTAGTTGGTTAGGGTATAGAGAGAGA
The DNA here is from genome assembly GCA_025413875.1 of Rhododendron molle. Taxonomy (NCBI): domain Eukaryota; kingdom Viridiplantae; phylum Streptophyta; class Magnoliopsida; order Ericales; family Ericaceae; genus Rhododendron; species Rhododendron molle. The sequence goes on from CM046391.1 coordinate 49,566,294, forward strand.
ATAACTTAGATAGAGAGGGAGAGATTACTTGTGATTGAGAGGGGGGAGGAGAATACAGTCCTTTTAAGTTTTAATCCAACCATTGATTTTAATTGTTGAGATGGAGTGCTTTTTTTCTTACAAAAATTGTGTGGGTGGAACCGGCCCCCATATATATATGTATATATATACACACACACACAGTCTGGCTCAAACGAGGGAGTCCTCATTTTAGTTAAAATGCGGACCTCCTCATTTCTCCCATTTCCCAATCGAATTTCAGTGATCCGAGCCGCTCAATGTGTTCAGAACGTGATTTTAAGGGTACCCACTAGAAATTAGCAAAAAAAAAAGGTCTGCATTTTAACTAAAATGAGGACTCCCTCATTTGAGACAAGACTATATATTAGTTCGTCTCTCGTAAGTACCACCTCATTTTAATAAAATGCGGACCTCCCATTCCCGATTGAATTTCGATGATCCGAGCCGCTCAATATGTTCAGAACGTGATTTTAAGGGTATCCGCGAGAAATCAGGAAAAAAAAAGACCAGGAAGGGCTTCATACGAGTAGTTTTTGTTTGTTTTTTATCGAATGGTTCAAATAAAAACTGCTTGGATGAAACTCTTCCCGACCTTTTTTCTGTTTGTTGATTTTGTGTTTTGATTGGAGGCTATTTGTAGAGGGAAGAAAGAGAATGGTTAGAGGGGGTGTATGTATGCAACAAGGGTATTTTTGTCCGATTTATGGATGAGGGGGTTCTTCACAAACGGTTTAGAGACGGAAGGGTGTCACTTGGGTAACGGAGATTAGTTGAGGGGGTCTGTATGAGTGCTCTTAAATGTCTGTATGAGTGCTCTTAAATGTGAGAGGATCTTCGTGAGAAAAAGTGGTAGTTGAGAGGGTGTTTATGTACTTTCACCTTTATTTTATTAGTCTTTTATTCTTCTTTTCTTAGTTTATTTTTTCTCATTTTTTCGTGGTTGTGAGAATATTTGCGAAACTAAACAACTCTTCTACAACCACATATACACAAACACAATACAGGTTCAAATCCTCTCCCAATATTTCTCTCTTAACATCTTCTGAAGGTCTAGTCTAGTGATTGATAATGTCGTTAATGAGCCCATCAAATAGAAAGTTTCTGCCATTCTCCCCAAATTATTTGGGAGCATGATGCTCCCATTGAATATGGACCCTTAAATTGAAATATATGTAAATAGCATTAGATCAAAATCACTTTTTGCTAAAAATGGGATGGTTTTACTACTTTTTGGCCAAAAAATCGCAATAGTACTTACCACGAAAACAGGGTTTACAATATCATTTACTAAGACAACACTTACACTATGTTATATATGGGTACACTTGCTACATTGCATGGCTACACTTACTATTGAGATGTTTTGACAATCGATGGTAGATCAACTCCTATAGTCCAATGGTTGTAAACAATTGGGAGCATCACGTTCCCAAACCTCTTGGGAGCATCATAACTCAAATGGAGCCACATATGTTCAATTAATGGTTTTTTTGCTGAGAAATTGTCCGTTTTGTTAGATATTGGCATTGGAGGGATGTATTTTTATCAAAATCAGTGGGGAGGATCCGTCCAGTTTTGGATGATTTGTGAGCTTGTTGAGAACATTGATCACACCAAAAATTACGTTGATCGGATAACATTGACCACAGAGTCTTGGACCTTGTTACTCCGATATCAAATTTCACGAGTAATGGTCGCCAATCTCATCTTTGTCATCGAATTCAAACAACCCTGGTGAGTGGTGAATATGTTGGACCCTACATTTCTTATTCAAACTCTTCTGTGTTCTGTCGGCATCACAGGGAAGGGTTGAGAGCTGACCCAAGTGTTCTATCACACACTCTGAGTTTGTGTATGTTTCCGAGGACTGTATTAGTTGGAATTCAAGCTCATTGCTTAGTACTAGTTAAAACTGGGTATTTGAGCAATGTTTATGTTGGCAGTACTTATTTGTTTTAACAGTAAATATAGTGAGCTAAGCTACGCGTACCAAGTGTTTGATGAAACGCCCTTGAGAAATGTAGTGTCGTGGACGACAATCATTGCCGGATTTGCACAAGAGTGGCAAGTTGATGTGTGTTTGGAGCTTTACCATTTGATGAGAAACTCGACTGTGAATCCCAATGATTTTACGCTGACTAGTGTTTTGAGTGCTTGCATGGGTAATGGGTGTCTTGGAAAGGGGAAGAGTGCTCATTGTTAAACGATTCTAATGGGTTTCGATGCGTATGTGCATGTTTCCAATGCTCTCATCTCAATGTATTTCAAGTGCGGTGTAGTGGGCCGAAATATCCGAAGGGGTTCATAAGGTCCAAAGGGTCACGCCTGGGGTCCATCATTTAGTTTTCTCAGTTCGTTGAGAGTTGAGTTGGTCTGGTGACACGTCATCCATCCTTCACCGAACGTAAGGAAGGTTAGGGATTGCCCGCTGAGCGTGGTTTGTTGCCCGAACGTCGACACTCAAGGGTTTGTTTGGCGTATAAGTCTTGTGTTCGGCATAACATACTCCCCATTCCTGACATCCGTTTGTTCGGCCAGTAATCTTTCCTTCGGGACCGGTTTGTTCGGAGACCGCTGGTACAGAACATTCCAGAACCTTCCACATGATACGTGGGTTGCCTTCTCTTCTCACTGACGTGCCGTCCCTGCATGATGTGACATGTCTGACATGAACCCATGTGCGTTTGCAGATCTGGGAAGGCGGCCTTCATTAAATGCTCCTGACACGTGACGTCATCTGAGCGTAGGAACGCGCGTGAGTCCTACGCTCAGCTTACTTAGCATGACAGACTCCTCTACCTATAAATACAAAGGTACCTCTTACCCCAAAAGGACTAATACACACTTCTCCCTCTCACATAAGCAGCTCCTCTTTTTCTAGCATACACGACTGCACTTACTCTTCTTTCCCGTACTAATTAGATCGTCGGAGCTTCTACCCGAAGGAACACTCTCCTCCGGTTTGCAGGTTCCCAGCGTGCCACGTCACCTTTCCACGGCTCATTAGCGAAAGAGAAGAGGGTTCAAGAGGTCCAGGTTGAAACAGCCCCCCCAAAATTGGCGACTCTGCTGGGGGACCGTCTCTCCTAGCAAAACGTGGACCTGCGTTTGAGCCATAGACCTCCCCTTTTCCTCCCCCGTCGACATTCAGGCATGACGCAACGCCTCCCTCCACCTGGCCCAGAAAACTTCACCCTCGGTCTGGCTGGGTACGGCTCTTTGAACGTCGAGCCTAGCCACACCGCTGGAACCACTCAACCAGTTGCTCGTCCACTTAGCTATCCACCAACCGAACTCGACAACGCCCTGGAGGAGCAAAGGCGTCAAGCAGCCGTCATAACCCTCCTACAACAATGCCTTGAAGCACGGGATGGAGGTGCGGGCGTGACTCCTGTCCGTGGCCACCAGGCCGAACCAAGCCAACCGAAGAAACCTCAAAAAAGAAAACGAAAGACACGATAGGCACAGATGACCGAGGGAGCTCCATCCGAACGTCGTACCGTCTTTGACAGGCTTGATCGCACCCCCTGGGATCACCCAGCATCTTCTCGTCCATGAGTGGCAAGTGTCGTTCGAGCCGAGAGTTCACGTTTTTCGGCAACAAATTCTACGACCGGTACTCTTAGAACGGGAGCTTCGGGGCGAACCCATCGTGTTACCCGACGACAACAAGAGAAGGCAGACGGGAAAAGGCCTCTAAATCTCAATGATCCACTCGTGCGGCAGCGAACGGGAGAACTACCCGAGCGATCCGAGCAATCCAGATCACATGCCGAACGCGACATCGAAGGACGGGTCACAGGTTCGCGGGGCGAGCGAACGACGAGTAGGGGAACACGGTCTGAACGTACCAACACCATTGTTCTCTATGATCAATACACAGGGAAGCCAGTGGTGTACCAAGCAGTGGATAACGGCGTAGACATGCCACTTGTTCGACATGGAGGACCAAGGGTGGAACATCCGGAGCCCTCAGCAGAAGCTCGACTAAACCATCACGTTCAGCGAGAACATAGGCATCGTCACAGAGAGCCAAAGGCAACTCATGAGGCTCGGCAAGGGGATCCAGCGCCAGTCATTCCTCCTGCACCTGTGGATGATTCCAAGCGCGGAAAGGCAAAGGCATCTCCCTTCATCGACGCCATTCAACAAGAACGGCCCCCAGACCGTTTTGTCATGCCGAAGCTCAAACGCTACGAGGCAAAAGAGGATGCTGTTGCGTTCGTTTGTCAATTTCGTCAGACAATGAGCCTCCATAACTTCACCGAGCACTGATGTGTAAGATCTTTCCCCTTATATTAAGTGAGCCGATCATGTTGTGGTACAATCAGCTCAAGCCGAAGTCCATCAAGAATTTCAACGAATTGGAGCTAGAATTCACAAAATGGTTCGTAACGAGCAACATTCAACCGAAGACGCTGTCCATGCTGGTAAACATGCGAAGAACACCAGGGGAAACTCTTCGGGCTTATACCGAACGTTACTGGGAGATGTACAACCTGATTCCTGATTGTGACCAAAGCGTCGCGGCGGAATCCTTCATGAACGGGTTGGACCCAGCCTCGGCGATGTTCCGAGACTTATCCAGAAATCCACCGAAGACAATGGGCGATCTTATGGTCATTATAGAGAAGGATTGCGTCCACGAGGAGGCCGTTGCTGAACGAAATGCACCGAAGAACATAAACGCACCGAAGCCTGTTACGGCAAAGAAGCATGTTTCGAACGTTCGGCAGGGGCAAACAGGTCAGGTCAGTTCTGGCTCAGGAGCGAATAAACCGAACAACAAGCATAAACCGCCCCAGGTTCCACAACAGCAGCCATGGCAGCAAACACGACGCGAGCCGAGGCCTGACGAGTATGTTGCCGAGCGTACTGGATTCACCGAGCCAATCTACAAGCTTCTGAATATAATTGGCCAACTTCCGTTCTTCGTTTGGCCAACGGGGTTCCTGGGTACGGCGGGCAACGGACCAGGGATGTGCACGTTCCACAAAGAGCGTGGTCATTACACCACCCAATGTAAGCCATTCAAACGGTACTTAGAGGAACTAGCCGCAGCTGGGCATCTCAACAAATGGATCGATCTTTGGCGAAATCCACTTCCACCTCCCCCTCCCGTGGCTGGGAATCTTGTTGGCGTGATCCAAGGGTTGGTGTCCGAAGGAAAGGCAGCCGAGCTTCGTACGGAAATTGATAAAGCTGTTGCTGCTTTATCCGTTTGCAACGTAGGAACGACGCAAAAACGCAAATGGGAAGATCCGAACCTCGGAGGACTAATAACCTTCTCCGCCGAAGACATGCAAGGGGTACAAATTCCACATGTCGACGCTCTGGTTGTTACAGTCACGGTGGATTCTTCTAGAGTCCAACGGGTGTTGATCGACCAGGGAAGTTCGACCGAAGTCATGTTCCAGTCAACGTACAAGAGTCTGGGGCTTTCACCAGATAGGTTTCGGCTGGCAACTACTACGCTCGTCAGCTTCACAGGGGCTCCAGTTTGGCCCTTTGGGCTGATAACCCTTCCTGTGCGTGCCGGTTCCCGAGTGGTTAACGTCGAATTCGTAGTGGTTAGCTTCCCAAGCCCCTACAACGTTATCCTCGGTCGAGCCTGGTTACACGAGATGAAGGCAGTCCCATCAACTCTACACCAGGTGATGAAGTTCGTCGGATGGAATGGGCGACAGGAGAGCCTTCGGGGAGACCAGGTCCAGTCGAAGAAATATTACATTAGCACGGTGACCAATAAACCGAGCTACTTGGAAGTACAATGCGTCGATACGACGGACATACCCGTTCTCGAAGACGTGGGATTGCCAGCCGAGCAAAGGTCAGCCGAGGAACTCATAAAGATGCCGATAACGGAGGATGGAAGTCGGTACTTTCTCCTCAGCAGTTCTATGGTCAAGACTAAGCGTATGGAGATGTTCAATTTCCTCAAAGAGAACATCTAAGTATTTGCTTGGACTCCTGAGGAAATGCCCGGAGTGGATTCAGCTTTTGCCGCCCATCATCTGAACGTTGATCCAAACAGACGTCCTGTAATTCAAAAGGTCCGTCGTTCGGCACCATCGCATGTGGACGCAATAATGTCCGAAGTAGACCAGTTGCTTAAGGCAGGGGCTATACGAGAGATTTTGTACCCGACGTGGTTGGCAAATCCGGTCGTTGTTCCGAAGAAGAATGGAAAGCTCCGAGTCTGCGTCGACTACACCAACCTTAATGATGCTTGTCCGATGGATCGCTTCCCCCTTCCTCGGATCGAGCAGATGGTGGATGCAACCGCAGGGCACGAGCGCCTCAGCTTCATGGACGCCTACCGAGGGTATCACCAAATTGCTTTGGCGAAAGAAGATCAAAAAAAGACGGCGTTCATCTATCCTCGGGGGATTTACTGTTACAATGTCGTGCCGTTCGGATTGAAGAACGCTGGAACAAGTTTTCAACGAGCAATCACCAAGATGTTCCTTCTAAAGCTCGGCAAAACATTGGAAGCTTACATTGATGATCTAGTGTGTAAAAGCAAGCTCAGTTGCGATCACCTTCGGGATCCAGGTGAAATCTTTGCTATCCTCAAGGAATATAAGCTCCGTTTGAATGCCGAGAAATGTGCGTTTGGAGTTGGCTCGGGAAAGTTCCTCGGTTACATGGTGAGCTGCCGAGGCATAGAAGCTGATCCCACCCAACTCACGGCCGTGCAGAACCTCCGAGCTCCAACTACCATTAAAGAGGTTCAACGACTCACGGGCATGGTAGCTGCGTTGAGTCATTTCATCCGACGTTCGGGAGATCTTTGCAGCCTTTCTTTCAGGCAATAAAGACTAGTCGGCGCATGTTTGTGTGGACTGAGGAATGTGATGTGGCTTTGCAATCCTTAAAAGACTATCTTGCACAAGCTCCACTCCTCGTCACACCCTTGCCTGAAGAGGACCTTTATCTATACCTGGCGGTCTTGGATCATGCCACGAGTTCTGTTCTTGTTCGGAAGGAAGGGATGGAGCACTTACCCGTATTCTTTTCCAGCAAAACGATGACGGACTCTCAGACGAGGTATCTGCCTAAGGAAAAGTTGGCTTTAACACTCGTTTCAGCTAAAACAAGCCTACTGCCCTACTTTCAATGCCATAGGATCGTGGTCCTCACTGAGTTTCCTCTCAAGGCTTTTCTTTGGAGAACAGATTCCTCCAGCAGGATCTTAAAATTCTCTCAAGACTTGGCCAACTATGACATCCAATTTGAGCCGAGGACAGTTATCAAAGGACAAGCTTTGGTAGATATCTTTGCCAAGCTTACTATGGGGCTTAAAGACGAGGAAAACACATTGGCAACGACCGTCGAAGAAGCCCGGATAGCCGAGGCAGAAGAGCATGTCGAGTGGAATACACCTCCTTGAAAGTCTCTTCGGTCGAAGTTCGCCTTAGGCACATGAAAGCCGAAGAAGGAGTGGAAGCTCTTCTCCGGCGACGCATGGAAAATGACAGTAGATGGTGCTTCAAACGTCAACGGGGCTTGGCTGGAATTGTGCTTGTTTCTCCGGCTGGAACGGTCCATGAGCATGTCATATCCATTGGTTACCCCGCCACCAACAACGAAGCCGAGTATGAAGCTCTCATCGCTAGGTTGTAGCTCGCTCTTCGATTGGGGGCTGGTTCGGTTCACGTCTTCTGTGACTCTAAGTTGGTCGTGGGCCATCTCAATGATGATTATCAAGCCAAGGATGCACGGATGAATGCTTACGTCAGCCACGTATTGGCCCTCCTGAAGCGATTTGGCCGAGTCGAAGTGGAATGGATTGCCCGAGAGCACAATGCTCATGCTGATGCCTTAGCTGGTCTTGCTTCGGTGTACAAGGCCGCTGGGGCTCGCACCATTGTTTTTGATGAAGTTGTCAGTCCGAGCTTCGAGCTTGCAGTTTGCTCGGTCAGCACCGTTCCTTTCGGCCCCAGTCAACTGGACCCCGTTATTGCTTTCCTGAGGGACCAGATCCTTCCACCAGACAGAAGGGAAACCCACAAAGTTCGGTGCCAAGCGGCAAATTACTTGTTGGATTCACAAGGCCAACTATACCGCCGAACGTTCACCGGGCCAGATCTATGCGTGGTGCACGAGGATCAAGTACAGAGCGTTTTGGATGAGTTACACATGGAAAGCTGTGGCGGACACTCGGGTGGCCGGACGATGGCACACCGAGCGCTAACACAGGGGTACTGGTGGCCGAAGATGGTCAAGCAGTCCGAAGATTATGTGAAGCGTTGTGTTCGGTGCTAGAAACACGCCTACATACCTCACCAACCTGCCTTTCCCCTCAAAATGATCACCAGTCCTTGGCCGTTTGCAGTATGGGGCTTCGACATTGTGGGCAAGCTACCAAAGGCCCCAGGTGGGTTCGAGTACCTGCTTACTGCTACGGACCTGTTCACCAAATGGGTGGAAGCCGCTCCACTGGTTAAGACAACGGCTTCGGATGTGGAGCGCTTCATTTGGAAGCACATCATTTCCAGGTTCGGTGTACCTTATGCCATTCTCTCGGACAATGGCACGCAGTTTGTGGCAGCAGCGATCTAATCCTTCTACAAGCGCTATCATATTATGATTCACACCTCGTCGGTTGCCTACCCCCAGGGAAATGGACAGGCCGAAACATCCAACAAAGCCATCACTCGGGGGCTTAAGCGTCGTTTGGATCGCAAGCTCGGCAAATGGGTTGACGAGCTTCCTCACGTGTTGTGGAGTTATCGTACGACCCCACGACATTCCACCGGCCGAACCCTGTTCTCCATGGCGTACGGCATGGAAGCTGTCCTGCCCCTTTCTTCGCTCATCCCCACTGTTCGGGTCGAAAACTTCAATCCTATGGACAATAATGCTCTAGTTGGTGCTGAGCTTGACTTCGCCGAAGAGCTCCGCGATAATGCCAATTTGCACCATGCTGCTTATCAACAGGAAGTTGCTCGGGGCTACAATAAGAACGTCCGTGCTTGGCCATTTCAAGTTGGTGACCTCGTTCTTCGGATGGTTGTGGAAGCCAAGAAGTTGACCAAGCTTAAAGATCCCTACGAAGGCCCTTATAGGGTGATCCAAAAGATTGGCCACGGAGTTTATAAGCTTGCTGAAATGGATGGTACGCCGATTGCTAACCCTTGGAACGCCCAAAAACTTAGGAAGTTCCATGGTTAGCCTCGGCAACCTCTGTTTCGCGCTTTGCTCGTTTTTGTTTTTAATTTTGTTCGGATTGTAAGCCTACGGGCGTTTTGGTGGTAATCTACGTTCGGTCCATTCACTTGTTCGGCTTTGGCATCTGATTGTTGGGTATAACATCTCGCCCGTGATATAGCCTTCAGGTTTTGGCACTTCTACCTCGATTATTTGGCACTTTTACCTCGGTTTTCTTGCACTTTTTACCGAGCATTTAACCTTCGTTTTCTGTACCCATCTTTCTGCCTTCGTGTTGTTTTTCTTCTTAAAAACAGCCCGACGGCTGGGGGCTACTATGTGGGTACTGGTAAGCAAGTTAGGCATGGTACTTTTACTTCGGGCTTACAGGGTTATCCGAACAAATCTAACCGAGCGTCATAGATTTGTGTATATTCCACATAAATTCACATACAGGGATATCATCCGAACGTAAATACTTGGCACATTCATGACATTCAAACAAAAATCCGAACAGATATATCAAAACGAGGAAATATCAAACCATGCTATCCGAGCAACCACATTTGAGTTACAAATATCAAAATAAGCATCAATTAAAACAAGGAGTGGCCGTGGTAGATCGTTCGTGGCCACCCTTAAACGTTTGTTACTTACAAATTACCGTTCGGAAAACTCCTAAATGATCGGTGCCGAACGTCCCAAATCAAAAGTTTGAACGCAAACACAACAAAAAACAAAACAAACTAAGCTGAAACAATTCTAAGTTTGAGCCTCGGGAGTAGTCGTGGCCGAGGGAGAGACGGGTTGAGCAACTGGTGGGGCTGGGGTGTTCTCCGGTTCAACTGTAGCCTCTCCAGCAGCTGGAGGCTCACCATGAACTTCGACAGCCTTGAGGGGCGGTACTTGAACAAGGGATCTTCTTTCATCGTCCGACTCGACGCTAGCCTCATCGAAACCCATGTTGAACCCTAGCATGAAGCTTTTCTTGTGTTGCGCTTCCCGGAGCTCGGTTTGCAAGGGCATCAGTTCTTCGGCTGCGTCTTCTTCAGCCTGATAATAACCCTTGTCATATTGGGCCTGCAGCTCCTTTTTCATCTCCTCCTCCATCTCCTTCCTGCCCAGAGCCCTCCCCTCAGCTAGCCCCTCGTCCTTCCCTTCGGCCTGCGCCTGCTCGGCTCCGTCCTGCAGCCCCTTGATCACATCGTTCAAATTGGCGATGGTGATCTCTTGGCTTCGGCGGGCATCCTCCGACTGCTCGAGGCACTTCTTGTAGTCCTAGGCAGAAGTTTGGTGTAACTCCACCTTCTGTTGGAGGAGCTTCGCCTGCTTATCGTGGTCAATAAGATGGCGCTGGGCGCTCATGATAGACTGAGTAGCCTGCGAATAGAATCGAGTATAAGAATCCGAAGGAAAACAGTTGGCAAAAATTGTTCATGCTTTACAATACAATGAGACACTTACCCTGCCTGCGAAGTAATAGTAGCGCTCAATGCCGTCTTCAGGGACCCTTGAGCGGCGATGTCCCTCGGCAGCCTAAGCCCGGCGTGAAGGGTGAAGGCCAGCGAGGGATCCTCAATCAAACTATCCGAACGTAGGATCTGTTTGTTCCGAGGGGTGATGAAGCTGGGAGCCCAGGGAACGTCGACGTCCCGGCTTTCGCCTACGGCGCCCTTCCCTTTTAGCTGTTCTCCCCCTTCCTGCCCTTCGGCGCTGGGAGTCTTGTCAGCAGCGGTCGAAGCTTTCTTGCCCGCCATTTTATACCTCTTGGCCGGCTTGTCCGAAGAGGGAGGGGGGGGGGGGGGGGGGAAGGTGGACGCTTCTGAGGGACAGCGTCAGTAGCGGTCTTCTTACTCGGAACGCTGACCTTCGGTGCTGAACCCGAAGCACCAGTCGCCCCAGCCTTTTTCTGTCCGGCATCCTCTTTGGCCTTCTTCTCCAGCTTCTCCTGGAGGATGGCTCTCATGCTTCGTGGAGGCATGTCTTCTCCTTTGGCAAAGGGTGCTCCTTCGGTTGGTTGACGTACGGTCCCCCGGAGTGGCTTTTCTGGGTTGGGAAGTTGTTCCTCAGGAAGGTCGGTGAGGTCAACAATGGGGCTCTTCGTCTTCTCACTTCCCTCGGCGCCCTTTCCTCGGATTCTTCCTCCATATGTTGCGTCGTACTGGAGGATGGTTGGTACGTCTCTCTCCGCCCTCGGAATAGTCAACAGAGAATCTGCAAGGCCACGGTCTTTGGCAAGCCTTAATAGATTCTTGTTGATCTTTGTCGTACCTGCCAAACAACACAGAAAAAGAAAAGTATTCCGTACACAACAAAACGAGCGAGCAACCTAATCAAGTGAAACCGAACAATACATGTTAACATCAAATATAGCATATAGCAAAGTCAATCTTAGCTTACTTGGGTTGCCCCTTTCCTTGGCTACGTAAAATTGGTCATCTTCGTCCGGGGGAAATTGATAGTTCCCCCGAACTTCGACATAATCCGAAGCCCATTTCTCCGAGTCGTACATGCCCTCGGGAATGATCTTCATCATATTCCTTCGGGAGCAGAGGTAGTAGCGTGAATATCTCACATTCCGAGACATCATGTAGTTCTCGAAAATGTGGTGTGCTTGGAGGTTGAACATTTTTACCTCGGTCAGCTTTATAATTAAATGGATAATTCGGTAAGAATTCATACTCAGCTGGCACGGGGTGAGGTCAAAAAAGTGAAGGATTTGCCTCAGGATTCTGTGCATTGGAAATCTGAGGCCTCCTTCGGTGATGGCCATCAGGGGCACTGTGATATGCTCATCAGTGAATCGTATCCGAGGCCCGAGGATCGTAGAGATTACGACGTCTTCGAGGATATGATAGGTCGTTCGGAAGAGATCTATCCCCTCCTGGTCGGTGAAACAATCCCAGTAGGGACATGGATCTCTTCCTGTTCGGGCAGGTATTTCGTCGGGGTCAAGAGCAACTATTTTTCTCTTTTTCCTCGGCGGTTGGGAAGACGACTCAGCAGCATTCCCCGTGCCCGCCCCGGCTTGGCTGGAGGAAGCAGCAAGAACATCCTCATCCTTGGCCTCCTCTTCAGTCGCTTCCTCATCCTCCTCTTCGACGTCAGCTTCCTCTTCGGGTTCTTCGGCCGCCTTATCCAAAGGTTCATCCTAGAGGTTTATTATTTCGTGGTCAGGGCCTATTGACCGAAGCGGAGTCACCTTGGCAGGGACGAATACCCCCTCGAACGCTTCGGGTAGGGGTCTATCACCATGCACTCTGTACTCTCGAGCCGCGACCCTGATTGCTTCGGCAATTCGCGGATCTATCTCACCGAAGGTTGGTGAGCTCGACTCCACGGAGCGATATGATTCAGCCGAGGACGATGATGAAGACTCCATACCTAAAAACACAAGTGCAGGGATAAGACCGTTAGCGAAATGGAAGGTCGAGATTCCTAAAGGTGCCTATGTTCAGTGTAACGAGCTACTCTCACCGAGCGTGTCTCAGAATTCCCGAGCAACACTTTTTCAAGTAAAAGTACCGAACGATACAGAACAATACTGTTTGTCCGAACGTGAACGAGCCTTAAAGGGGGTCTTGTGTTCGGATGAATGGGGTTTTGTTCGGAAGAACACTGGTTGAAGATGAACGTGCGTTCGGAAGAACACATGAACATCTTCAACCTGTTCTTCATAACCCAGAAAGCGCTTCAAGCGGGGTTCACAGAAAAACCCATTTTTTGGGCCAAAAAACGTTCAAAAACTATCAAAAAATGCATAAAAGATTGGAGAAACAAGAAATACCTGAAAAAAATGGATGATTTGCAGTCAAAATGCAGCAAAATCTGAGTTTTGGGGGAGTTTTGGCAATGAACGGCGTCTGGGCGGGGGGAACGATCGACTGGAGAGAGAAAAAAGTGATTTTCTCTCTCCCCGCTCCACCTTTTATACCCAACAGAGCATTTGAACCGGTGCCGAGCCCCCAGCCATTGGATCTGGGCGGGAGATTGATGTGCCGTTGGATGCGTGACACGTGCAGGCTTCTGCATGCGCGTTGTTTCCCTCCAATGACCTAACGACACGTGGCAAATTTGAAGTTGGCGGTTGCAGAAGCATTAAATGCAATCCCAGCTGTTGTACCTCGAAGGCTGGAGCATACCTTTACTCGGTAATGTACTCTCTTCGGATGGGTCTACGTTTGGAGATCTTTCTTTTCCAAGTATGCTCCATTTGTTCGACCACACGGGATCAACTCTTCCCTCTTTTCCGAGTAAAAGAAGAAGAAGTTGAGGGGCTATTGTAGTGGGCCGAAATATCCGAAGGGATTCATAAGGTCCAAAGGGTCACGCCTGGGGTCCATCGTTCAGTTGTCTCAGTTCGTTGAGAGTTGAGTTGGTCTGGTGACACGTCATCCATCCTTCACCGAACGTAAGGAAGGTTAGGGATTGCCCGCCGAGCGTGGTTTGTTGCCCGAACGTCGACACTCAAGGGTTTGTTCGGCGTATAAGTCTTGTGTTCAGCATAACATACTCCCCATTCATGACCTCCGTTTGTTCGGCCAGTAATCTTTCCTTCGGGACCGGTTTGTTCGGAGACCGCTGATACAGAACATTCCAGAACCTTCCACATGATACGTGGGTTGCCTTCTCTTCTCACTAACGTGCCGTCCCTACATGATGTGACATGTCTGACATGAACCCATGTGCGTCTGCAGATCTGCGAAGGCGGCCTTCATTAAATGCTCCTGACACGTGACGTCAGCCGAGCGTAGGAACGCGCGTGAGTCCTACGCTCGGCTTACTTAGCATGACAGACTCCTCTGCCTATAAATACAAAGGTACCTCTTACCCCAAAAGGACTGATACACACTTCTCCCTCTCACATAAGCAGCTCCTCTTTTCCTAGCCTACACGACTGCACTTACTCTTCTTTCCCGTACTAATTAGATCGTCGGAGCTTCTACCCGGAGGAACACTCTCCTTTGGTTTGTAGCTACCCGGCGTGCCACGTCACCTTTCCACGGCTCACTAGCGGAGGAGAAGAGAGTTCAAGAGGTCCAGGTTGAAAACAGCCCCCCCCCCCCACATGCGGTGATGAAAATGAAGTGGTGTATATCTTTGAAAACATGCGGAATAAAGATCTTGTGTCGTGGAACTCTATGATTGCTGGCTATGCTCAGCATGGGTTTCCGTTGCAAGCAATTGATCTTTTCAAATTGATGAGAAAGAAGAAAGTGAAACCCGATGCCATCACCTTCCTCGGGGTTCTCTCTTCATGTCGCCACACGGGTTTTGTTGAACAAGGCCAGTTGTATTTCAACTCCATGGTGGAATATGGTTTGGAGCCAGAAGTGGACCATTACTCATGCATTGTGGATCTTCTTGGTCGAGCTGAGGATTTAGAAAAGGCTCAGGGTTTGATAAAAAAATATGCCTATTAATCCCAATGGGATTATATGGGGCTCACTTCTTTCTTCGTCAAGGCTTCATGGAAATGTTGGGATTGGAATTGAGGCTGCGGAGAGAAGGCTTGAGCTTGAACCAGAGTGTGCTGCTACCCACTTGCAGTTTTTGAACTTATATGCCAATTCTGGTTGCTGGGATCAGGTAGCAAGGGTACGGAAAATGATGAAAGATAAAGGGTTGAAAACAGATCCTGGGCATAGCTGGATTGAAATCAAGAACGAGATGTATCGATTGGGAGCGGAAGATGGTCTAAATTCCAAAACAGATGAAGTCCTGGCTGTGGTGGATTTTTTGGTCGATCAAATAAGGGATTCAGGTTATGTATGTGAAGTTGTGAACTATTTCTACCAGAAGCTAGTCTTGGTTTGTATGTGAAATGGACCCTAATGTTCTATTTTTCATGAATCGATATTCTGTTCTCTGGAACACAACACTGTCTTAAAAGAGTGATTTCTTAATTAGTGCCACACTCCCTTTTGGCTTCTCCCTTGGCGTTTTTGTCTTAGCATTCCTTTTTTGTCTTTGACGAGCATCCGCAATGGGTGTGTTATATTTGTGTATGAAAATGTTTGTTAAGGTATATTGAAACGAACGCTATGAATGCAAGCTAAGAACGAGAAATTGAAAACTAAACAAGAATCACAAAGACACAAGATATACGTGGTTCCCCAAGATGGGTACGTCCACGGGCGAGGAGAGAGAGGATTCACTAACCAACGTGAAGAAGAGATACAAAGAGCCGGCTATAATCCGTAACTCTAGAAAGGCCACAATATGAAAGCCCAAAAGATGATCTATAGAAGTCCCCCAAAAGCCCTATTTATAATAGGCTACAAAAACGGGAACAACATAATTAACCAATGTGGGACTAAAGAATACAAGGCATTCCCAACAAATCTCCACCTTGACTTGAATTCCACTGAACCAAATCACCAAATATAGCTCTCCCCTTCTAACCTCTCACTCGCCAAATGCCCCCGAGGGGCGATCAACTGCAAATACCAAGCAAGCCCAAGCAATGCTTGAACTTGGCAACCGGAACCGGTTTAGTCAACATATCTGCTGGGTTATCTGCCGTAGCCACTTTCTTCACCTCAACTTGCTTCTGTGAGATGATATCCCGAACGAAGTGATACCTGACATCGATATGCTTGGTCCTCTCAGGATACATTAGATTTTTAGTCAAATGTATAGCACTCTGTGAATCACAAAACACTGAACTCACACCCTGTGCAAGACCAAGCTCACAAAGCAAACCTCTCATCCACAATGCCTCTTTCACAGCTTCAGCAATGGCCATATACTCCGCTTCTGTTGTAGACAGCGCGACTATAGCCTGTAAAGTAGCTTTCCAACTAATGGCACTTCCGGACAGAGTAAAGACATAACCTGTCAGAGACCTCCTCTTGTCGTGGTTACCGGCAAAATCCGAATCAACATAACCAACAGCATGATCACCAGAATTGGCAACCCCAAACAAAAGACCAACACCTGCAGTTCCGCACAAATACCGTAGTATCCATTTCACAGCCTCCCAATGTGCCTTTCCTGGACGCCCCATATAACGACTAACGACACTAACTGCATGTGAAATATCAGGACGAGTACATACCATGGCGTACATAAGGCTCCCAACTGCGCACGAATATGGAACCTGAGACATATATTTCTCCTCATCCTCTGACTGTGGTGACAACTCAGCTGAAAGTCGAAAGTGTGCTGCCAAAGGGGTACTGACTGGCTTCGAGTTCTGCATGGCAAAGCGCTCAAGCACTTTAAGAACATAAGACTTCTGATTCAAAAATAATTTGCCAGCTACTCAATCTCTGCAAATCTCCATACCCAAAATACGTTTTGCCGCACCCAAATCTTTCATCTCAAATACACCACCTAACTGTTGTTTCAACCTGTTGATTTCTGATACACTCTTGGCAGCAATAAGCATATCATCAACATACAACAGTAGATAAACAAATGAACCATCTGTAGATAAACAAATGAACCATCTGGAAGTTTTCGAAAATACACACAACTGTCATACTCACTCCTAGAATATGACTGACTTATCATAAAAGTATCAAACCGCTTATACCACTGCCTAGGAGATTGTTTGAGGCCATACAAAGACTTACGAAGTAAACAAACGTGATCCTCCTTACCAGAAACAACAAATCCCTCAGGCTGACGCATGTAAATCTGTTCCTCAAGCTCGCCATGCAAAAACGCAGTTTTGACATCAAGTTGCTCCAACTCAAGATCATAACATGCAACGATAGCAAGTAAAGTGGGAATGGAACTATGTTTTATAACTGGTGAAAATACCTCATTGTAGTCAACACCGTGCTTCTAGCTGTATCCTTTCGCCACTAGAGCTTTGAACCGTGCGTCTTCTACCCCTGGAATACCTGGTTTGCGCTTGAAGACCCACATGCACCCAACAATCCTCTTCCCTTTCAGCGGTTCTACTAACTCCCATGTCTGATTCTTCTGAAGAGACTCAATCTCCTCATTCATAGCAACCAACCACTGTGCAGACTCAGTGCTCGAAACAGCTTCCGTATAGCTTGAAGGCTCTTCATACTCAACTGTTTCAGCAACTGATAAAGCATATTCTACCATCTCAGAATAAGTCGAATACCTTTCAAGAGGCCGAATCTCCCTCCTTGGCCTATCTTTAGCAATAGTGCGTGGTTGCTCAACTAACGCATCAACCTCTGTGTCTGAACTCTTGAACTCCTCTTCAATTGGCTTTTCAACGTGCTTCTTCCCTGAGTCAGAAGATTCACTCAAAAACTCCACCTGCTTTGGAACACTCTGTTCCTGAACTGTATCATCAACCTGCTTAGACCCCTTAATCATAGAGTTTTCATCAAAAGTAACATCTCTACTAATCAAAAACTTTGAATCTTCAGGACACCACAATCTGTACCCTTTCACACCTGCCTGATAACCCAAGAAAATACACTTCTTGGCCCGTGGCTCTAACTTACCCTCATTCACATGAGCATAAGCTAGACACCCAAACACACGCAGCATAGAGTAATCAGCTTGATGACCTGACCATACCTCAAAAGGAGTCTTACACTCAATAGCAGTCGACGGAGACCTGTTCACCAAATAGCATGTTGTGGAAACGGCTTCAGCCCAAAATTCTTTGCCCAATCCGGAATTGGACAACATACAACGTGCCTTCTCCAAAAGAGTCCTGTTCATTCGTTCAGCCACACCATTCTGCTGAGGGGTTTTTCTCACTGTATGATGCCTCACAATGCCCTCATCACTGCAGAACCTATCAAACTCGCCAAGACAAAACTCCATACCATTGTCAGTTCTCAAACGTTTTATTTTCTTACCAGTCTGATTCTCAATCAAAGTTTTAAACTGTTTGAATGTATTAAAGGCGTCACTCTTATGTTTCAACATATACACCCAAACCTTACGTGAGAAATCATCGATAATACTCATAAAATAGCGAAAACCACCTTTAGAAGTTACCTCTGCGGGACCCCAAAGATCCGAGTGAAAATAATCCACCGTGCCTTTGGTGCGATGAACAGCTGTACTGAATTTTACCCTGCATTGCTTGCCATAGACACAATGCTCACAGAAATTCAACTTCTCAATTTTCTGGCCACATAGCAAACCCTGTTTGCTCAAAACTGTCATCCCCCTCTCGCTCATATGCCCAAGGCGCATATGCCATAAACGAGTCAAATCTGAATCTGAAACCTTGGATGAAGCAACCGTTGCTGCAGCACCTAGAACTGTACTGCCCTGGAGTGTATAGAGGTTACCACGCTTATGACCCTTCATCAGTACCAATGCACCCCTCAAGACTTTTAAAACTCCACCTTTACCGAGGAATTTGCAACCATGAGAATCAAGAGCACCCAGGGATATAAGATTTTTCTTCAAATTCGGAACATGTCGAACCTCAGATAAAGTCCTAACAATACCGTCATGCATCCTAAGCTGAATCGTTCCTGAACCAACAGTCTTACAGGCCATGTTGTTGCTCATCAAAACTGTACCACCATTGACTGCCTCATAAGTAGAAAACCACGCTTTATGCGGACACATGTGGTATGAACATCCAGAATCCATAATCCACTCGGTATTAGAGCGAGAATCGCCCTCTGTAACTGATAACACGCTATCTGACTCATCTGAACTTTCAGCAATTCTAGCAATTACTTTACCCCCTTTTTGGTCTTCTTTTTCCTTCTCCTTGAGTTTTAAACAGTCATTTTTCCAGTGCCCAGATTTCTTGCAATATTGCACTTTCCCTTCTTCTTACCTGATGATCTGGATCTTCCCCTATTACTCGACTCCTCCCTTTCTGTTGTTCTTCCCCTAACAAACAAACCCTTCGCATGTGCATCACCCTCACCTGACACCTTTTTCCTTAATTCTTTCGAATAAAGACTGGCCTTAACATCCTCCATGGATATTGTGTCTTTGCCATACAATAGGGTTGTAACAAAGTGCTCATACGAAAGCAGTAAAGAACATAACAAAATTAGGGCTTGGTCCTCATCCTCAATTTTACTATCAATATTTTTTAAATCCATAATAATACGATTGAACTCGTCTAAATGATCCTTAACAGGTATACCTTCTCGCATACGAAACGTATAAAGACGTTGTTTAAGATATAACCTGTTGGTGAGCGACTTCGTCATATATATGCCTTCCAACTTCAGCCAAATTCCTGCTGCTGAAGTTTCTTCTTCCACCTCGCGAAGAACATCATCTGCCAGACTCAACTGAATAGAACTCAGAGCTTTGGCATCCGTATCATCCCAATCTTCCTCTTTGATTCCAGAACCCGTCTTGCCTAACAAAGCCTTGTGCAATCCTTGTTGGGTTAACAGAGCCTTCATCTTTACTCTCCAAAGACTGAAACTGCTGCTCTGCCCATCAAACTTCGCAATTTCGAATTTAGCCGCCATAGCCACAATCGAAAACGAAACCCTAGTTTGCAACCTAGAGCTCTGATACCAGTTTGTTGAAACGAACGCTATGAATGCAAGTTAAGAACGAGAAATTGAAAACTAAACAAGAAATCACAAAGACACAAGATATACGTGGTTCCCCAAGATGGGTACGTCCACGGGCGAGGAGAGAGAGGATTCACTAACCAATGTGAAGAAGAGATACAAAGAGTTGGCTATAATCCGTAACTCTAGAAATGCCACAATATGAAAGCCCAAAAGATGATCTATAGAAGTCCCCCAAAAGCCCTATTTATAATAGGCTACAAAAACGGGAACAACATAATTAACCAATGTGGGACTAAAGAATACAAGGCATTCCCAACAAGGTATGTGTTAGGATAAAAAATAGGTCCCACAAGTGTGTGTTTACTTAGAAGTGTGCTAGTATATATATGAGTACCTCAATGAGAGGATTTGCAATGAGTTTGTTAACTAGTGTGTTAAGACTTAACAAACAAAATTGTGTTTTTTGGTGCCACAATGCATGTGTGTTAGAGTGTGCTAGGGTATGCTAAATCTAGTAGTGTGTTAGCATGGTTATTAAGTTTAGCAACCAAGTTAACAAACAATAAGTGGGCCCTATCTCTATAAATCCAAACTTCAACCATAAAATATAAATGCCCACACTATATTTTTTTTATTATAGCCATTGTTTTGACATTATTTTAAAAAGTTAACACATTCCTATCAAACCCATTGAGGTACTCATATATTTACTAACACACTTCTAAGTTAACATACACTTATGGGACCCATTTTTTATCCTAACACATATCTTAACAAACATTTTGATACACAAATATAACAAACCCATTGCGGATGCTCTGAGTTAGTTAGGAGTGTGTTATTGTGTTAACTCTTTAACACAATGTCAGAACGAAACTGGGGGTATGGAACAAAGTTAAAAGATGAGTTTAGTTCATATGGCTGGGACTAAAAGTGGTCGAAATTATTCAAGTAAGTGGGATCCATTGATGGGAGGGATGGTTTTTAGCCCTTTGGTGTTCAACACATATATAGAAAAACAATGAAAAGGCAACGGTAAATCAAGCTAAGGGTAAGTTTTCAAAAAAGAAAGTAGTGTGAGCATTTATATTTTATGGTTGAAGTTTGAATTTATGAAGATAGGACCCACTTATTGTTTGTTAGCTTGGTTGCCACGTAAGTAATCCAAATCGTTTATTAATTTTAAAACAATTGTTCAAATGACCCTTGTAAAAGATCATTGCAATTGCATATGTTTAAGTTGTTGATCCAATCTTCAATTTTTTTCGCTCAGAATCTTAAATTCTGAATGAAATTTAGAAGATTGGATCAACATTTGCATTGATTTAATTGAGCTAATTTTTTTTAGAGTCAACTAGATTATTTTAAAATTTTACAACAAACAACTTAAATTATTCGTGTGGAATTCAAAAGTGAACTCCACATGCCATTATAGATTTTCGGTACCCCCTAGCATTTTCGCATTCTTCATTGAGATATTCTGGAGGGAGAAATATATTCTAATATATAAAGGGAGATCACCAATTTTTTTTTTTTTTTTGATCCGGAGAGCACCAGTTTGGTGTCTCCCCTGTCATGTATTTTCCTTTTCATAAATACTCTCTTACAAAACTAATATTTAAAACCCCCGTAGGGACACTGGAGGGGTGCCAAAGTAAAAACGCATTACCAACTGCCATAAACCAAACCAAACCAAACCACGGTTTTGGATTACCCATACCCACGTTCAAATACACCCATTTTCCCTTCAGCTGCTCCATCCCTTCATCTTCACCGGTTACTTTCACAGAATAAGATTGCCAAAAGTCTGGCGTAAAAAACAAAAAAAAGAACTCAGGTGCGCGTTTTGGTTTTTGTCTTCTTTCATTATATTTAACTTTATTTTTAACAGTTGAAAATGTGCAAAGAATAACAGTGATACAATGCTTTTCGTGCAAGTGACCCAAAAAATGCCGGACGACTGAAGACATTTTGAGCCTTTCTTTCCCTTTATTTTTTTTATTTCCGAGATTATGCTTCCAAATTTGGTTTTCGGTGTCACATTTTATCTGATTTGCCACATCATCTTTTTCTTACATATATTATTCTTTGTTAGGATTCATTCCGTTACAGTTTAGAATTAGACTAAAAAATCGGTCATAAAACGTCAAGCTTTACTAATGTACACATAGTGATATGTACGGCAATGTATAGAAATGTATATACATGTCAATTGTTATTACTCCATATAAAAATTCGATAGAATTTTCAAGAGTTTAATTATTGCTTATTTGTCACAATAGGTTAATACTTAATACTGGAGGTCGGAGCACAAGATCCGTGTGTAAGTCGGATTTGGATAAAATTTGTGAAAAATCGAACAATCAAACGGTGAGCTATTATACAAACTAGAGGCCCCACACGCGATGCGTGTGCAAATCTGATTTTTACAACATTTTTGTAAAAATATTTTCCACTTATTGTTTGATCAAATTTTCACAAATGTTGTGAAAAATCAACATGCGCACGCATCGTGTGTGTCCCGGCCTCTAGTACTTATTTACGGAGCAGCTGCAACCCTTTACGACTCTCAAGGCTGGCTTTGGGCTAAAAGTCCAAGGTGCAGCCACTTTAAGCCTCAAAATTTGAGCAAAAATTAGGGCCTCATTTTCTATAGAAAAATGTACATATATGATATATAAAATGTTCCTTATTTCAATTCAGAAAGGCATTTGGCATCAGTGTTGCATGCAAAGACTTTAAAATAAGACGTCTGTAGTTCAAGTCCTGGGACCTTTAATAATATTATTTTTTGCCTTATTATGCTATAGGATTACTTACGGTATCACTTTTACATACTATATAAGTTTTTGAGAAATTTTTGTTATTTTCTTTTGTTTGTTGTAATCTTACTTTTAATATCAAATTCATAAAAAAATCACTGTCGACAATAAACAAAGACCAAAATAATTCTTTTTCACTCAACAAACTTTGGTAAAAAAAGAGAGGTTAAAATTAATTATTTTTTATTGCTAAAAATAGTATTATTACAAGAGCAAAGTTAATAACATGATTAGCTAGAGAAAACGAATAGTGTAAGTAATATTCATTGTGTTTGTTTTATTTTTTCTAATTGTAATAGAATTTTAAAGTTTATTTTAGTTAGAAACTAAAAATACCATGTTTTATTTTTTATATGTATTAGTCACCTTGCTTCGTCCACAACCTTGCCTTCAAATGAGGTTGAATTACCCCGAGCGTAGGGCTAGATCGATGTCAGCATAGATACCAGAAGTCCGGAATCGTTCCCACAGAGAAAGTCTCAATAGCTTGCTAGGATTTGTAGAAGTATGGGTTTGTGGCGTTGAGACGGCCAACTTTCGGTTTTACTTTGAGAATTGATAAACACTTAAGAAAAAGACTTGGAAATTGGTTTTGACTAGATTAAACAAGCGGCATGGCATTGGGGCTTTCAACGCCCGTAACTTAAGCAATCGAACTATTCTCAACGAAAACTCGGTTGAATCGCACGGCTTAGGCTATCAACCGGAAGATTTATCTATGAAACCAATAAAAGACTTGAAATGAAATATGGAAATTAAGCGAGTTCTTTTGGTTCTTTTGTCAAACACAAGGCGAGACATTGCTCACGAAACCATATGAGCGAGCATATGATCACCGGAGGTTAACATCGACTAGTTTTGTGACATAAAGGCGAACCCTTCTTACTTTCCATACTAAACCCCAAATTTTGAGTTGAGAAAGGCAAGATAAGCATAAATCACGAGGTGTTAGTCACCCCCGTTGCCAAGCCTAAGCGACTACTCACGCATATTTGAAAGACTAGAAAGCATGCTAAGAGTGAAAAACATTTTAAACCGATAGAATCGAAATTAAACTTGATATTATAAAGGATCTAGTCCACGGTTACAACTTTAATAAACGAGAAAAGACAATACGAGATCAACTTACTTGAGTTCAAAGGAATTACACTTGAAAAGCTTAAAACACCATTAATGGAGGAAACACTAAGAGTAGTTATGTGCTAGATACAAATGAGAGAGATGAGGCCTATATTTATACAAAACGGGGTTTCTCTCACTTAAAATATCCCAAAAGATCCTAAGGTGGCTGATATTCTAAATATGGAATGCCCAAAAAGTAGAAAATATCTGGCCGAGAGCTCCACGTATCGATACGGCTCTAGGGAGTGTATCGCTACGGAAGGCTCTGATGTGCCTCGAACCCTACGCGTATCGATACGCCCAATTTCCCGTATCGATATGCGACTGCCTGCTTAGCATTGCTTGGCAGCCTCCATGACTCGACACCCGATGGCCCTCGCTTTCACCCGATGGCCTCCGCTTTCATCCTTTGGCCACTGTGGCACAAAATCACCCGGGCAAGGATGCTTGAAATCACTTGAAAGATGGTTTGCCACTCAAAACACTCCTTTTAAGGGCGTTTTGCCTGAAACACTAAACAAAGGCCTTACGAGCAAAAATCAAATAAAAAACGACGATAAATAAATAAAGATGCCACAAACTAGGGTATTTTTAGCACCGCGATCTACAATCTTAGGTGCTAATCACACCTATAATGATTTTTTTTTTTTTTACAATAACCTAAGGCCTCCATTAAAATTTTGCTTTAGCCTCGAAAATATATGAGCGAGCATATGATCACCGGAGGTTAACATCGACTAGTTTTGTGACATAAAGGCGAACCCTTCTTATTTTCCATACTAAACCCCAAATTTTGAGTTGAGAAAGGCAAGATAAGCATAAATCACGAGGTGTTAGTCACCCCCGTTGCCAAGCCTAAGCGACTACTCACGCATATTTGAAAGACTAGAAAGCATGCTAAGAGTGAAAAACATTTTAAACCGATAGAATCGAAATTAAACTTGATATTATAAAGGATCTAGTCCACGGTTACAACTTTAATAAACGAGAAAAGACAATACGAGATCAACTTACTTGAGTTCAAAGGAATTACACTTGAAAAGCTTAAAACACCATTAATGGAGGAAACACTAAGAGTAGTTATGTGCTAGATACAAATGAGAGAGATGAGGCCTATATTTATACAAAACGGGGTTTCTCTCACTTAAAATATCCCAAAAGATCCTAAGGTGGCTGATATTCTAAATATGGAATGCCCAAAAAGTAGAAAATATCTGGCCGAGAGCTCCACGTATCGATACGGCTCTAGGGAGTGTATCGCTACGGAAGGCTCTGATGTGCCTCGAACCCTACGCGTATCGATACGCCCAATTTCCCGTATCGATATGCGACTGCCTGCTTAGCATTGCTTGGCAGCCTCCATGACTCGACACCCGATGGCCCTCGCTTTCACCCGATGGCCTCCGCTTTCATCCTTTGGCCACTGTGGCACAAAATCACCCGGGCAAGGATGCTTGAAATCACTTGAAAGATGGTTTGCCACTCAAAACACTCCTTTTAAGGGCGTTTTGCCTGAAACACTAAACAAAGGCCTTACGAGCAAAAATCAAATAAAAAACGACGATAAATAAATAAAGATGCCACAAACTAGGGTATTTTTAGCACCGCGATCTACAATCTTAGGTGCTAATCACACCTATAATGATTTTTTTTTTTTTACAATAACCTAAGGCCTCCATTAAAATTTTGCTTTAGCCTCGAAAATATATGAGCGAGCATATGATCACCGGAGGTTAACATCGACTAGTTTTGTGACATAAAGGCGAACCCTTCTTATTTTCCATACTAAACCCCAAATTTTGAGTTGAGAAAGGCAAGATAAGCATAAATCACGAGGTGTTAGTCACCCCGTTGCAAGCCTAAACGACTACTCACGCATATTTGAAAGACTAGAAAGCATGCTAAGAGTGAAAAACATTTTAAACCGATAGAATCGAAATTAAACTTGATATTATAAAGGATCTAGTCCACGGTTACAACTTTAATAAACGAGAAAAGACAATACGAGATCAACTTACTTGAGTTCAAAGGAATTACACTTGAAAAGCTTAAAACACCATTAATGGAGGAAACACTAAGAGTAGTTATGTGCTAGATACAAATGAGAGAGATGAGGCCTATATTTATACAAAACGGGGTTTCTCTCACTTAAAATATCCCAAAAGATCCTAAGGTGGCTGATATTCTAAATATGGAATGCCCAAAAAGTAGAAAATATCTGGCCGAGAGCTCCACGTATCGATACGGCTCTAGGGAGTGTATCGCTATGGAAGGCTCTGATGTGCCTCGAACCCTACGCGTATCGATACGCCCAATTTCCCGTATCGATATGCGACTGCCTGCTTAGCATTGCTTGGCAGCCTCCATGACTCGACACCCGATGGCCCTCGCTTTCACCCGATGGCCTCCGCTTTCATCCTTTGGCCACTGTGGCACAAAATCACCCGGGCAAGGATGCTTGAAATCACTTGAAAGATGGTTTGCCACTCAAAACACTCCTTTTAAGGGCGTTTTGCCTGAAACACTAAACAAAGGCCTTACGAGCAAAAATCAAATAAAAAACGACGATAAATAAATAAAGATGCCACAAACTAGGGTATTTTTAGCACCGCGATCTACAATCTTAGGTGCTAATCACACCTATAATGATTTTTTTTTTTTTTACAATAACCTAAGGCCTCCATTAAAATTTTGCTTTAGCCTCGAAAATATCAGGGCAGGGGCGGCCCTGGCGACTGTCCCAAAGCGTCCGGATGTTAATGAAGCTTCATTAACATGTGAAGCAGAGATGCTTTTTCCCACCCCCCGACCCCACACCCATTTTCCCGAACTACCCCCGCCCTCCCCTCCTCTCTCTCTCTCTCCTTCCTTAAAGTACTTGGCCCGCACAGTAGCCCCTACCGCTAAAACGGCAACGTTTAATTTTTAAAAAAAATTCATATCATCAATTTGCAATCATATGGAGCAGAAATGTGATTATAAGAGCTATAGAGACAAAATTTGATTATGTCTCTTTAGAATAATATGATCAGAATAATAAGATCTTCACACCCGTTCAAACGGATTAAAAATTGAATAACTTAATTTTTTAACTATAATTTTTAATATATAAACGGTCTCAAAAAAATTGAGTGCTCAAATCTTCACTCCGTTTGAATCGGTGCAAAGATTTTGTTATTCTGATCATATTAAGAAGATCTTTGCACCGATTCAAACACAGTGAAAATTTGAGCACTTAATTTTTTGAGACCATTTATATATTAAAAAATATAGTAAAAACTTTAGTGCTTCAATTTTTAATCCGTTTGAACGGGTGTGAAGATCTTGTTATTCTGATCATAATTATCTAAAGAGACAGTCAAATTTTGTCTCTAGGGCTCTCATAATCACATTTCTGCTCCATAGGATTGCAAATTGATGGTAAAGATTTTTTTTTAAAACCAAACGTTGCCGTTTTAGGGGTTGGATAGGGGCTACTGTGCCCATGGGGGCAGCAAAGCCCCCGCTCCCCCCTACCCCACCTTTTAATTTCTTTCTTTATTTAATTACTTATATTTTAGTTATTTAATTTCTATAAATACCCTTTCTATATTAAAAAATATAATTCAAGAATTAAGTACCCGTTTGGCTAAATAAGCTAATTGATTTTTTTTTGTTATTCAATTTTTTTTCGTATTTGTTAGTTTCTTGTCAATTTTTTGGGGATTATTGCATTGTCATGACGAGAGGAATCTAAAAGTAAAAAATTATGATCGAAACCTAATTTTTTTGAATAAAGACAAAAATAAGCCATTGTTTTTTTGTCTTTATTCAAAAAAATTGAATTTCAATCATAAATTTTACGTTTTAGATTCCTCTCGTCATGACGATGCAATAAACTCAAAAAAATTGATGAGAAACTAACAAATACGAAAAAAAGTTGAATAAGAACAAAAAAATAAGCCAAACGGATTAAAAATTGAAACACATATTTTTTTAACTATATTTTTTAATATGTATATAGGAAAAAAAACAGTCAGGATAAACATGATCAATTGAAACACTTTATTTGTTCTCTCAATTAATTTACAAAGCCTAGAATTAGACTTGAACCTATTAATTGTCTTACAAGTAGTCTTTCCTATTAATTGCTATTGCCCGTGTTGACAATCACTTCGTGCAAGTTTCCTTACAACCTCATTACCCTGTATCACCCATCCCAATATGGTGGTAGGACCATCCATCGGATGAAGCTAAAAGATAGGCTGTTAGTTATGGAACACGCGTTCTATTGTGGTACGAAATAATGGGTATAAGTGCGCCGGGAGCAGCATTTGGAGGAAATATTAATTAAAATTTGTGTTTTTATGTATTTTCATGTTTTGATAATATGTACTCAATTATAATAAAATGAAATTTTGTTTAAATTTATTATTGTTCATTAGAAGTTATTTTTATTATTTCATTGTTAAGACAATTAATTAAACTAATTAAAATAATATAAATTTATTAAGTATAAAGTCAATTTTAATTGAAAATAGAATTTGAGTTAACCAAAAAAAAAGGGAGGTAAATGGGAAAAGAAACAAATAAAGAAAATAATTGAAAATTAAAAAAAGAAAAAAAAGATTCTAACTGAAAAGAAAGAAAAGGAAATAAAGAGAAAAAAATGAAAAAAAAAAAATCAAACTGGAAAGAAAGAAAAGGAAAAGGAAATAAAGAGAAAAAAAAATTAAACTGAAAATAAAGAAAAGGAAATAAAGAGAAGGAAAAAAAAACCGGAAAGAAAGAAGAAGGGTGGGTGGGTTGGAGGGTGTGGGGGTAATAGTGGAAATTGGGGTGTGGGGTCGGGGATGTGTGTGGGGGTAATAGTGGAAATTGGGGTGTGTGTGTGTGTTGGGGGGGGGGGGGGGTGTGGGGGGGGGGGTAGGGAAAGCAGCTCTCAGCGGAGATTGACAGGTCGTTTGGATGGCGTGATTTCAGGGGAGAAGAAAAGAAACGGAGGGATAATCAGTTCTCACCCACGTTTGGATGATCAAAAGGTGGGAGAAGGTGAGAAACAGTGAGAGAGCAGAACTCCTTCCAAGTCCACTTTTGTTTCTCGCCAAAAGTGGCGCGATTCCGTGAGAAAGGGAGAACGAACGGATCTCGTCGACTTTCGGCAGCACGTGCAGTCCACCCCTCGTCGGATCGTCGTCGTACCTACACTGTTGCCTTCGTCTGGTCAAGGCAAAGCTAATTTTGTGATCCAAACTTGGTTCTGAACCTTTGATTTTATCACCGGAGAGCCGCCGGAAATATTTGGTCGCCGGAATGAGAGGAAGAGAGTTTGATTTTTCACTATTATTTAGTTGACTAAGGTGAGAACCCACACTTTTTTCTTTCCTTTGCTCACTAATAAAGGAGATCACCCTCCTTTCTTTTCTTCTCTCTCCTGTGTAGCCAAAGGAGCTGTGAGCGCTGTCTTCCGGAGGAATTAATTCGCAGGTTTTTGTGCTGTATGCGAACTGCGCCCCAATCGTACAATAGTTGCCTTGGAAGTTGGAAGTTGGAACAAAAGCGTCAACGTCCCTCTCTCTCTCTCTCTCTCATCCTCTGTTCAACCAGGCGAAACCCCCAAACTGAAGTCTCCCGCTGCCCGACGACTTCCTCGATTTCTCCACGACCATCCATTAGTCAGTTGATCGATCGTCGAATCGATTAAACAAATCGCTATGACGTTACGACGCCCACTGAATTCTAGGGCTTTTTCTGTGCTCCTCTTCTCTTCCATCCTTCTGAGCTGGTTTCCAGGTAGTTTCCCTTCGATACCTAGGGTTTTTGTTCTTTCCTTGTCTCGTCGAAATTTGAAAACCTAAATGATGCATGCGAGTCCAAGTTGATTGCAAGTAATCCAGCATACACAATTCGTGATGTTAGGTTTTATCATTAAATGTCAGTCATAGGAGATAAGAGATTATTAAATTTGTTTATATAAAGTGCTAACTACAGCCCGCTGGTTGGAGGTTAAGGTTCGAAAAGCTTTGAAATGTGTGAAGAGTGTTTCCCGAGTCCTGGGGCTGAAAACGAACCGACCTGCTCGTGGCTCGGCTCATTAAGACTTGGCTCGACTCGTTTAGTAATTGAGCCGAGCTCAACACTTAAAAGCTCGGCTCGGATCGCAAAATCTTGGCTCGTTTGAAGAGGCTTATTAAGGAAATTATCCAATCTCAGCTTATTAAGGGTTTGGTTTGTTTACAAACGAGCCGAGCTTGAGTTTTCAGCTCGTTTAGTAAATGAGCGTAGCTCGAACACTGTGAAGCTCGGCTCGTTTGCAGCCTTAGCACGACTATATGGAAGAATATTTTTTCGCTCTTGAATCAAACTTTGATTGGCGCTTTGGATTTCTCAATCGGCGATTATAAAGGGTGTATCTCCATCATGGGTGGATATACTGGTGTTCTTTTCTATTTGTAGTTTGGGGAGTTATTAATATGCTTCGTGTAATTAAAGCTTGATTTGAAGCAACTAAGTTGATAGCTGGTTGTAGCAGTTAGGTTGCATTTTGTCGGTTCTTGTGTTATACAAGAGACTTAAGGCCCCGTTTGATAACAGTGATAGATGGATGGGATTCGTAAGGAGATGGGATTAGAAATGAGAAGGGATTGATAATGAGTATGTTTGTTTGAGATGGGATTAGAAGATGAGATTATTAATATTATGTTTGTTTGAGATGGGATTAGATGATGGGATTAGATTGATAGAAGAAATTGGTATGAGAAGGGATTGGTAATGTGAAGGAGTTGGGATTGGACTATTAATACCCCTCAATACCAAGTCCCACGGGGTATTAGCAATACCCCCTATTACTCGGATTATTAATCCCATCGGACTAATAGTCTGGACCTTTTTTTGTTACCAAACAGAGTATTATTACTCCCATGGGATTAGTAGTCCCATCCCAACCTTCAAACCCGTTATCAAACGGGGCCTAATGTTGAGAAGTTTGTCAGTTGTTAGAGGGGGGCTTCTATGAATTTGGAGTAGAGACAGAATTGGGTTGCATGTGAGTGAGGGAGGATGACATAAATGAAGCTTGGCGGATATTTATCATGTCAGTGGTTCACCTGCTTTGTGTTGGATCAAGAAGAGATTATATACTGGATTTTGTAGAGTATACGCCATTGAGCTTTGCTTTAGTTGTTTGAGGATTTGCTTCCTTTGTTTCATACTTGTTGATGACGAAACAGGGCCGTCAGGAATATAACATTTTCCTTTTGAGGGAGGACAGAGAGTAACCCAGTTCGGATGATGTTACAGTGTCACGTGGTGGTTAGATGGCAACTTGCCAAGAAGATTTTATGAACACTGTTTACGAATAGTTGGAGTTTAATCTCTGTATTCTTCGTTAGAAGTTCAAGTCTTTATTCTAGATGTATTGATAAGTTATATGGTTGTCTCTGATGGTTGGTATCAATGTTTAATTCATTCTCTTTGTTATAGTGAGTATGGGTGACCATCCAGTAAGTAGCATATTTGTGCTTGTTGGATAAAGCCAGTCAGTTTTCTGGTCATTATGTTACCCATTGAATTATCATCTTAATACGCTAACTTTAGATTTCGCAATTTGGGTCATCTTTAAATTGTGAAGCTATCTAGACTACCTCCCAAGTCATCTGTTGAAGGAGTATTGAACGTTTTCAACTTAATTTCCATATCCATGTTCCTTAAGATGATTTTAGGCAAAAGTTTCACCAGTTACATTTAATAACCGTGGGTTCTGTAATTGAGACAACTTTTTCATGACAAGTTTGCTTGTTGGCAGATCTTTCCGATGTTTATTGATTTAAATGTTTCTGTTTCTGTGTCTGTTGCAGGATCCATAATGTCAGCAACCGTTACACTTGATTCCATCAAAATATTTAATTCACATGAGTGGATACCCACCAAACCAACCGTTTACTTTCAGTGTAAAGGAGAGAACAAGACATATTTGCCAGATGTGAAGGACACTCATGTATCCTACACTTTTAAGGGTGAAGAATCTTGGCAGGTGTGTTATTAGTTATGCCTGTTCAAGGGTGATGCTTGTATTTCTGGTATTTTATTGGTTGCCTAAAACTTTGTTGGACATACAACTTGTGGACTTCTTTTCATCGTGCCACGCGTTGATCATCTAAGCATTTGTTTGGGTTTACCCAAAAGACAAGTTACAAGGCAATATATTCTACTAGTTTATCTCTTTGACGACCAAGCAACTTCTTTGTCTTCCTTCTCCTCCTTTCCTAACCAGCTTCCAGAGCAAGCCTGTGATGCAGTCCATAATAGTTGCAGGGCTGCATATGAACAGAGCTGCTAGAGGCTCGGCTTGATTTGAGCTCGTTCAAGCTCGATTCGTAACATAAACGAACAAACTCGATCCCAAATCTATAGCTTGTTTCATTAACGAGCCGAGCACGAGCCAGTTGGGACTCAGCTCGATTTGGCTCGCGAGCCAAGAATTTTGTTCATGTTTATTATTATTTACTAGCCTACTAGCAAAATAATGTCAAAGTCCTAGGCTTTTGTCTTATTCTGCCAATGAAAGAATCTGTTGTCACCATGATCCTTTTATAAAATGTGGAGGCCTCTTGCACCACAAAACTTTGGTTGTGGGACAAGAAGGATTTTCCAAAATGAACCTTTCACTCTTCCCGTTCAGTCCCACATCGGTTACTCAAGCAAATGACAAAGCTAGTTTCCACTATAAAAAGAGAGACCACCCATTCTAGCTCCTTCAACGTTTCGGTGATAGCGGGCAGGTCATTGAACCTTATGACCTCAAGCGAGCTGAGCTCCAAAATATCTTCAAGCTGAGCTCGAGCCAAAGGTGTGCAGCTCGAGCTGACCTAGAAATTTGCAAGCCGAGCTTGAACATTGCAAAGCTCAACTTGGCTAGGCTCGTTTGCCACCCTAGTTGCAATACGAGGTTTGTATAATTTCAGAAGATTCGAAGTCATGGTCGATATGTCGGTCTACTAAGTTACATGCTTAACATACATTTAATGATATCATTTATACGTTTACTATACAATGTTCACAGCCTCAAAACAACCCCTTTTTCTCGGTGTTTTGATCGTCCTTAACCTTATTTCAATTGTGTCCATCAATTTTGGTATTAGAGCGAGGGTAGCATCATGTCTATAGGATCTAAACCTAAAAGGCATTTTAGAGGAAGACTAACTGAGTTCCAACGTGATGAGATTCTTTTTAGGATTGTGGAACACTTGACAGTTTTGTTATCGGCTTAGTTCTTTGGAAAGCCGACCAACTCAAAGGAAGGTGATAATTGATCAGATTACGCATGTAAAACGGGTTTGATTGATAAAACAATAAAATTGTTTAAAAACACAAAAAATAAGGAGATAGTGTGACTCTTTTGATACGTTCACCTTCGTCATCTGGGCAAAAAAGACGTGAAAGGCATATGCCTTTGATATGGGCGACCGCCTCTGTATGTGTTCAACAAATGGGTGAATGCCTTCATGGTTCTCTGCCCAAAAGTGTGTTTACTACGCCTTGCCTCGAGGCGAGCCCCAAAATCGCCTTTGAAAACACTGGTCCATAATTAACGTAATGGGTATTTTGGTACCTTAAGTAGTTTCATAGTCATGGCTTGACAGTCATTCCATTGGTCGATGTTTGAGTCGACTAAGTTAAATGCATTTTCACTTGGATTCATTTAACCACAAGTTTCTATTCATTGCAACTATTAGGTTCATCTCATCACATTAATGCTGTACTATTATGCAATGTATTAATCAATTACCAGGTTCATTCATCTCATGATATATCCATTGTTCCTCGACCTCTAGGGAATAGGCAATAGCTCTGCATATAGTCATTGGTAGAATTTCTGACGTACCAAAAAAAAAGAAAGTAGGTTCATGCATTGTTCTAGACCTTTTGGAAGATGAATGACCATTTTCATTCAACATATGTTGTGGAGTCTTTAAATTAATGTCACTTCAATATTTTAGAGCTTTCAAGGTTGTGTGATGCAACAATATGCTTTGTTGTGTGAGGCTAAAAAGGCCCTAGGTGAGATGCCTAAAGTTTTCTAGGTGTGAGGCCTTGGTTTTTTTTTTTTTCTATCTACCATCCACGTACCAAGTTATACATGGCTTCCCTAGCTTTAATCCATGACTCTTTCCCCCATTTTTTTCGTTAATTACAAAATATTCCTTCGCCATAATTTTTGATTTAACAGTCATAATATCTGCAGTGCCATTTTTCCATAAAATACTTAGCGAGACCTTGAATACTGCAATCACAAGTAGGCTGGATAAGTATCATTCCCACAGTTAATAGCCTTTGAAGGCATTCAAATGCAATTTGCTTTTTAGTTGGAATCAATCCACTATAAAAATATAGATTTCAATACAATCAAGAACCAGCCACTGGTTCTAAAGGAACTTAGATAATTACGAGAAAAGCAAGGGCCATATCTTATATGGTGTCTGGGGAGTATAACAAAGCAAACACACTATGGTGGAGTGTTCTCCATATAAGACCTTTCCCAGTCCATGTATTGCTATCTTCCCTGATCCACACTGGTACAAGTATATGAGATAATTCCGTAGGACCTGGCAGTGATTTTCTGGTTTATCTCAAAGGATTAACATCAGCTGATAATGTTCAAAAGTATGTAGAGCTAAATCCATTTGGTCAGCGGCTTATCACAGATGCAGACTTATACTAGAATTCTATCTTGAGATTATGAACACCAGGTCGCTAGCAAAAGAAGATGCTAATGGGTTTTGATAAAGATCAACACCAAATGATCTGAGTCATGTGTTTTGATAGCAAGGTTCTAAATGGCGCTTGGCGCTAGTAAGGCGAAGACCCACCTCCAAGCGCCAAGCCGCCTAGGCGGCGCCAAGCAATTCGGCGTTTTTTTTTTTTTTTAAACAAATCATTATCCAATCAAACTATATTTCATGTATCTATAATGCAAGTTTAAACTTCAAAGTACAAACCCAAATGAAATTAAGTAGTAATATATATAGATATGATTTTGAACTGACATTTTGGCAATTTACGAAATGAAATTTAGGCACAATTTGTGGGAACTGCGAAATACCCAATACCAGAACGATCACTGTGTGTGTGTGAGCAGATCACTATGAGAGAGAGAGAGAGACTGAAGAGTGACTCAGAGAGCAAAGAGAAAGCCGAGAGAGAGAGATATCGGCGAGAGAGAGATGATGGCGTCGACTGGAGCTCTGATCGACTGGAGTTCTTCACTTTTGTTTCGTCTCCCGCCTCTGAAGCTCTGATCGACTGAAGTGTGGAGTGTTAAATGGGGGATGTAAATGTAATTGTAATATATATAGATATGATTTTGTAAAATTACATAATAAGCCTTTTTAGCTTTTGTACTTTTGATTCTAGCCCTTTTAGGTTAATAGTACACATGTTAGGCCTCCAAAGACGCTGCCGAGCCCGCCAAGGGCCCCCTAGGCGGCCGCCAAACACCGCCAAACCTCCCTGGGCGCCAAATCAAACGCCAAGGGGTATTGGCGTGGCGGTGGGGTACCTCCAAGCGCCTAGGCGGTCTCGGCGGCCGCCATTTAGAACAGTGTTTGATAGGCTGCTTCCATTGAATGCGCCGCATGATCAAGGCGTGAGTTTTGACACCTTAACCAGAAATCATTGCCAGGTCCTAGAGTTTTATCTTTCACGTCCTTGTACCGTTATGGATAGGAGAAGACATGGTGATTGTGTAGGCTTTATATGGAGAATCCTCCATAAATAGTGTGTTTGCTTTTTATACTTTCCCATGTCCCATGGAAGATTTGGCTCTTGGTTTTCCATAATTTTTAAAGTTCCTTTAGAACCAGGGGCTTGTCTTTGTTCTCACTTTTCAATTGTATTGAAACGTATATTTTTACATGGGACTGATCCAAACAAAAAGGCAAATTGCATTGGATTGACTTCGAATGCTATAAGTTGGATGAGAATGATACATATCTAGTATACTTGTGACTGTAGTGGTCAAGATTTGGTTGACTATCTCATGGGAATATGGCAATGCAGATAATGTGATTGCTACATCAAAAATTATGATGGATTCCTATTGTGTAATTAATGTGAAAAATGGGGAAGGAGTCTTAGATTAGAGCTAGGGAAGACATGTTTAACATGATACGTGGACGATAGATAAAGAAAAGAACCTAGCTTCACACCTTGAAAACTTTAGGCATCACACCTTGGACTTCTTGAGCTGGGGAATAGGATTGCATCACACGACCTTGAAAGCTCTAAGTTCTTGGAAATCCTCATTCATTAATTATTCCAAAATATTGAAGTTACATTAATTTATAGACTCCACAACATGTGTTGAATGCAATGACCATTCCTCCTTCAAGAGGTCTAGAACAATGCTTGGACCCATCAATAATTAGATATGTATATTCCTATTCGGTAGAGGTCTAGGAATGGATGGATACATTACATAATACTAGGGCATTAGTGTGATGAAATGAATCTAGGGCATTAATGTGATGAAATGGATCTAATAGTTGCATTCAACGAATGTATCTAAGCCCAAATGAATGTAACCAATGTTATGAAAATCGGTCTAGGCAGCCGCCTAGGCTCTAGGCGGTGATCTGCTGCCTGGACTAGGGGCTTAGGCACTGAAAAAGGTGGCATGACAATTTAAGCGGGATTATGAGACGACTAATCGGATGGCGGATGGGCAGAATTAGGCGGCTAAGCGAGAGATTAATTAGAGAACTAGACGGCTAGGTGGGATTAATAATAATTTTTTTTTTTTGGGCAAATCTAAGAGGTTAAATGTTGTGGTATATACTATTCAGGTGCTAGTGTAGTTTTAATATGGCATATACTTAGGCCATCCACAGTAGTGTAATCAAAAAAAGATAACCAAAAGTTGACACATTAGCTTTTGATTATTCACTTAAGAGGTTGCTAAGCTTAACAATGTTGAGCTTCACAATGGTCACTTCTAGTCCATAACCAAAATACGGGTCTACTACAATTTCACTCTCTCTCCCCCTCTGTTTCATGTCATTCACTTCCCTCCATTTACTTTTTTTCCGCAAAAATATATCGATTTCCTCTCTTAATTTTGGGGAAAATCGGTAACTTTCTTCTCTCCTATTATGAATTTTTTTTGGGAAAAAAAAATAGAAACGGGAAAGAAGAGTGAAATACCTTAATTCGGCGATAATGGGTTGAATTGTAAATGAACGAGAGATGAGTTTCACTTTTTGAGGGAAAGAAAAAGAAATAGTTTGTGGGTGAAGTGAAGACGATATAGAATAGGCAAAAAAGAGAAGAAAGAAATACCAATTGAAACACATGTGTGTACAAAATTTTGGAACTAATTAACTTATGTGGTGTGGAGTCCACAAATTTTGATTATTGAAAAAGGTTGCTAGTTGTGGTTATCCAAAGTCAAAAATTTGATTATTTCTAAAGATGTTGCTAAGTTTGATTATACCATTGTGAGCCATCTTTTGCACCAACATTATTAACTTTAAAAACAATTGACTTTTGATTATACCACTGTGGATGGCCTTAGACATCTTACAATATAAAATGATTTAAAATTTAAACCTCGTTGTTGTTGCAAACGGATCAACGGTCTTCTCTTGTCTCTCTGCATCATCTCTCACGTCTTTCCCCCTGTTATCTCTCTCTCTCTCTCTCTCTCTCTCTCTCTGAGATCTGTTTGTATTTAGTCACTTTTTTTTCATTTGTTATGAAATAAAGTGAAATTATGTGTATATTAAAGCTATGTTTGTTTTGGAATTATGTATATGTAGGCTCTATTTCCTCTATTTGGATGCCATTTAATGTTTTGTTCTTCTTATATTGTTCTACTTACTAAAAACTTGGGGAGGGGGAGGAGAATATTTGTAAAAATAGAAGGGAAAAACTGACTAATCCCCAGACGCTGATTAATCCCCGATTAATCAGCCAATGCGCTAAGCGGTGCGCGCCCCCTGACTAGCGCCTAGTGACTTAGAACATTGAATTTAACTTAGTAGACTCACATATTGACCAATGGAATACCCATCATCCCATGACTTCGAATCTTTTGAAATTACCAAACTACCCATTGCATTATTGTGGACTGCATCAAGATGTGAGACATGGCGTAAGAGAAGTTTCTTGAAATTTATAGGGGGGAAGGTTTTTAAGAGATCTTCACAACATCGAGTGACTTCATTGTTCTCCTCCATCTTTCTTCGCCAAACACCAACATAAGCATGATTACTTACACAGACCCAATGGAATGTTTAAGCAGAAGTGCTAAAAAATATGAGTGAAAACAATTTTATTTTAATTTTGTGGGCTTTTTACCTCTAGGTCCAGAAAATGAAAAGTAATTCCCACCAGGTCTCTCCTATTTAATGAAACATTGAAACCATATGAAAGTGCCTAAAATCCTAAACCCTGAAAGTGCCTAAATCCTAGGGTACCCTAAAAAAATGCCTAAACCCCAAGGGTACCCTATGAAAGTGCTAAAACCCTATAATAGGAAAGTAAACCCTAAAACCCCTATGAAAGTTCCTAAACATAAACCCTAGGGCTCCATGAAAGCGCCTGAACCTAAACCCTAGGGTACCCTAAGATTTTAGGGTATCCCAAAACCCTAGGATACCCTAAAACTCTTGGGTGACACTTCCATTAATGGTAAATATATTTTTGTAAAAGTGGTCCTAGTGGTAATTAAGTATTTCATCTCTCCTTACTGGGAATTAAGTTTCACTTTTCTATACTTAGAGGTAAAAATCTGTAATTTTGTTCCTGCTTTGCTTCTATTACTGTAACAGAGAAGCTGCAAATCCTACACAATTCTTCTATGCAACTTTGTTATCTACCATGCACAACATACTCTTGTGTAATTTCTGGTGGGATACCTTCAGAGGTACAATTTTTGTCATTCTTGTTTTGGTCACAATAAACAGGTTACAGCTTGGTTCGTCTGTTTTTACTAGTGTTTTTTTTTTTTTTTTTCCCTTTCAAAATTGGAATATTCTTGGAGCCAAAACTTGATTGGATAAGTCTAAATTCTGTTGCGAAGAAACTATGTTTGATTTCGAACTTCTAGTTCCAGAGAATAGGCAACAGTTTCTCTGCATACGATTTTTCTACTAATTTTGTTGACATGTATATAATATAAGTACATGTAACTAATTGAACCATGTGTTCCTTGTTTTATTGTTGGATTTGGTTGACAAATTGTATGATCTATCACCTTGACGTCTAGAATGGAGATTCCTCTAAAAGAAGCTAATAGCAAAACTTTGATCATATGTTTACAGCCTTTGACGGAATTTCCAAATACGAAATGCAAGCGGTGTGGGTTCTACGAGGAAGACATCTTAAAATCAGATGAATTTGATGAGTGGGAGTTTTGCCCTTCTGATTTTACTAACCCTGATGGAAGTTATAACAAGTTCAAAGTCGAAGAATTCACTGCTACATTCTTGTGTCCTGATTGTGTGCCTCTGGGAAGCGGTGAGTGTTTTTTAAACATCGTTTTTCTTGGCACGTTTCATTTGGTTGACTTTTACGTTCGGAGGTTGCCTTGGAGAATTAATGGTTAGTAGAGAAAAAGCAAGAGTATTACCGATGTCCTAACTTAACAAGAATGAAAAAAGAGAACGAAACTATTATCATGATTACCTTACTGTGTCGAGTTTGGGATTCCTATTCAAACAGAGGATTTCCATAGTTGTATTAGTAAGTTTGGGTGTGCGATATTAAGTGGTTAAACGAATGTTGGTAGGATGGTTTGGCATCTTAGTTTTCCAGAAAGTAAAGACAACGTTTCCACAGGTGGTTTGGTGGGACTTGAGGCTCCGCCCAGAATTGGTCCAAAAGTTTCATGGTTGAATCACGACACTCTTAACACTCTATCTGTCTCAAATGGTCCTGTTTGTAGGACAAAACTATACAAACATCTACTGCGGGCCGAGAGACAAGACTCCCACAGGCCTCAACCACGTACTCCTCGAGTGAGCTACAAACACAAAGCGTGACCTGTAGTGGACACCAACCTATAGCTTCAAAATTGGAACCCAGAACGAGTTCCAGGAGTGTATATGAGACATGGATGTTGCTCAATGGAAGCAATAAATAAATCTAACATCTCCAATAATCATGTGTAAGCGAATAATCCATCAATAAATCGACACGAAGTCATTAATCCGGCACGAAGCCATGTAGGGTTACTTACAGTGGGTTTTGTTTGACAAATTTTAGGTTCCAACAAAAGTCAATGTTCAATATTTTTACTCTCACCATGCATGATTTTCATTCTAGATAAGGAAAACATCTACCTCTAACAACTTGCAACCATGTGCTGATTAAAAAATGATGGGGAACTATGTAAGGATCATTTTGGGTTCTATTTATGTTTTAATGTTCTTAGCTAATGAAATCCATTTTGCTTCCTGCACCTTTGCATTTTCCCAGTTGCACGTTCAGGTTTCTCTGCACTTTTTTTATGGACTTAAATATGCGTTTGTGGTGTTATCTATACCATGATTGCATTATCCTTAATTCCATGACATGATGCACTGTGAATTTCATGTTTCTGTAGATTCTAATCATGCCTCCGCTTCACATAATGGAGGCAAGGGAATGCATGTGGCCATAGTGATTCTAATCAGCGCCTTGGTTTCAACTGTCTTTGTTCTTGGACTAGCGGCTGCATACAAGTATTGGCAAAAGAGAAAGAGGGAACAAGAACAGGCCCGGTTTCTGAAACTATTTGAAGAAGGTGATGACATTGAGGATGAGTTGGGTCTTGGGCCTCTTGATGGTGTAATTTGACATCTTTCATGATATCATTACCTCACCGCTCAAAGCCAGAGCTCTGTATGGTGAGCTTTTTGACGATTAAACTCGAAGTGAGAAAAGAAACAGGAAACAGTTCGGCAGCTCTGTGTACAAATCTCTTTACTGCTCTAATGAAAGTGTTAGGGGAGTGGTTTATGTTAATTTGTTTATTTGCCGTGTCTCAGTGTCACAGTCGTTTTTAGGATTGGGCTAACAGCAAAAGAATGATTGTATAGTGCTTGAATTTGCGGAAACAGGGAGTCCACACATGCATGAAACTGAACACTTTTTTTTTTTTTTTGGGGGGGGGGGGGGGTGGTTTTGGGGCTGCACCCTTGTTAATATATTAACAACACGTACATAATAAACACGTTTGTTTGAAGGTTAAACCAGGCTTAGGTCGGTTGGAATATATATATTTTTACATGTGTGAATATGTACTGTGTGCATGGATTGCTATTTGCATTCCCAAGTTAACGGCAATGCAGAAATGAGTTCCCAAAGGAAACTATGTTGTACCAGGTTCAATTGAAGGAGAGTAGCTAACAAATGAAGCTAATGAACCGATGAAATCCCAGCCGCACAAGTGGAAATGTACCAATATGGTCACTTCAACGTGAAATGACTCTCGGAAATAAAATTTTGATTCGATTTAATAGTTTACTCCTCCATTTACAAATGTTTTTCTAGCTATAGTGCCCTTCTCAAGTTAGCAGTTCCACTATGGGCTACGAAAGCTTTGAAATAATGGCTGCAACATGAAAACAATAATACTCCCTCAGTCCCTTTATTACAGTCCAGCATTTCATTTTGGGCTGTCCCTTAATAAGTGTTGATTTTGTAAAGTTAATGGGTAAGAGTTGGGTGAATTGTCTATTTTGTCCCTAAAAGTAGATTCTATTTTTAAAAGGTAGTGAGTAAAAGTATAATGGTGATGGGTAAGTAGGAAAAGTGGAGGAAAAAGTTGATGTGAAAGGTATAATGATTATGTCTTTTTAATAAGTTGGAGTTACGAAGCAGGACATTTAAAAAGAGACGGAGAGAGTAGCTATTTTGCCTGCACAAATGCAAGTGATAGAAGTTAGTGAGAAGAGAGGCAATCGATTATGAGCATTGTAAAAGTTGAAGGTCATTTTTGCAAGCAATCTGTGGTCTTATCAGACGCAGAATTGGTTTGTTAGATCTAAGGGACAACATAAAGCGTAAACTTTGTCAGAATCTATCAATATCATATAGGAATGTGTTCAGGCCTACTAATCTTTCAAAGTTTCATTCCTAATTTTCTAGAGTTTTGATTTTCTTTTAATTTGTTTAAATTGGGAGGGAGAAAGAGAGAAAGGGGACGTGGGAGGGGAAGGTGGAGAGAGAGAGAGAGAGTGGGGAGGGGGAGAGATTTTAGGAGAATTGAAAAAAAATAATCTAATGCTCCAGTGACAATTTTTATGTGGTGGCTCAATTTATCTCTCCACTACACCTGTGTGATTTTCACTACAAAGTGTCAAGCCCACACAAATTATTTTTTTTATCCCGTGTATTGAATGGGCACAACACTAGATGATAAAAAAGATTATTTAATATTTTTTCGGTTCTGTGTTCGATGCAAGTTAACATTAGTCTCATTTTATGCATTGAAAGGCGTGTGGTGGAAAATAAATTTGGGATACCACATAACAGTGATCCCGTGCATCGAACGGGAACAAACGCTAGTTAGAAAAAAGACATTGTAGTGCTAAGATCAGAATCAAGTCAGTCTTCAACATAGCTTTCCAGGTTTTGCCCTAACAAGCATGGCCAGTAACCAAAGATGCTTTCACAAAGTTTCTTCTCATACCATTGTGCTTTTAATTCCACCTCTCAATTGACGGGCGATTTCTAAATGCTTTGAAAAAGAAACTGATTAGAAATAGGACATTGGAGTGCTAAGATCAGAATCAAGTCTTTCTTCAACTTAGCTTTCCAGGTTTTGCTCTAACAGGCATGGCCAGTAACCAAATATGCTTTCACAAAGTTTCTTCTCATCCCAGCCAATTCCAATGTTGCCGTGGTCATGAAAATCTTCTTCGCTCCCATACTCATCTCCGAACCAAGAAATATAGTCAAAACCAGGCTGCATTTCAACATCATTGTCACGACTGTAATTGCTGCTGCCATGGTGTACTTCACCTAGGTATGCTTCTTCTGCCTTGTCCATGAATCCACTGCCATACAGGGGCTCAGAAGTAGTGAAACCAGCACCATGAGGGAATTGATCCTCTCCCCAATAGCTGTCGAAGTATGACTCAATGCAAGGCCAAGTTGTATACACGTTGCGGGGTCCGCTCGTTTGATAAACATCTCCTCCAGTCGCGTAAGAAGCAGAGCCCGGATACAAAAATCCAAATCCCTTTTGGGAAGAAGAAAGCGGCTCTCCATAAGTGTCAGTCATTTCATAATCACCAATATCTAGAGTGAGATAATGCACAAAGTCCGGGTAGCTAAACTGAGAAGTATAGGAAGCCATACCGGATCAAAAGTTGAGGTCTGAGATGTATAGCCTCTTTGCCAGCTGTAATGCAAGTTTCATGAACATGGTTTTGCTTCTGACCCCTTAATATCCAGTGGAGAGAAAAAGAGAAAGGGATTGACATAAAATCAATCCTTTGAAGTCTCCATCAAACATCAAAGCCGTGAGTTTGGTTCAGCTATTGGGTGAGATGATTCTTGAAGGGAATCACTTTAGGGAAGAGAAAAGCTAGGACGAAAAAGATTGGGCATCTTGGGGGGCTAAAAAAGTGGCTCAACTTGCCTCCGGTGCATCCTATCCAATTGACGCATCGCCACATAAACACGGAGTACGGTTTCCACATACCTTCTAGGGGAATATGTTGATGCCATCTAAGTGATCTACGTTCTTATTCAGCATGCCCAGGTCAGAAAACTCGGTCCTTAACACTGCTAACCTTCAGAGCAATCGAGCCTTGATCCGTTACATGGTTTATAACAAAATCACGTTGTACTTTAGTCTTTACAGCTTTACACCCGCTGTTTGAGTTTCATCCCTTCGGGAAATGGCAGTTGGTAAAATAATTGGTTTAACTTCATTCAAATAAAAAAGGTTCATACTAAACCTGATGCAACAGACACACTAAACTCCAAACAGATCAGTTCCTAGGTATATGATGAGAGTATCACATTCCTGGACTCGGAAAGGGCTCAAAATTCTAAATAAATTTATGCTTTATAACCCATCATGTCTCAGCTTTGAGTAGTACTATGAGCACAGACCGGGGGGGGGGGGGGGGGGGGGGGGAAATCGTACCAACCGGCTGCGCTGGGCCGTCTCTGGCCACCGGACGGCTGATCTGATCCGTCCAAAAATTCTATAAAAAAAAAAAACCGATGGAGCCTACGCGGGAATCAACGGCATCTGATATGTTTAGGGTGCTTGATCTAAACACCCTACACATATCGGATGCTGTTGATTCCCGCGTAGGCCCATCGGTTTTTTTTTTAGAATTTTTGGACGGCTCGTATCGGCCGTCCGGTGGCCCGGTGCGGCCGGTCGGTACGATTTCCCTCCCCCCGGTCAGTACTCATAGCATTTTCGCTCAGCTTTATGGCAAGGAATCAATAAGGATTTTCATAACATAATTCAAAACACACAGGGAGAGGAACAATGAAGATATGTAAACAGTTATCATTCTCAATACCTATAATGTACTCTATCACATAAACCAACTGCACAAAATCAGTAGGAACATTTCTGGTATGTGTGAAACACTTTAGCCATAGAATACGGCTATCCATACATAAATCAAAAGAGTACACTCTGCATCTTCTGGAAGTCAACAAGCAACATCTGTCAGAACCTTGAGAAAACAATAAATGAAATTCATTATCTCACAGAAACAATAGCCAAGAAACCTCGGCTTCCCTATCAAAGACTTACACTGGTTAGGAAAGAGCCTTTGAGCACTCACAGAATTGCTAACCAAAATAGTTAACCAGTAGTTGTGCTTCTTGTCGCATGATTAAAGTTCTCGAGCTCTTTTGATTTGGAACCATATATGTCTCTAATTGTATCCCTACAGCAACTGCAAGGAAGATAAAAACAATGAACAAAGCTCAAAACTAAAACTTTTACTGAAGGCTTTGTAGACAAGAACTTAGAGTTCTGGTTTGATACCTGCATGCCTCCTTATCGAACCTTTTCTTGTTGATTCCATACAAAGTTTCGAAAATTTCAGGCTCCACACGACAAAAGTATGGCCGATCTAACACACGCTCAGCCCAACTGCTATCAGATTTCATGGGTGAAGCTAATCACAATTCAATATGACATCATAGTAAATGCTCACCGGCGTAAATGGAGCATGTTCGCGAAGATTTATTGTAGTTTATACACCATCCGTC
The DNA here is from genome assembly GCA_025413875.1 of Rhododendron molle. Classification (NCBI taxonomy): domain Eukaryota; kingdom Viridiplantae; phylum Streptophyta; class Magnoliopsida; order Ericales; family Ericaceae; genus Rhododendron; species Rhododendron molle. Next base: position 49,611,076 of record CM046391.1, read on the forward strand.
TGCACCTACTAGGCTTCTGTACAGCTGAAATTCACAAATTAATGTATTTACGTGGCTACACATGTAAAATAAAGTGTGAATATGTAGACAAAACTACCAATAGATGTTTGTCTGTTTGCAGGGTTGCTTAGCTACGGGTTGAGCACCCTAAATTCCAACTATATCCCCCGTACTGACACACAGTTGCAACATATATGCTAAATACAACCCATTTTGTAAAATCCATATATCTCAATGGTTTTTTTTGTTGAACAATATTATCGATATATCAAAATTCTCTTTTTAATTGTAAGTTGTAGAGTTTAGATTAGTATGTTGACTACAAATAGATGATCGATACTGATAGCTTTGTGTTCTTTTATTTGTTTGTCATAACCAGGATGGATCAAAAGATTTCAACTTTGAGAAGGCGGACTTCTATAGTTTGGGAGAGCTATTAAAGAATCTGATACTGTAATTTTGAAAAGTTTCTTTGGGATTCCCGGTTGGATCCATTACTGCAATATCTGTATGAATGTACGCGCGTGTGTGTATATAGTCAGCATCAAAAGGAAAATGCAAACATATTTATCCAAACATTGATAATCTAAATGTGGCTGGAGCCATTGGATGTGTGCGTGCGTCTACGTACTAACGTATGAGACCCACATGCATTGGACGGCTCCGCAAATAATTGTGTAGCATAGAGTCTACAGACTTCTTTCCGTATTTGATTTGACCCACTGGTAGGGCTGCAAACGAACAAACTGCTACCAAGCAGCTCGAGGCTGGGCTCGTTAAGGGCTCGTTTGGGCTCGGCTAGACTCGACTCATTTAGTAATCAAGCCGAGCCGAGCTCGAGCTCGAATGTTAGGTTCGTGTAGTAGACCAGAGCTCGACATTGCTCAGCTTGTTTATAAAGGGTTGCTTAGCTAAGGGTTGAGCACCATAAATTCCAACTATATACCCCGGTACTAACACACAGTTGCAACATATATGCTAACTGCAACCCATTCTGTAAAATCCATATATCTCAATGGTTTTTTGTTGAACAATATTATTGATATATCAAGCTTCTCTTTTTAATTGTAAGTTGTAGAATTTAGATTAGTATGTGACTACAAATAGATGATTGATACTGACAACTTTGTTTTCTTTTATTTGTTTGTCATAACCAGGATGGATCAAAAGATTTCAACTTTGAGAAGGCGGACTTCTATAATTTGGGAGAGCTATTAAAGAAACTGATAATTGTTGTGTTTGGATGAGTTTTTGAGAAATTTTTTTATGAGAGTAATGATTAGAAGTAGGGGTAATGAGTGAAGAGAGAAAGAGAGAGAAATGATAATAACGATTGGAGATATAGGTAATGAGTGGAGAGTAATGATTGAAAATAGGGGTAATGAGTGTTTTTTTAGTTAAATTTTTTTCCCCAAATCTTGATGCCAACAAGGCAAAATTTCAAAAAAGTTTCTTTGGGATTCAGGCTCCCCCCTACGCCCCGTTGGATCCATTACGGCATTACTGCAATATCACTGTTTCCATCGGTTTGTATTGTTAGTCTCTGATAGGGTTCCTGCTCCAGGCCGGGACGGCTAGTGGATAGATGGTTGGCCCCTAGTGTTCCCACCCTTTGTGGCGGTGAGTCGTGGTTAGGTCTAGTCACTAGTTTTTGCAATTTTTTGTCGCTGCCCCTTTGTCACTTGTTTTCTTGTTTTTCCTTCGGTGATGGTTTGTTGTAGGTTCCCTTTCTCTACTCTAGGATGGATTTGATTTGTCCCACTGGTAGGGCTGCAAATAACCGACTACTACCAAGCAGCTCGAGGTTGGGCTCCCTAAGGGCTTGTTTGGGCTCGGCTGGACTCGACTCATTTACAGCTTGTTTGGATTGAGGTATTTTGGGAGAAAATAAAGGGGAAGGAGGGAGAACTCAATCTCTCCTCCATTTGGATGATCCACAAGGCGAGAAAGGGTGAGAGACGGGAGCCCCCTCAAAGGCCGTTTCTATTTCTCGCCACTTTTGGCGTGATTCTGTGAGAAAGGAGAAGAGAGAGGCAAGTGGGGAGCGTGGGTGAGAGTAGATCTCACTTGCTCAACTTCCGGCAGCGCGTGCGAGCTACGACGGCGGCTTTTCGTCATCGGAACAGTGGCTGTGCAGTCGCCGGAGAAGAGAGAGGAGAGTTCCAGATCGCCGGAGAGTGGCCGGAGAACAGTGGCTGTGCAGTCGCCGGAGAGTGGCCGGAGATGGGGGTGAGAGTTTGATTACTCATGTGTATTTGGATGGGTTGGTGAGAAATTACACCCCTTTCTTTTCCTCTCTAAATAATAAGGGAGACCACTCCCCTTCCTTTCCCTTTCTCACCTGAGCAGCCAAAGGGGCTGTTAGTAATTGAGCCGAGCTGAGCTCGAGCTCGAATGTTAGGTTCGTGTAGCAGACCAGCTGAGCTCAACACTGCTCAGTTTGTTTAGTAAATGAGCCAGGCTCGGGCCGCTCCCGCTTGTTAAGGGCTCGGCTCGAGCTTGTCAGCACCCTTATTAGTTTAGTTTGTCTAAAAGGCAAGCTAAAAAATACAGAGCGAGAAGTGATTAAGATCGAGAATATAACCTCAATATCAGAAGGGTTTTCGAAAATCTCTTCAGGGGTGGCGAAGGAGGGACCCTTGTCGAGCTTGCAACACGCGCCGCAACCCTCAACGCACTGCCACCGTGGGCCGAAGCCGACGGAGGGAGCGCCGCCGCTTTTCTGGATTCTTGTTTTCTTGGACTTTGCGTTGGTTCTTTTGCTCGGTGGGTTTCCCGCCGCACACCGAACGGTGAGGAAATACGGCGGAACAGCCACGGCGTGAGGCATTCCTGCTGGTTTCCAAGATAAGACTGGTTTTGTAGTTTGGGCTGGTTGTTTGCCAGACTAATAAATTTGAGGGGCGGAATTGGCGTTCAGTGGCCTTTGGGGGCAAAGAAGTCCCAACTGATGGATTACTTTTTGGGAATTCAAAGTCATGGGAAGGAAATTTTTAATTTCCAACACATGGGATTGAAGACAAAAATACCCTTCTTGATTCTGCAATCTGGAACGTAACTCTCCCTCTTTCCTCTATCTAGAGTTTGGTCCCCCTTCGATCAAGGTATTCCCTCTCTCTCAACCTTCCTCTCGTTTACTCTCTCCTTTCCTCTCTCTCTCTCTCTCTCTCTCTGCGTTCTCCTCCCTTTCTGGTGTTCTCTTCTCTCTCCTCTCTCTCTATCGTTTTGTCCCCTCCTCTCTAATGTTCAGCCATTTGAGACAAATTTTTGGTTATTTTACACGGATTTCGACCCATATTGTTGCGTGAACCCTGATTGAAAGTTTGACGGGTACTACTTTTGGTGATTTTACTGTGTTTTCATTTGTATAAGTCCATATTTAGGTCACTTTGTTTGATTTGGTTGTTTCATACTCCGTATTTAGTTCATATTTTTGTTTGGCAAGTGGATTTGTTCTAATACAGATATCGTGTAATCATGAGTGTTTTGATCAGAACAGGATTTATGGTTTCCATGGTCGGTTTAGAGTTTTGATCTGTATGATTAGGTGACTTGGTCTTTATAGAACATGTACGTGCTCCATAAGCACATTTTGACTTACAACCGCTATCCTGTTAGATACTTGATTAACTTTGACAGACTTATAGGTTAACCTAGCCTACCACGTCAATTTGTCCCCAAAGAAAGGCCAAGTACAGAGCATATGAAAACATTATTGGAAACTGCCAACAATTATGAATGGAATATCGGTTTTTTTTTTTGAACTAGATGGAAGAGCAGTTAAAAGATGAATTTACATTCTCATTGTAGATGGCATGTATAAGGATTTACAAATGCTTTTGTCCTAAAATCTAAAAGTGAAAAAATAAATCATACTTGATATAATATATCTGAGAATTTCATTTGTTATTGATGCATGTTGGTGAAACAATTGATTTTGTTATATGACTTGGCCTTCTTTTTTAATCTAAAGAATTCATAATTCTAATTGTTTGAAGAAGTCTTAATTGTAATTGTTAGCAGGGCAGAAGAATGGTGGGGATTGTTGCTGATGAAAACTGTGATTTGTCGTGGAGGTAAGGAATCTGTTAACCACCTATTTTTTGAATGCCAATTCTCTTCCTTAGTTTGGGGTCAGATCCTGAGGAAGTGTGTATGTGTGAGGTCCCCTCAGAACATAGGAGATGAGGATATGAAATGCTTATCTTTTGGGTTAATGCTTCTTTGTTTGTAATTATGCTGAAGCTAGGTTTAGCTGCAACCATTTATCACTTGGGGCTTAAAAAGAACTATCATATTTTCTAGGCTAAAAACTCCAATTCAAGCTAGAGATATATTGGATCAGTAAGAAAGTACATTACAAGCACAAATACACAAAACCTAGTTGTTGAAAGGCTCAAAGTTTTGACATAAAAGCCATATGAATCTAGCTGCCGCATGGTCTTATGTTGATTGGCCTCCGGAAATGTGACCAAAGTCATCGGCGAACAATCCCATGTGCTGAGCTTTGGCCCCTAAAAGGAGCCCAAAAAATAGCAAGCATATGAGAAGTAGAAGGAAATGCATGCATGCAACAAGATGAAATAGGGGAGAAAGAGAGCGAGAAATGTAAAAAATTGAAGATGGATGAATGGCATTATCTAAGCTATTGTTTGTAGTTGTTATTTTGATTGTTCTTGTTTTCTTAAGTATCAAGTATGCTAAAAAGGCCAAATACTTGTATGGTTGTACCTTCCATGAGATTAATGAATGCGACTTTCTTGGATCACATGTGTAGTTAAAGTAGTTTAGAACAGAAATTACTTGGTTTAGAATTCTGCAGAATTGGAAAATTCACGTTTGTCTGATTTTAGGGAATTTTATTGAGATAGTTTGAAAGTTTTGAAATTTATGGGAATTTTACTGAGAGTTCCTCTATGAGTCTTCTATCTACAGTAAAAATTTCAGGATCAAGTTCAAAATATTGAGCTTTATAGAAATTCTTAACCTAGCATCACTCATTTTCAGAACTGTGCAGTCTGCACCAATGCATGTTGGGAAAACGACCATAATTTTTAGCTCGATCGATGAAATTGCGAACCGTTTTCTGATTTTGAAACTAGATTCATAGACCTTAAAAAAGTATGTGGAGTTCGTACCTTAGTTATTTCTGTGCAAAGTCAGATTTTAAGTTGAAGTTGATGAAATTGCAGATTCTAAAATTATTTCTTGAGATTGGTTATCTAACTTCATATCTTTCACTCTAGGACCTTATGTTCATTAAAGATAGGCTTATTTAGCATCTTCTAATCATGTTTTTGTTGCCTAATTGTCTAGGAGGTTCGTGTGACACGTGAATCGAGGTGAGTGACTCAATACCTAAATTACATGGTTTTATGCAAGTTTTTCAATTCAAAACTTGTTCTACATGTTTTGTACTACAAGTTGAATTCCATGGAAATAAATGAAAGGTGACTATGTTTTCCTATCTAGAAAGACATTCCTACTATGTGACACTTATACGCAAGGGGTAATGCTAAGATGTCGAAGCTTATCCACTACCGGGAACGCCTGGTAGATACATTAACTATGAGGAATGTGCTTTATAAAGGCTATGCTTCTATGTTTGAAATCTCTATGAAATGTTTTTATCATTTCCATGGAAAGCATGTAAATTATGTATTGGTCACTCATACGAGCTTTAGCTTATGTATTTTTCTCCACCTTTCAGGATGCGAAGATTAAAGGGTTGACGTGAACTCTTTTGTGTGGATAGGCTATAATTATAAGACCTGTACTTTTGTTGTAGATATTGAAACTCTACTTTAGAGGCTTGTTTGTTTGTAGTTGAATCTTGTAAGATATGTAGAAGGCACAACTCTGAGAGGTTGACAAGGAAAACCATGTATATAACCTGTGTTGTTTGATATGGTAATGTAAGTTCTGTTTCCGCTGAATCCATATTTGTTCCTTTGTCATTGCTTATAAGGTTTGTTACTTGATATGGCCTTGGTGGGATTTCCACCGGCGCTTTGTTTTGGCCTAACCCCCAGGGACGGGTTAGGGTCGTTACAGACTGTCATAAACATGAGGGTGAAACAACTGATTTTTGTTGAAAGATTTTGGACTTATTGATGCTTTAATTGGTGGTGGATATAATTTTATTTGTTCTCTTGTGTTGATTTGCATTGATGATATGGATAGTCACATACCGGTTGGTTGACAATGTACTTTGTGCTTAGGCAAAATCTGTCAATTCTTTATTTTTATTATTTACAATTTTGTTTGTCAAGATGATTTTTTGGGCTAAAAAATGTAGAAAGAGTACCGACTTTACATGGAGACAAATATTCTCATTTTGAGAACTAGTAACGCGTAAACCATTTAAGTTGCACCAAGTCAAAAATTTCATAAGAAATGATCTATTGAATAGAGAGAACTCCACCTCAAGAACGTAAGACACTCTTTTCGTTCATGTAAGCATTTCCATTGTTTTACAACTAAGACACTTCCTCGGCAACCAACCATGTTAGTGAGGCCTACTCCCATTTTAGAGGTCTACTCCATACTTTAGAGGACAACTTGACGTAACTATCCATGACACCACTTTTTTTCCCTGCACAAATAAGCATGACCTGGGGGAGCTGGAGGTAAATAAGAGCAAGTCAATAATTGAAAAAGACTCTATTCTGAGCACTTTTGGACCATATTATATATTCAAAATGAGCACATCATATTTGTGACAAGTACGAAGCATGGCAAGTTAGTGAACCAACCTTCTCCGAGGTAAATAAGAGCAAGTCAATAATTGAAAAAGACTTTATTCTGAGTACTCGTAGACCATATTATATATTCAAAAGGAACACATCATATTTGTGATAAGTATGAAGCATGGAAAGTTAGGTGAACCAACCTTCTCCGACGTAAACACGAGCAAGTCAATAATTGAAAAAGACTTTATTTTGAGTACTCTTAGACCATATTATATATTCAAAAGGAGCATATCATATTTGTATGAAGAATGGAAAGTTAGGTGAACCAACCTTCTCCGAGGTAAACAAGAGCAAGTCAATAATTGAAAAATATTTTATTCTTAGTACTCTTAGACCATATTATATATTCAAAAGGAGCACATCATATTTGTGATAAGTATGAAGTATGGAAAGTTAGATGAACCTTTCTTCTCCGAAGTAAACAAGAGCAAGTCTATAATTTGAAAAGACTTTATTCTTATTACACTTAGACCATATTATATTTTCAAAAGGAGCACGTCATATTTTGTGACAAGTAAGAAGCGTGAAAAGTTAGGTGAACCAACCTCCTTCGAGGTAAACAAGAGTAAGTCAATAATTAGAAAAGACTTTATTCTGAGTACTCTTAGACCATATTATATATTCAAAAGGAGCACATCATATTTGTGACAAGTATGAAGCATGAAAAGTTAGGTGAATCTTTCTTCTCCGAAGTAAATAAGAGCAAGTCTATAATTCAGAAAGACTTTATTCTTACTACTCTTAGACCATATTATATTTTCAAAAGGAGCATGTCATATTTTGTGATAAGTAAGAAGTGTGAAAAGTTAGGTGAACCAACCTTCTCCAAGGTAAACAAGAGCAAGTCAATAATTGGAAAAGACTTTATTCTGAGTACTCTTGGACCATATTGTTTTGTGAAAAGGAGCGCGTCATATTTTGTGATAAGTATGAAGCTTGAAAAGTTAGGTCTATTACTCAAGTTCTATTGTATACTTTTTATAGCATTCTTGACCCGTTATGTATTGTACACTTTTTATAGTATTTCTTGCCTGCAATTCGTTGTATATTTTTTATAGTGTTTTTTTGTTTGCCCTTTCATAGCATTATTTGCTCTGACATTCCATGGCAAACTCATACAACAACCGCTATCAAATAAAGCAAGATGGCTCGAATACGCATTCCTTATATTAACAATATTGCATACAAAACCAACAACTGTCTCGAAACATCAAAGTGACTAGCATTACATAGAAGAAAATTAGAAAACTCCATCCTTCCAAAGCATCCGTCTATCCCGAAAGTTAAGTATAAGCCTTGTCACAAAAAACCAATAAAAAGACTTCAACCAAAACAACTATGTATCCCAAAAGTGGAGTCCAAACCTTGCCACCAAAATATCAACCAAGAGGCTTCAGCCAAGGGATCATGACAACTAGTACACTAGCTAGATGATATCTACATCTTCAGCAAAAAGTCACAAAAGAACGTCCCTTCTTTATCAACCCATGAACCTACATATGGTAGAAGTAAACATTTAATTTGATGGAGCCATAAAATTTTCAAATAAACAAAATTTATAGACAAAGGAATAGAACAAATCATATCCCTTTTTGATATGTATATAAATGGGAAAAAAAAAAGCATTACCCTGGCTTACAGTCCATAAGAACCTTGTCAGCAGGCTATGCAATAGTACTTCCAACAGATTCGTCAACATAAAGCATATCACTTGTAGACCTCCACAAAAACACTTCGGGCTAAAACTATCCAAACCACAAAGGTTACAGATGTCTAGCCTAATCGAGCATGCATCATGTATATAAACCCCGTACATACCATAGCAAGATTTGGAAATCCAACTAAGGTTTTTTCAACTCTTTCAGCATCCAACATGATTGTTCATGTACTTTTCAGCAAATAAAATAAAATTTCAGCCTCTATCGTCAATTTCATATTTCAGGTTTCCATTTTAGAATATCAACAATCTATCAAAAAACTTTATATTTTAGTTTTAACGAGGAATATCCAAAGTTTGCTTCCTAGTTTCTGAACTTTGAAATTCATGACCTTGGTGTTTATATAACTTCTTCATATTTCAGGTTTCCTTTCATTTGTTTGTGCAATGAAATGATTTCAACACTTCAAAATTGGTGACAAAGCTATATCTAAAAATTGGTGCAGGAAACTGCATCAATCAAAGTGCAGCAAACTGCAGCAATCATTGCAAATCAAAGCTGAAATTGAAAATGCATAACACAAAACTTAAACTGAAAGTGCATATTCAATGCCAAATACAGATTCAACAGTTATCAAACTAAAGTAGGTTCAACTAGTTCAGATTCAACTATCAATAGCTACAAAAAACATACCACATTCTGGTTCTGCTATTAGTCACAAAATTCTAGATTTGTGTGTGTAAGAATGGTGTGGATTCAACTGTCATTAGCTACAAAAATTGTCCATTGCAGCCAAATCCTCTCCTTAAGCCTTCATCGATCAAAATTCTGGATTTGTGTCTGTAAGAATGGTGTGAATTCAACTATCATTAGCTACCAAAATCGTCCATTGCAACCAACTTCTCTCCTTACGCCTTCATCGATCAAAATTCCAAATTTGTGATTGTACGAATGGTGTGGACTGTGGAGTTATAAGTAGGCTATGTATACAGAGTATGAGAGAGAGAGAGAGAGAGAGAGAGAGAGAGAGAGAGAGAGAGAGAGAGAGGAGGGTTTTGTGCGTGGAATTGTGGATTGATGTCGAATGCAGTGGCAGCTCCAGAAAAATTAAGAAGGGTGTTCAAAATCTTTACTACCTCTAAAAATCACAACTGTATATAAAAAATAATAATTTATAATACAACTAAAAAATAGGAAAGTATACTCTCTTTGTTAAAAAAAAATAAATTTATCTATAATTGCATTTACAAGCCCTTGAATTTTTCATACCGAATTAAATTTGTTTTGGTGTGTAGAAATTTAGAAAATTATGCATAGAAATACTTTATTTCCAATCAAAAAATTGCACGTATATTGCACGTGCATTGCACATATATTGCACATGCATTGCACGTATATTGCACGTAGTGGACTAGTATTTTGGGATGAATGATTATATTACAATTTTCCTCGACGCGATTTCATATTTTGAAACTGTTGCATAATACCCTCATTATCAATCGTCAAATATGACTCTCAATGTAAGTATGTAGCAAAGCAATTATTCATTAACTGATCTCTAATTGATTGCCCAGATTGTAGTTTTCTACATTGGATTGATTTGTTGGCTGGTTTTTGAGTTGGATGTTCAAATATTTTTGGGTTATGTGGTGTTCAAATAATTTTGGGTTGGGTGTTCAAGAAAAGGATAAACTAAAATTAAACTAATTATATTACATATATGTTTAACAAATTTTTTTCTTTTGGGTGTTCAAGTGACCACCTTGATCACTGTGTAGAGCCGCCTCTGGTCGAATGGCATTTTTGCCCTTTTACTTGTGGGGAATTAGGGCATGTGCTGCTCACATGCGTTTTTTCCGTTTAAAAGTTAACAGAAGTTAGAGAGGAGGACAACATACACTTGGAGGACTACCTAAACGTTTTTTATAGATTGAGGAGGAAGTAAACAAATGGTGTATAATTTGACAGATGTTTCCAAAAATATTTTATTTTCAGGAAAAAATATGTTACATAACTTGAAGAAGAACCACATTTCATACAGACCAACACACCCTTGCAAAGGGATAGCCATCCAGTGAGTTTTAATATAGGTCACTGCCTTTAACAGTGTGGAGCATCCATTCTTAGATAGAGAGCAACAAAATTTCTTACAAGGAGTAATATTAGGTAACTTAAAGAGCAACTATTATATTTTCAGCGAAAAAATATGTTACATGACTTGAACAAGAACCACGTGTCATACATATCAACACACCTTCGTAAAGGGCAGTCATTCGGTGAGGTAAAATATAGGTCACCGCACTTAACAGTGTGGAGCATCTATTCTTACATAGAGTGCAACAAAATTTCTTACAAGGAGTAACATTAGGTAACTTAAAGAGCAACTATTATATTTTCAGCGAAAAAATATGTTACATGACTTGAACAAGAACCACGTGTCATACATATCAACATACCTTTGTAAAGGGCAGTCATTCGGTGAGGTAAAAGATAGGTCACCGCACTTAACAGTGTGGAGCATCCATTCTTACATAGAGAGCAACAAAATTTCTTACAAGGAGTAACATTCGGTAACTTAAAGAGCAACTATTATATTTTCAGCGAAAAATCATGTTAAATGACTTGAACAAGAACCACGTGTCATACATATCAACACACTTTTGTAAAGGACAGCCATTCAGTGAGTTAAAGAGCAACTATTATATTTTCAGTGAAAAAACATGTTACATGACTTGAACAAGAACCACGTGTCATACATATCAACACACCTTTGTAAAGGACAGCCATTCCGTGAGTTAAAATATAGGTCACTGCCCTTAACAGTGTGGAGCATCCATTATTACATAGAGAGCAACAAAATTTCTTACAAGGAGTAACATTAGGTAACTTAATGAGCAACTATTATATTTTCAGTGAAAAAACATGTTACATGGCTTGAACAAGAACCACGTGTCATATATATCAACACACCTTTGTAAAGGACAGCCATTCAGTGAGTTAAAATATAGGTCACTACCCTTAACAGTGTGGAACATCCATTCTTACATAGAGAGCAACAAAATTTCTTACAAGGAAAAACATTAGGTAACTTAAAAGAGCAACTATTATATTTTCAAGAAAAAAACATGTTACATAACTTGAAGAAAAATCACATTTCATACAGACAAACACACCCTTGTACAGGGACAGCCATTCAGTGAGTTTTAGTATAGGTCACTGCCCTTAACAGTGTGGGGCATTCATTTTTACATAGAGAGTAACAAAATTTATTTCAAGGAGTAACATTAGGTAACTTAAAGAGCAAATATTTTATTTTCAGCAAAAAAAAAAAAAAAACATGTTACATGACTTGAACAAGAACCACATGTCATACAGATCAACACACCATTGTAAAGGGACAACACACATTGTTTCTTTGTGCTATACAAACTGAAAATTCCACAAGGGGGGAGGGAGGCAGGAAGGGAAAGTAACCTTATGCCAGATTAAGGTGAGAGCCCAAAATCACCTCATGGCTACACTTAACAAAAATTTCATCCCACCCTGAGTATTAGATAAGCATATATTAAAGGAGTAACTCACAGTAATCTATATTTTCTTCTTTATGTCATCCATGGGTGTTTATATTATTAACTTCTCTTTTTGGACAGAGGCGTTGGTTATATTTTAATAGAGATACAATTTCACAAGAAAAAGGCAAAAACTAGGGTTCCTTAGTAGGGGGTAGGACATAGAAACCATTTTGGGAGCAAAAAAATTTCATACGAATTTATTTGGTAAATTAAACTAATAGATTTCAAAGAGATGAAAGATAGAGGAATTAACAGCTGCCTCTCCCTCCAGCACAGGAATACAATGGGGAGTAATACATACAAAATATTAGACATCCACCTACTCAATACCCAATTCTAGGGTTTCCTTGACCTTGTCTCCAAAAAGTATAGGCTTCTCTTAACTTTGCATCAATCAACCGAAAAATAAAATTCATATTTGGCCAAGTTGGACAGCATGTCTGCCTCTGAACACAACTTCCAGATTATAGATACTCATCATTTCGTTGGTCAAAAACAATGCCTATGTCCATTATTTTCCCAAAACCACACCTAGTAGTACTTATCCTCGTCCACATATTTCCTGTATTCTTATCAATTGAACAACTATTATCCTTTGGAATTAATTTGTTTTCAACTTACAAATGTTACAAACTTGGATACATAGGTTTGCAGATAACATAAACAAGCATTGAAACAGTAGTAATGTCATCACAACAACTTGATAGTATCAATCAAAAGTTACACTAGGGAAGAAAAGGAAATAAATCGCATTCAACGAATGCCCATCAATGAATGGCATCAGTTCTATTTGTACCAAAGCTAGTAAAGAGTTTCCATCACACTAATCATGCGCAAAGGGCAAAGGCCAAAGGGACGTATGAGAATTGGAACAAAGAGTTAAACTTAACAGCCTCAACAGTTACACATACAGTTCATAGATCAGAGTTTTCACAAAAGGAAAAAATCTAGTGCTACAGCACACAAACAAATGACCTGAACACAATAACAAAGAGGCCACTCTCTCATACATGAAAAAAAATCAATTTGCTTACAAACACAGACATATGGACGACATGAGAGAAGAGAAGAGAGAAAATTGCAAAAAAATTGAAACACCCAAAACATATATGTACCAGATGCAGACGTCCCTTGGTCAAGGAGAAGAGACTGCTTCTTCTTCGGTGGAATGGAGAGAGGATTGTAGCTTACAGAGAGATGAAGTGAGAGAGGAAGAAGAGGTGAGGGAGAACGGTTGTTGCAGCAAGAGACCAGAGACGGAACCCTCCCCTGTTCTTCTCTCCTCTTCAGCAGTGTACGAGGAAATGAATGAGAGAACAGTGGGGCTGGGATTTCAAATTGGGAAAATGTAGGGTTTTTTTTCATCTGGGGCATATTGGTCATTCTAGGTTGCCCTCCCCATGTATGAGGAATTATTTTTCTAATTCTCATGTCCACATGAATTAAGGAAAAACTGGTCCATGAGGTGGGCAATATTTGCCCCTCCTTCCACTGATTGGCGATTCCCCCTAAATTTGATCCGATGTGTGAGCCCAATTCAATTGTTACTCATTTAACTGCAACCTTTTTTGAAAAATTCCCCGCCAACCCCATTTTTAGAGTTTTGTCCCATAAAAATAATTTATTGTATTTGCCCTCCGCATAGTTCACGGCGCGTGGACTATTTCCTATGTTAGGATAGAAAAATTATCCCATGCAGATGGAACTTTATCTTTTTGCATTACAAACTTTAAAATGCAATATCTTTATATATATATATATATATATATATATATATATATATATATATATATATTGTGTAAAGCTTACATTTGTAGAATTTACTTGACAAGATCTATCAAATAAGATTCATATTGACTATAAAATTATGTGCAAAAAAAATTAATTTTTTTGTGGTGTGAATTACGCATTTTTGAGGTGTGAATTGTTTGTTATAAGAGAGTGTGAATTGTTTATAACACGAGGTGTAAATTGTGTTACGGAGGGTGTGAATTGTGAATTTTCTGTCATATGGGATGTGAATTGTCTGTTATAGGGGGTGTAAATTGTGTACAACATGAGTTTAAAGTGTGTGAATTGCGTGTTATAGAATGTATGAATTATTGTCGTTTTTTAGGTATGAATTATCTGTTATATTTGTCTGTAATAGGAGTGTGAATTGTTGTCTATTTTTTGGATGTAAATTGTAGTGTGACTTGTCTGCTATAGAGGAGTGAATTTTTATATATGGGTGTGAATCGTGTATAACAAGGGGTGTGAATTATTGTATATGAATGTAAATTATGAACGATATGGGTTTTGAATTGTGTACAACAAGAGTTTTAAAGGGTGTAAATTGTCTATTTTTGTGGGTGTGAGCTATGTGATATAGGGGGTGTGAGTTGTTTGTTATGGGGGTGTGAATTATTGTATGTAGGTATAAATTGTATATAATAAGGGATGTGAATTGTCTATTATAGGTTTGTGAATTGTGTATTTTGAAAAGTGAATAGTGTAGAGGGAGTATGAATTTTGCATTTGAGAGTTGTGAATTCTTTTATTTTGGAGAGTATGAATTGTTTAAAAGGGATAAGAATTATTCATTAAGTGGTGTTAATAACTTTTTTTACGTTTACACTTTTAAGAGAGGTGTGGATTGTCTATCATATGAGTGTAAATTGTGTAACAAAGGTGTGAATTGCCTATTATAGGGGGTATAATTGTGCATTTTTGTGTGAACACCGAATAATGTGTCATTTAAGAGTGTGAATTATGTACAAAAGAAATTTAAGGGGTGCTAATTGTCTGTTATATGGGACGTGAACTGTTGGTAATGGTGAATTGTGTATAACAAGGGGGTGTGAGTTTGTTGAATAGGGGTATGAATTGTGTACAAAATAAGTTTAAGGGGTGTGCAAATTGTCTATTATAATGGGTGTGAAATGTGTATGATAGAGGATGTGAATTTTCATTTTAGGGTGTGAATTGTATTAAAGAGATGTAAATTCTGCATTTGAGTGGTGTAAATTCTTTCATTTTGGATAATGTGGATTTGTTTTGGAGGGGTGTGAATTATTAATTAAGGGGTATAAAATAATATTTTTATGTGTACATAATTTCATATTTGAAATGGATCTTATTTGAAAGATCATATCGAGTAAGTTTCAAAAAGATTTTTTTTTTTTTTGTCAAAATTGAATATACACAACAAAAGTTATAATTGGTTAAAGTTTTAATTATGTATGAGCTATATATATTTATGTATGTATATGTATGGGCAAGTATCTGTACGTGAAAACATGTGACAATTCTGGAGAGAAAGAGAAAAAATTATTGTTAGAAATATTATTTGGTGGTTTTCAAACAATGTTCCACCACTCATCAAATGCCAAATATCAATTTGTTTATTAAATAACTAACAACAAGTAATGGATCCTGCAATATTAACCAAGATACATAAGTTAAGACATTACAATATAATGTTCCATCCGCATGAGATAATTTTCATATCCTAAAATCAGAAAGCCCGTGGGTGTAAGGAAAAAAGGACTTGTGTGGGGCTTGACGCGCGCAGAGTCTAAATAGCTAATGGGTGATAAAAAAAAGGACCGGCTTGGAAGCTAGAACCCCCAACTTTTTCCTCGAAATGCCGGGCCGATCCTATTTTTTGTGAGGAATTCCATGCGGACCCCTTTTATAGCGTCTATTCGCTTCGGCCGGTAAAAAGCCCTTTTTTTTTTCGTGGTAGCGGTTATATCCCATTTTGTTTGCTTATGTTTTCATTTTGAGTGGTCCCAAATATTTTTTTCATTTTCTAAATTAATCTCCAAATACGGTAAAACTTTCAATTTACCCCTTAAGTTGAGTTGAAGTAGATGCTCAAGTTTAATTGTGAGGTAATTTTGAAAAATCTAAACTTTCGATTTAACTCCTTAAAAAATAGAATTCTCAATACGGGTACTTAAATATTGGTATTTCCTCATCCTGTGACTTTTTTTTAACAGCAAAAAATAGATTTTATTAACCTTTGAAAAGGATACAAAGATTAAGAGGATAAAGAGATAACAAAAAATCCAAATCCGAGACCCAAACTCTTGATTAGCATGATGCCAACCAAGACAACATCGAAAGGGAACAAAGCCCCAACACCTAAAGGTCTAGAAGTCCAGATAAAGCATTTAAAGCAAATGAGATGTAGCCCAAAACACCGAAGAGGCCTAAAGCCCCAATCACATGGGACAAGCCCAACAAGTAAAGCCCAAATAAACTCAACCCTAGCTACACAATCACAGCCAGCAACACCACACACCGCCGAAGTCCCACTGCTGCAAGCCCACCGCCAAACACAGCTAACCACCACAAAGCAAACAACCACCGACGCTCGCCGCCGCCTCGCAAGCCGTTAGGCAAAGATCCGATCGAACCCAGTAGTAGAACTGGTGGAGGTGCGCGGCTTCACCCTAAGAGCCATGGAGCACAGCCTTGTCGTTAGGCAAAACCGATTGTCCCAACAAAAGCAATCGGCTGTGACTTATGTTTTCATCCGACCACTTTCCAGTTTATGTTTTGATCCCCTAATTTTGAAAAACCCCATTTTACCCTTGTTGGACTATAACAGGCAAACAAAAATTCTCAAGCAGTACTCCTGCAACACATGATATATATGAACATTCCAATTCAGTTAACGTTTAGTGGTATTTATGTCTCATCGATTTAAGAATTAACATTAACTGCAGAGATTTTATTAAGAAAAACAATTTGAATATGAGAAAAAGTTTGAAAGATTTTGGTTGGGGAAACAAATAGGGAGGGGAGAGGAATATAAACATATGGATTTTTATGATATTTTTGTTTATTGCTTAATCAAGAGGGAGCATTTTGTGCCTTACACTTTGATATTGAGTTTAGCACAAGGTTGGATTTGCTCTAATCAGTAAGACTATCTTAAAGCAATTGAACTTATAAAAGTACAACGACTAGAACATCCTTGCCACTCTCATTTCAATGCAAGAGTTTGATCCAAAACGGGTTCCCTTAGCAGTTGGATAAAACTCCGGCATGCAGAAATTGGCCAAAGTCACATGTTACGCTCATTTTGGCTTCAAGGTTGGCAATACCCTAACATACACCTCTTCAACGCTTGAGGCGACCTTGAATGCCTTCTATCTCCACGATAAAAAGTACCCCTTACATAGGCCTTATCTCAAGGTCCAACTTTCTATAATGAAAAAGTGTTAGAACTTTTGTTCTCGTATAATTTCAGCTGCGAGATTGCACAATAATATCTTCCTAAAAAGTTTATAATTTTGTTCATTTTGCAGCTAAAATTGTACGGAAATAGAAGTACAATTAAATTTGGGTACAGGTGACCTAAGGTGCCTTATCTCTAGAGTATTATTATGGTTGACATATTTTCAGAAGAAATAATTTGATCCAAATTGTTAATTAATAATTACATTATGTAATTTGAACACATCCCATAATGCATGTACGCACTTCGGTTAACGATTATATTCAACACTAAAAATCTAACTCATAGAATGGGACAAATTCAATCAAACTATAACATGTTCACATTAGTAAGACTAAGATATCTTATTCTGTGTTTGGAACACTATTTGAATTTAAAAAAAAAAAAGTAGTTAGAGTAATAAGTGGAAAGAGATAGAGAGAGAAATTATTGAAAGTGGGGGAATTTTTTTATTAAATACTTTTCAAAAAGTGTTCCAAACGAGGCATAATCAGTTGGATCACTTAGATGGATATGGATCTTCCCCAACCAAACATGAGTCCAGCTATTAGTCCCATTCTCAAGGATCGAAGCGCTCAAACTATAATCTAACGAGCTTCAAAAACATATTCAAACTTGATATGTTTCCGAACGAACCAACGTTTCATTCATTTCTGCACAAGCACGGCATCAATAATTAAATTATGAGCAACGCGAAATACGTTCAACCAACATTACTCATGCTTTACTTGTGGCTCCAATTTTTTTTTCTCTTTCTATGAGGCCAAGCTAGTTATGAGATTCTAGTGGTGTGGGCTACCACAGCCCTGGGTGGATCGGAGCGGCCCGTAAAGAAAATACAATTTTCGAATCGAATTGAAAATTTTGAAGAGTTGCCACCCGGATTTGTGGTTTGCCACCCGAGAAACCGTTTTGATTGAAAATGATTGATTTGAATTGAAAACCAGAGATCATTTGAGGTCCGGAAGCCACGTTACGAAGGGGGAAGGGTTTTACGGCACCCCCCTCGCCCGATACGAGATCGGTCTCTACTAAACGTTTGTGGGATTTTTCGAAAGGATTTTGTTTCATTAAGCAAATAGCAGGTGTCCAGAGATATAACACATAAGAAGTGCATGCACGTGCATGTGTCCAGGGGTGACAGAATGGGCATGCATGATATTACGAGATGACTGAAAATGGAACCCTATCACTGGATTCACTCTCGAGCGCTCGGGAATGGTCCCGAGCGCTTGGGAGTGCTAGAACCCTAATCCTGCAAGTTTTGTTAGTGTCAACAAGACATAATGCTAAACTATCAACTGAAGTACTATTAAGTACACTACTGGCTCAGCATAGAATTTGTAAGATTGAGACAGGCCCTCAACCTTTTAGATCATGCATCCCTGCCTCAACAAAATTAAATCTACAAGTTTAAAAGGGTAAACGGGTACATTTATGCATGCAGAAAGTCAGAAAATATAACAAACTGGGGGAAATGGGATGCAATGGCATGCATGCACTCCCGAGCGCTCGGGAACGGTTTGAAGCGCTTGGGAGTGAGCTGCACACCAGCTTGGTTTCAAACAGGAAATGGCACTGTTTTGACATGCGAACACCCTTGTTTTAAAGAAAATCATCTTTTAAGTTTAAAGAAACCTTATTCTTACTTGAAAATTTGTGAGAGATGTTTCTGTTTTGGAAAAAATTGATTTCCTGTGCATGCATGTCAAGATGAAACCATTTTATTGAAGAATGCAGCTCACCCCCAACCTGTTGTGTGCCAAGGTGCCATGCATGGGACTGGAAACAATCCCGAGCGCTCGGGAGCACTCTCGAGCGCTCGAGAGTGTTTCTAGTAGGGGTTTTAAGAAAACATTTTTTTTTTGTGCACCCATTGCTCTTGTTGTTAAACCTAAGATCAAAGAAACTCACAACCAGTATGAAGAACTGGTATGAGCCCTTGATCCCCCTCAGAAAACAGAAAGGCTTGAAAAGTCTTGTATTATACATTTTTCTTGTTGCTTGGACTATGCTTCTTGGTCTATGCTTCTTGGACTGATTTGGATGCTTGAAAATGCTTAGAAAACAGTAGGAAAATGGAGTAGATGAACTAGAGATTTGAGGCTCTTGAAGCACTTGAAGATTGTTTGAAAATTTCCTTTGAAAACACAAGTTTTGGAGAATATTTGAGAGAGGTTTAGAGACTGATTTTTGGTAGCAGAATGGGGAGAGAGAGAGAGAGACTGATTTCGTGTCCCTTTTGCATGTAGAAGATGGAGGTATATATAGGGGAGGGGAGAAAATGTTTGAATTTTGAAAAGAAAATCAAAATAAAATGGGAAAATGTTTTGTGGGGGGGGGGGGGGGGGAGGAGAAAAGGCATCATGAGATGCTCTGCTGGCCCAGGCTGGCCTGGGATATGCAGGTTTGAACGTTGAATGAGTTGAAAAGCTTGAAAAGCCATGGTCAAAGGCCAAGCTCAACATGCATTGGTCTGTCAGCACTCCCAAGCGCTCTAGAGTGGTCTCGAGCGCTTGGGAGTGTCTGCCCAACTTCAGAAGGGTGCCACGGATACTCCCGAACTCAATTTTGGGTGTTTTTCGAAGCGTTGGAAAGCTCGTTAAGTCCTCTTTCTAACCCAATTGGTTTCATTCAAAGTTATTTTATATGCTGAAATGTGTGCCAATTTTACCCTCAGGGTGTCGGAAAAAGAAGAGTTTTGGTTTTGAAAAAGTCCAAGAAGCATTGTCCAAGTTCGTCCAAGGCCTGTTTTGATTCATTTTCATCATCGGGGAGCCTCGAGGGCACAAATTAAGGATAATTAATAGGTCCAAATTGGGGTGTCTACAGTTGCCCCTCTTTGGACGGCGCTCGGTATCATGTCTGGATACGAGTGACGCCCAAAGATTGAGACAGCCCAATTCGAGCCCTACTAGATCCTTAATTCAAAATCAAATGCAAGTAAAGATGCACAAGCATTCGAAGCATGAGGTCGCGCTCTTTCGAGCTACCTACGTACCCCGTTTGCAGGGATCAGACCAGCATAGTTCTTTGGAGTAAATGCAAACATGCATGCTGTAGCAGGCGTGAAAATATGCAAGCAAATAATCGACCAGATGCCAAATCTATGGCAGAAGTTGATTGAAAGATGTCCCTCAAGACGGTGCCAAATCTATGGTAGAAAATGATTGAAAGATGTCCCTCAGGACGGTGCCAAATCTATGGCGGAAGACGATTGAAAGGTGTCCGTCAGGACAATGCCAAATCTATGGCAAAAGATGATTAAAAGATGCCCCTCAGGACAATGCCAAATCTATGGCGGAAGACGATTGAAAGATGTCCCTCAAGACAATGCCAAATCTATGGCAGAAGTCGAGAGAATGATGTCCCTCAGGACAATGCCAAATCTATGGCGGAAGACGATTGAAAGGTGTCCCTCAGGACAATGCCAAATCTATGGCGGAAGACGATTGAAAGGTGTCCCTCAGGACAATGCCAAATCTATGGCAGAAAATGATTAAAAGACGCCCCTCAGGACAATGCCAAATCTATGGCAAAAGATGATGGAAAAATGTCCCTATGGACAATGCCAAATCTATGGCAAATGACGATTGAAAGATGCCAAATCTATGGCAGAGATTGATTGAAAGATGATGTCCCAGAGGACGGTGCCAAATCTACGGCAGCATGTCAAGCAGTTGTGTTGACAAATATGATAGATGATGACGACCATAAGAGGTCGAGGTTAGAAAGTGAACCCTTGTTTCGACTTTTGACAACGATGATGATTTTTATTTTATTTTTTGAAAAACAAAGGACATGTCCGAGTACCCTTTCTGCTTTACTGTTTTTGACCAGCGGGACAGTATTTTCAGGACCTTGGGATTTGGGATGGAGTTTGTCTTTGGATGGAAATTGGGTTTGGGCTGGATCCAGAGCTGGAGTTGGTTTGAGTTTGACTTTGATCAGGGTTTGAGTTTTGAGCATTCAGGCCCCAGTCTTGATGTACTTGCTATGATCGATGATATTGGCCTGATGCGCATGCCCCAGTGACAGGTCTCAGTTCTGATTCTTTTCCTTGATTCCACTGATAGTTTCGGCAACCAGTTTTATCATGAATGCAAGTGCGGGTCCTTCCATGTATTGGGAATTTTTCTCACGAGTTGGGACCTTAAGATCAAAGTGACTTGACTCGATGAGGACCTTGTGTGAATTTGGACAAGGCTTAGATGACTCAAAAGACAAGAAAGACCATTTATTAGAGGACTGACTCTCCATGATGACTTTGACTGGACGAGGAGTTTGACTTGACTTGAAGAGTAGCTTGATTACTTGAGGGTTCGAAAAATGGCAAGCATGCCCCACAATTGACATTTGAAATTGTCATGATAAAATCAAGTTTTGGTGATTCTCCCAATTGGGGTTTTGAAATTGCTTTAGCTCCATCAAGTGATGCTCATTCAGGATTTTCTTTGATCTTGTTTCGTGAAAACGCGAGGGTTTTTACCATAAACCATGCCCCAGATTGTTGATGACAACCTATGGATTTCGAAAATGCCCCAGCTTAGATCTTACGGGATCCACGAAATGTCTTGCCTTGCCGCTCCTTCTTGTTTTCTCCCAGTGCCTAAGAGTTTTGTTATCAAGTTGCGTTTTTCAATCTGAAAGGGCTTTTTTTTTTTTTGGGTTTTAACGTGGCCGAGGTTTGGCTTAACAAAGAAAGGATAATAGGCTCAATAATTTTTATTTTCTTTGAGTTTCGAGAGCTAGCAGCTATCTTGAATATTTTTGCGCCCTTTTTGCTTTTGATGGGCGCCTTCTTTCCTTCGCCTTTGCTGTGCCGATGTGTTTGGCACTTTCGTTGATTTTGAGCTTTCTCTGTTTTCCTTCGAAATTTTGCATCATATTGTGCGCCATGTATATTGCATTTTCACGCTTTGAATTCTGATGCACCGATAAATTTGACACTTTTCTCTTCCTCATTTCACCCCGGTGTGGGGGATAGCTGCCTAGCTAGGTTCTTTCAAAGAAATCAATACAGACTCAACGGGGTTATCAATGGATATATATCTTCAAACGTTTGATAAAAGAATAGAATGCCTTTCTTCATTTTGAATTGCACAACTTAATAATTGGATCCTAAATGCAGGTTAAGAGATTTGTGTGCTCTAACTTTTGCCTAGATCACATTTTGAGGTTTTGATCTAGCGAGCTTTTTCTCGGGCCAAGACGTTGCTTCTTGATGGCGATAGGGAGTGGTCCCATGAAATTCTTCTTCTTGTAAGGGCAAAGTATCTCATGTTTTGATTCCTTAATTGATGGTGAAAAATAATTCCAAGTTAAGGGATTATCACAAAACGCGAGTTTATTATCACAATTTCGACACAAAAAGCTTAAGATTGATTTTGAAAGACGGAACGGACTGACGGAGGATCGACTCGAAAGATCGTGACTGAATTTTGGGATCGACTGGAATGAACATGACCGGGCCTCAGGATGAGGCTGCCTACGTATCCTTCTTGCAAAGGAATCAGGTCATAACGTAGTTCGGGACTACGAAACTGACTCTCTTTTTGATTTTTTTTTCTTCTTTGACTACAAACTTGAATTTGAAAACATACAGACGCACAAGCATGAAAAACTCAAAGTACAAACTGACTCGAAATTGACTTGAACAAGACTTGACTTTAAACTTAAAAGCTTTCCCAACTCGTGAGAAATTCCATTCATGCTTTACTGCACTCAAAATCCTCCCCCATATCTGAGGTCCGGCACTGGGATGGTTCCGTCGTCGATTAGGTTTTGAATCTTGTGACGGAGACAGTGACAATCATCGGTAGCGTGATCGGGCATTTGGTGGAAGGAGCAGAAGGCATTTGGGTTGTGGTAGGTTGGGAGCTTTTGAGGTAGGGGAGTTGGGAGGAGTGGTTTGATGGTTCCGCTTTTGACGAGCCTTTCGAATACCATGGATAATGGTACGGGAAACTGGGAAAAGACACGAGGCTGTTTAGGCTTGGAGGCTTGAGCAATGATCTGGCAAAAAGGCTCGGTCCGGGCAGGGTCGGTATTTGTAGGGTTACACGGTGGGTTGGTGTAGCCATACACCGTGCTGCTTCTGCCGGGGTCCACGTCTTTTGTCTCTGAGAAGGAATCAGTATTTTCGAGGATGCCCAACTGAACGGCTTCTTCGACGGCCAGGCCTGTTTCGAAGAATGTCTTGAAGTCGGAAGAGGCTTGAGCTAAGATCATGTGCTTGGCAAGTGCGGGTTGGAGATTTCGGACAATCATCCGAATTTGATCTTTCTCAGAGGGCTTCTCCTTCATCTGAACAGACTTCGCTCTCCATCTTCGGACAAAATCCATAAAAGATTCCCCCGGTTCCATCTTTGTTGATTCCAACTCTCGGATGGTGACCTCAAGTTGGGTGTTGTAGTCAAACTGGGCCACGAAAGCCTCACAGATGTCCTCCCAAGATTTCTTCTTTGTTATTTCCAAGACAGTGAATCACTGCAGGGCATGTCCAACCAATGTTTGACAAAACATTTGGGCCATGGCGTCCTTTTCCATGCCCCACACGGAAAGTGCCCCAATGTAGCTGGTGAGGTGTGCCCCCGGGTCACCGGTTCCGTCGAACTTAGCAAAGTCGATTGGTTTGAATTTCTCGGGTAGTCTGGCATTTGGGAAGAGGCAGAGTTCGTCAATGTCGAGACCAATTGAGGTGATTCTTTCGCTTCTGGCTAAGGATTGCTCAAGTTGGGCCAATTTAGCTTTGATGGCGGCCATTTCTGGGGGGCTTTGGGGGTTTGGTTCAGAGGGTGGTTCATGGTTGTTTTCAAGGGATATTTCAGGGTTTTGTGGAGGTGGAAGTCGTCTGGCAACCCCGGTTATCATGAGCATCAACTGGGTAATCTGGTTGTCTATTCGCTCACCCATTTGTCGGATAGAGGTTCTGATTTGATCCAACTCATTCAGATTCCCTGATGACTGTTCCCCGTTCGAATACTCCCCATTCAAATTTTCCACCGTTTGTTCCATATTTTCCCCTCAAATTCTGGGTTTATGAGGGTATGGCTTTGTTGTAGGATGGATGGCCCAGTGCTGATAGTAAAGTAAGAAACGAACTCAGAATGTGCCCCTGTTGTGATTTATTGAAAAAAACGTGTATGAATAAAAGAATTGTTATTCACGTGTTGTCATCGTCGACTCAAGGGATCAAACTTTACAGATAGTTCCAATAGTCACGGGTAGGTCGATGTCAGGCAGGTTAAATTCCATACGTTGGGAATCAGAGCCAATCTCCTTATCTAAGACCATCCGAGACAGAGCAATAAGATTGCTGGAAAATGCACTGAAGGCTAGACTGAATAAGGAGCACAGCGAACACCGGAGGTATCTCAAACTCCGCGGATTTATGGTCTCCTAGACCCAAGAAATGACAACCTATGAAGGATTGCCGTAGTCCTCAGAGATTCTTTTGAATGTGTATCCTTTGATTAGGAGTAACAAGACTTGGGAGATATCAAGACAAATTAAGTCTTCAACATTTTTCACCAGAAATTTCCGTTTTGGTTTCAAAAACCGTTTGGCGTAAATGACATGATACCGTAACCGGGGTGGCGTAGGTGGCATGGCGCCATTAGCCTAAGCGGTGTAAGTGACTTCGCACTATAACCTGGGTGGTGTGGGTATCACGACATTGTAGCCTAATTGTTTTGTTAATCGTCATTGAATTCATGATTGAAAAATGTATTGAAGACTTAATGGATTTTGATATCCCTAAAACCTCATCGTTCCAAGGACTAATTAATTTCCAACAACGTGCCTTTAAAAAGCACGACTCTTCATCGGTCCAGGCAATCATAAACAAGCCGCGCGAGCGAGTCTAAGAGTTCTACCCGAAAGCAAATGGACAGCATAAGATGCAAGGTGAGATGTGCAAGCGGGATAAGAATATGATCTTTCGAAGGTTGCCTCATTCCTCAGAATTTCTTTTAGGGTGTATCCTTTGTTTTGAACAACAAGTTCTAAGAGATATCAAAAAGAACTAAGTATTCAACTAGCCCTCATTCGAAGTTTCAATTTTGAACTTGGAATAGCCTAGTATAGACGACGTGAAACCACAACCAAAGTGGTGTCAGTGGCATGGTGCCATTAGCCAAAGTGGTGTAAGTAAAGTAACATCACGGCGTCGTTTCCTGTTATTCCTTATTCTCTATTGAATTTTCGATTAGGCATTAGTCAAGGACTTAGCAAGTTTTGATTTCCCAAAGTCTCGTTGTTCTAAGGACTCATGTAGTTTAGACTACGTACACCGGGGTGCACGACTCTTCATCGGGTCTCGGTAACCTTCTACAGACCGTGCAAGCAAGTCTAAGAAGCACAGGACTTGAAATTGAATAGATCGACAACATGATGGCATGACTAGGATGAGATGCATGGTGAGATGCAGAAAGCAGTAACATGTAGGCAGGATATAGCACATAATTCCTACCCTGCGGGTCCCTGTCCTAGTTTGGAAGGTTCTATTGCTTTCTACACATGTACAGAGACCGGTTTTGGCTTGAAGAGGGTTCCCCAGACTAGAGTCAAAGTATACCTCCCACTATTGAGCGTACACCCAATAATGGTACAAACGGAAGGGATGACTCATCACGGTCGAGGGTTGCTGAGCATTTCGGGATTCCTTGTCACTGGCAAACCGGGCAAGATTGCCTGAACACAACAGCAGGGTTGAACAGAATATATGTACAAAAGATAGACAATGAAACAAAATATTTGAAAATCCCACAAATGTTTTTCAAGCTTGGCTCAAGAGTTTAATTGATATTCAAGAAAAGCGGGCCGTTTTATCAACAAACCAACTTTTTCTCAAGTATCAATTAAACGTCCCCAACAGAGTCGCCACTGTGGGCTACCACAGCCCCGGGTGGATCGGAGCGGCCTGTAAAGAAAATACAATTTTCGAATCGAATTGAAAATTTTGAAGAGTCGCCACCCGGATTTGTGGTTTGCCACCCGAGAAACCGTTTTGTTTGAAAATGATTGATTTGAATTGAAAACCAGAGATCATTTGAGGTCCGGAAGCCACGTTACGAAGGAGGAAGGGTTTTACGGCACCCCCCCTCGCCCGATACGAGATCGATCTCTACTAAACGTTTGTGGGATTTTTTGAAAGAATTTTGTTTCATTAAGCAAATAACAGGTGTCCAGAGATATAACACATAAGAAGTGCATGCACGTGCATGTGTCCAGGGGTGACAGAATGGGCATGCATGATATTACGAGATGACTGAAAATGGAACCCTATCACTGGATTCACTCTCGAGCGCTCGAGAATGGTCCCGAGCGCTTGGGAGTGCTAGAACCCCAATCGTGCAAGTTTTGTTAGTGTCAACAAGACATAATGCTAAACTATCAACTGAAGTACTATTAAGTACACTACTGGCTCAGCATAGAATTTGTAAGATTGAGACAGGCCCTCAACCTTTTAGATCATGCATCCCTACCTCAACAAAATTAGATCTACAAGTTTAAAAGGGCAAATGGGTACATTTATGCATGCAGAAGTCAGAAAATATAACAAACTGGGGGAAATGGGATGCAATGGCATGCATGCACTCCCGAGCGCTCGGGAACGGTTTGAAGCGCTTGGGAGGGAGCTGCACACCAGCTTGGTTTCAAACAGGAAAGGCA
Source organism: Rhododendron molle (assembly GCA_025413875.1). Lineage (NCBI taxonomy): Eukaryota > Viridiplantae > Streptophyta > Magnoliopsida > Ericales > Ericaceae > Rhododendron > Rhododendron molle. The sequence continues at coordinate 49,637,963 of CM046391.1, forward strand.
CTGTTTTGACATGCAAACACCCTTGTTTTAAAGAAAATCATCTTTTAAGTTTAAAGAAACCTTATTCTTGCATGAAAATTTGTGAGATGTTTCTTTTGGGAAAAATTGATTTCCTGTGCATGCATTCCAAGATGAAACCATTTTACTGAAGAATGCAGCTCACCCCCAACCTGTTGTGTGCCAAGGTGCCATGCATGGGACTGGAAACTATCCCGAGCGCTCGGGAGCACTCTCGAGCGCTTGAGAGTGTTTCCAGTAGGGGTTTTAAGAAAACATTTTTTTTTGTGCACCCATTGCTCTTGTTGTTAAACCTAAGATCAAAGAAACTCACAACCACTATGAAGAACTGGTATGAGCCCTTGATCCCCCTCAGAAAACAGAAAGGCTTGAAAAGTCTTGTATTATACATTTTTCTTGTTGCTTGGACTATGCTTCTTGGTCTGTGCTTCTTGGACTGATTTGGATGCTTGAAAATGCTTAGAAAACAGTAGGAAAATGGAGTAGATGAACTAGAGATTTGAGGCTCTTGAAGCACTTGAAGATTGTTTGAAAATTTCCTTTGAAAACACAAGTTTTGGAGAATATTTGAGAGAGGTTTAGAGACTGGTTTTTGGTAGCAGAATGGGGAGAGAGAGAGACTGATTTCGTGTCCCTTTTGCATGTAGAAGATGGGGGTATATATAGGGGAGGGGAGAAAATGTTTGAATTTTGAAAAGAAAATCAAAATAAAATGGGAAAATGTTTTGGGGGGGAGAAAAGGCATCATGAGATGCTCTGCTGGCCCAGGCAGGCCTGAGATATGCAGGTTTGAGCGTTGAATGAGTTGAAAAGCTTGAAAAGCCATGGTCAAAGGCCAAGCTCAACATGCATTGGTTTGTCAGCACTCCCAAGCGCTTTAGAGTGGTCTCGAGCGCTTGGGAGTGTCTGCCCAACTTCAGAAAGGTGCCACGGACACTCCCGAACTCGGTTTTGGGTGTTTTTCGAAGCGTTGGAAAGCTCGTTAAGTCCTCTTTCTAACCCAATTGGTTTAATTTAAAGTTATTTTATATGCTGAAATGTGTGCCAATTTTACCCTTAGGGTGTCGGAAAAAGAAGAGTTTTGGTTTTGAAAAAGTCCAAGAAGCATTGTCCAAGTTCGTCCAAGGCCTGTTTTGATTCATTTTCATCATCGGGGAGCCTCGAGGGTACAAATTAAGGATAATTAATAGGTCTAAATTGGGGTGTCTACAAGTGGCATTACTTCATAAAGAATAGATTGAATCCTTTCACGATCTTTTTGTTGATGACAAAAGGGGGAGAAGTATTGGGTAAAGTTACAAAGAAGCTGAAGCAAAGGTGGCAAAAATTTAGGAGGAGCAAATTGAACAAGATTGAGTTCAAGCAAATTAAGTATCAATTAGGGGGAGTCATCTTCTCTCTTATTATTTTTGCTTTCAATTCTTTCTATTGAATATATAGTTGCAACGTTCGTCATCATCAGAAAGGGGGAGATTGTTAGCCCCAAGGTTTTTGATTTTAATGATAACAAACACGACCTAATTAGAATTACATTAGTCAATTGGGCTTCATTGGTGAGATATATTCTTATTGGGCTAATTATGTTATTCATTGGTTTTGAAGGGACTTATGAGCAATTGCCTTTTGCATAAGTTGTACAAGCTGTGAGATTGATACAGTGAATAACTTTCCTAACCTAGGCTTCTTCGTTAAAAGCAAGAACGGCAATGGAAGCTATCGAAGGGAATAGATTTTCGGCTGGTGAAGAATCAAAGGGCTTTTCGGATCAATCAAGGATTCAAATTGAAGGGATATTCTTCATCAAACTGCTATCTCGAATAGACAAGTAAATTGAAGAAGGGGAGAGATAAAGGAAAATCTCCTCCTAATTTATAATGGCTGGAAAAGCTTTGCAAGGAAAGAAGAAATCTGCTGGGAATACAGAGATTGAATGAAGGAGCAAATAAGGTAAGATTGTGGCTGATTTCTTGCAACGGCTAGGAGAAGAAATTCTAACGTTCAATTTAGTCTTCATGGTTAAATAGAGAAGACAGAGGAAACAATTTATCTCCAACTATTGAAGAAAAATCCAGTAAGCTCTTACTAACAAATTTGTCTACTGATCATTCAATTCTAGGCTTACATCTTGAATATCTACACTAGTTTGAGTGTTGTTCTTTGAACCATATTGTGAAACGGATTTCACACCCTTGTCTGAGATTGATACCGTTTTTGTGAGTGATTTTTTGGGTAGAAAAAAATCATTTGCGTTTAGGTATAATTAGCGTCGGAGTCTTAGCTAGTTGGGAGTGGATTCGGAGTAATCGCTCGTTGTAAGGTTCTCTAGCACCCGCAAAGCTAGAGGTTCGTAACAACTATTGGAGATAGTGCAGCAATTCCCGAGCAGGATACTTGGGAAGTGGAGTAGGTCGTGAAGTTGCGGACCGAACCACTATAAAATCCTCGTGTTTGATTTATCTTTCCCTTACTCCTTTACGTTCCATTTTTTGCATATCTATATTGCATGAGTAAACTAAAAAAATCTGAAAACAGACTTGGAGTAGAATAGCCTGCAAAATTGGTTGATTAGCCTATTTATTGAAGCTCTAAAAATCTGTTACTTAGTTCTCTGTTTCTGTTGTGCTTTAAATTTTGAGCTTGCTCCATCTACTTTGTTTATAGTATTGCTGTCTAGTTTGAGTCAACTCAAATATTGTGCTGCAGTATTGATATGTCTATCTTGCATTTAGTTTTTTAAATTGCAGAAAGTCAGAGTGTCACCCAATTCACCCCCCCTCTTGGGTTGCTTTTGGACCACCAATTGGTATTAGAGCGGGGCTCTAATTTTTTTTGACTTAATCATCTTAGGGTAAGATCCATGGCAACCCCTTATGGCACCTTCCTTCCCGAGGGCCAGTCGAGCAATAGACCTCCTTTATTTAGCGGGTCTAACTATAATTATTGGAAGACTAGAATGCGTATTTATATTCAAACTGACTACAAGTTGTGGAGAGTTATTATTGATGGGCCGCACCGTCCTACCAAAACTGTTGATGGGGTAGTAGTTCCTAAAGAGGACAATGAATGGAATGTTAGTGATATTACTGGAATTGAATTGAATGCTAAAGCTATGAATCTACTATATTGTGCTTTTGATCCTAGTGAGTTTAATAGAGTTTCTGAATGTGAATTGGCTAAGGAAATTTGGGATAAACTAGAAGTCACGCATGAAGGTACTAGTCAGGTTAAAGAATCTAAAATTGACCAGCTTATTCATAAGTATGAATTGTTTAAAATGAAACCTGATGAATCCATCTCTAGCATGTTGACACGCTTTACTGATATTATTAATGGCTTGAAGTCTCTTGGAAAGTCTTACTCTAATGTTGAGCTTGTGAGAAAGTTTCTCAAGTCATTACCAAAGCAATGGGAGCCAAAAGTAACGGCAATCATCGAGGCCAAACGAGACCTCACAAACTATAGCCTGGATGAGCTGTTGGGTTCACTTATGACTCACAAAATTTCAATGAATGTGGAAGAAGATCAAGGCCAGAAGAAGAAGGATATAGTACTCAAATGCTCTACCTCAAGTTCAAAAAATGATGATGGAGATGACTCGGAGTCAAACTATAGCGATGAAGAAATAGCCTTGATCACAAGGAAACTCAAAAAGTTCATGACAAAGAAAAAGGAAAATGGCAAGAAGTTTTTTAAGAAGGATGGAACTAAAAGTGAGAACAAGAGAGATCACATCAGATGTTACGAATGTAAGAAACCAGGACATGTCAAGTCTGAAAACCCTCAAGCAAAAGATTCTAACAAGAAGGCAAAGAAAAGAGCGCTTGCGGCATGGGAAAATAGCAGTGATGAAAGTGATTCAGATGACGACAATGAACAAGCCAACCTATGTTTAATGGCTCATGAAAACAATGAGGTAAACTCTCTTGAGGATTCTGATGATTTTACTTATGATGAATTGTTAAATGCGTTTCATGAATTGCATGTTGAATTCAAGAAGTTGGCCTCCAAAAATAGTTTGCTCAAAAAGAATAACTCCTCTCTTCTTGCTGAAAATGAACTTTTAAAAGGAGAAAATGAAGCTTTAAAAGAAAAAGTATAAGGTTTTTCAACAAAAAATATTTCTGATTTGAAACTTGAAAATGAAAATCTGAAAAAGGAAGTTGAAAACTTGAAAATTACTTTGTCTAAGTTTGTTAAAGGGAGAGATACTTTGGATGTTATTCTAGGAAAACAAAGATGCATTTTTGACAAAGCTGGATTAGGTTTTGATCCCACCAAAAAGCAAAAGTCTTATCAAAATTTTTTTGTGAAGGCAACTTCTTCAACTTGTTCTTTTGCTACTTGCAACTACTGTGGTAAGAAAGGTCATATTTTACATTCATGCCCTGTTAAAAGATATACCTATATTGGAACCAAAAAAGTATGGGTTCCACAGAATTCTGTCACTAACATTTAAGGACCCAAACAAGTATGGGTACCAAAGATCAATGTATAAATTACTTTGCAGGTATGCTTGAGCTCAAAGGCAGAGAATGAAAGGTGGTTCTTGGACAGTGGATGCTCAAGGCACATGACCGGTAATGCTAAGTTGTTCAACACTTTATCATCTAAGGAATGTAGTTTTGTAACATTTGGTGACAACAACAAAGGTAAAATCATAGGTATTGGTAATATTGGTAAGGATCCTTTTCCCTCTATTGAAAATGTGCTTCTTGTTGATGGCTTGAGACATAATCTATTAAGTATCAGTCAACTACTATGTGATAAGGGTCAAAGAGTTATTTTTGAGAAATCACAATGCATCATAGAAAATATTGCAGAAAAGAAAATTATTTTTGTTGGCACTAGATATGACAATGTTTACATTATAGATACTCACTCTTTATCTTCCACTGATGATACATGCTTGACTGCTATGCATGAGAATAGTTGGTTATGCCATAAGAGACTTGCACATGCTAACATGCATTTGATTTCAAAACTTTCAAACAAAGATTTGGTTATTGGTCTTCCTAAAATGAAGTTTGAAAAAGATAAACTTTGTGATGCATGTCAAATGGGTAAACAAACTAGAACTTCTTTTTCAGCTAAGAATATTATTTCTACATCTAGACCATTACAACTTTTGCATATGGACTTGTTTGGACCTACAAGAACTGCTAGTCTTGGTGGTAAACATTATGCCTTTTTATTGTTGATGATTACTTTAGATTTTCTTGGGTTGTGTTTCTTGCACATAAAGATGAAGCTTTCCTGCTTTTACTAAGTTATGTAGAAAAGTTCAAAATGAAAAAGGTTTTCTCATATCTAGCATTAGAAATGATCATGGCAGGGAACTTGAAAATAGCAAGTATGAGTTATTTTGTGACGAACTTGGTATTGATCATAATTTTTCTGCTCCTAGAACTCCTCAACAGAATGGCGTAGTTGAAAGAAAAAATAGGACGTTAGAAGATATGGCAAGAAGTATGTTATGTGATAGAAATTTACCTAGATATTTTTGGGCCGAGGCTATTAATATTGCATGTTATGTTATGAATCGTGTTATGATTAGGCTTATTCTTAAAAAGACTCCATACAAACTTTGGAAAGGTAGAAAGCCTAATATTAGTCACTTTCGTGCATTTGGCTGCAAATGTTTTGTTCATAATAATGACAAGGATGATTTGGGTAAGTTTGATGCTAAATCTGATGAAGGTATACAATCACAGCCAGCAACACCACACACCGTCGAAGTCCCACTACTGCAAGCCCACCACCAAACACTGCTAACCACCATAAAGCAAACTACCGGCCACCGACGCTCGCTGCCAGCTTGCAAGCCGTTAGGCTAAGATCTGATCGAACCCAATAGTAGAACTGGTGGAGGCACGCGGCTTCACCCCAGAGCCATAGAGCACAGCCTTGCCGTTAGGCAAAACCGGTTGTCCCAACAGAAGCAACCGGTTGTGACTTATGTTTTCATTAGACCACCTTTCCAGTTTATGTTTTGATCCCCTAATTTCGAAAAACCCCATTTTACACTTGTTGGCTTGTTGGACTATAGCAGGCAAACAAAAATTCTCAAGCAGTACTCCTGCGACACATGATATATATGAACATTCCAATTCAGTTAATGTTTAGTGGTATTTATGTCTCATTGATTTAAGAATTAACATTAACTGCGGAGATTTTATTAAGAAAAACAATTTGAATATGAGGAAAAGTTTGAAAGATTTTTGGTTAGGGAAACAAATAGGGAGGGGAGAGGAATATAAGCATATGGATTTTTATGATATTTTTGTTTATTGCTTAATTAAGAGGAAGCATTTTGTGCCTTACACTTTGATATTGAATTTAGCACAAGGCTAGATTTGCTCTAATCAGTAAGACTATCTTAAAGCAATTGAACTTATAGAAGTACAGCTACTAAAACATCCCCAATGGTATAGTAAAATCCTTGCCACTCTCATTTCAATGCAAGAGTTTGATCCAAAACGGGTTCCCCTAGTAGTTGGATAAAATTCCTGCATACAGAAATTGGCCAAAGTCACATGTTACGCTAATTTTGGCTTCAAGTTTGGCAATGCCCTAAAATATACCTCTTCAACGCTTGAGGCAACCTTGAATGCCTTCTATCTCTCCGATAAAAAGTACCCCTTACATAGGCCTTATCTCGAGATCCAACTTTCTATAACGAAAAAGTGTTTGTACTTCTGTTCTCGTATAATTTCAGTCGCAAGATTGCAGAATAATATCTTCCTAAAAAGTTAGTTTTGTACATTTTGCAGCTAAAATTGTACGGGAACAGAAGTACAATTAAATTTGGGTACAAGTGACCGAAGGTGCCATATCTCTTGAGTACTATTATAGTTGACATATTTTCAGAAGAAATGATTTGATTCAAATTGTTAATTAATTATTACATTATGTAATTTGAACACATCCCATAATGCATGTACGCACTTCGGTTAACGATTATATTCAACACTAAAAATCTAACTCGTAGAATGGGTCAAATTCAATCAAACTATAACATGTTCACATTAGTAAGACTCGGATATCTTATACTGTGTTTGGAACACTTTATGAAATTTTTTTTTGAAAAAATAGTAAGAGTAATAAGTGGAAAGAGATAGAGAGAGAAATTATTGAAAGTGGGGGGAATTTTTTTAAAAATACTTTTCAAAAAATGTTCCAAACAAGACATAATCTGTTGGATCATTCGGATGGATACGGATCTTCCCCAACCAAACATGAGTCCAGCTATTAGTCCCATTCTCAAGGATCCAAGCGCTCAAACTATAATCTGACGAGCTTCAAAAACATATTCAGACTTGATATTTTTATGAACGAATCAACGTTTCATTCATTTCTGCGCAAGCATATATGCATGGCATCCAATAATTAAATTCTGAGCAACGCGAAACACGTTCAACCAACATTAGTCTAAGAACTTTCACAGTCGCTTATTACCCTCAAATTAATTATAATTGCAACTTCGAATTCAAGAGTTACACAAACAACAAATGCACATTTTAGTAATCCAACCAAATTACCAAAACCTTAAGTATTAGTGAAACAAATCCTTTTTTCGCCTGCAGTTGTTTTATTTTGATCACTCCAACGTTTCTATGATCTCTTACCTCCTCTTGTTCTTACTCCCAACTGACAAAGAAACGTAAAACAGAAACCTGAACAAAAACCCCAACCCAACAGTAACCCACAAGCAATTCCACTTGCTCAAATCCGTGACCGCCTGCGTCTGCAAGATATCCGGCCCGTTCGTCAAGCAAGTAGCATTCGTGATGTTCATCCCGAGAGTCTTGCTCATTGTCTTCAACAACTGGAGCTTCGTCGCCTCCGGGAAGACCCCCAGCGGCGAGTTATCGAAGATCTGGACCCCCCTCACGAAACACTTGCTGGGATCGCCGAACTCGTTCTGCAGGACCCCTTGGTAGGGGTACTTGACGAGGGAGAGGTAGTGGAACCATATCCAGTAGGCGGGGATGCGGTCCCGGGTGATGAAGAAGCCGCTGAAGAGGAGGAAGTAGGCGAGGATGGCGACCACGACGGTGTAGCCGAGCATGACGTGGGAGACGACCCCGGAGAGGAAGGTGACGAAGGAGCTGCCGGCCCAGAAGGAGGCGGTGACGATGAGGAAGAAGAAGAAGAAGCCGTGGAAGCCTCCCGCCAGGCCGACCGCGTAGTAGGTTATGGCGGAGAAGGTCAGGGAGAGGAGGAGGATGGATGGGATGGAGGAGAGGGCGTGGGAGAGGACGTAGGAGGAGCGGCGGTAGGCGTTGTAGGCTGTTTCTCTCATGAAGATGTACCTGTGTACGTTAAGCCATTAACCGCATGCAAATAAGGTTAATTCAATCAAAGAAATTAGTTTGACAATTGAGTACAAGTGTGGCGATGGAGTTAAGTCGTGAATAAGCCCGTCAATGTAAAACTCAGAAGATTGGCATGCCAAAATTCCGACGTTACCTTTCCATGAGAAACACTGGTATGGCTTCTGCGCAAGTGTAGAATGTCGTCGACATCGCAAACGCGAAAAACCCGATTCGCTCCTGGATCCCTTTCGGTGAATTGTCAAGGTGCCAGAACATCGTAGCAAGTATGATTCCAGTAACCACAACCGCCCCCAATCGCATCCCAAACAGCTCGGGCATTCTCCGCGAATTGAGCGACGATCTCTTCGCGATCACCGCCACTTCTATCCAGAAAGGATTCGCGAAAGTCGGCACCGATGTACTGAGATTTGAGTCCACGTTGGTTGCTCCAGAAACTAACTTGCCCCTAGAAATGCTGGCGCTTATCGCGTCTTTTAGCGACAGATTGGCTGCTCTGTTTTTAAGGCTCTGTTTTCGCTGTGTTTTGATGCGCCATGATCGGTTGAAATCGACGAGGGATTTCGTGCCGCCTGGAGAGCCTTCTAGCTCTCGGATCAAGTCGAGGGCGAATTCGGTCCGGTTCTCGTTCTCGGGAACCGGGTGATTGAATTCTTCGAAGAACTGAGGGAGAGACGTCGGAGAGCCGTTGAAAACGGTTTGGCCCTTGGAGAGAAAGACGAGGCGGTCGAGCAGGTTGAGGATTCGGTAACTGGGTTGGTGAATCGACATGATCACTATGCTTCCGCTCTGTGCAATTCTTTGCAGCACCTGTTGAGAATATAAATAATAAAGTTATTATTTTAGTCGTTGATAATTTAAGCTGATCACTAACATTTGTTTTAGCTTTTGTGATCGTTCATCTCGACGAGTGCAATTCAAAATGAAGGGATCAAAAGAGTTTTAAAAAAAAGAGCATAAAAGGTTAAAAATAAACATATAAAGAATAATTAAGCTTTGAGATGAATTTTTGTTAACAATCTAAGTAATACCTTAACCACCATGAACGCGCTCGTAGAGTCGAGCCCTGACGTAGGTTCATCGAGAAACAAGACAATTGGGTCATGAATAATATCAATCCCGATCGAAACACGACGCCTTTCACCACCCGAAACGCCCCGGTGGCCCTCGTCGCCGATCACGGTTTTCGCAGCGTTGCGGAGGCCTAGTTGGTCGATAAGTTGTTGGACTCGGGCCTTCTTTTTCGACGTCGACAGGGAGCGGGGGAGGCGGAACTCGGCGGAGAACATGAGGGTTTCTTCGACGGTTAGCATCGGGAATAAAAGGTCGTCTTGCATTACGTACGCCGAGATCACCTTGAGGAGTTTGGACTCCAGGATTTCGCCATTCAGAGTGACGGTTCCTTTGAGGCTCTCCTTGTGGATTCGGTCCGCGAGGGCGTCGATTAGGGTCGATTTTCCGGACCCACTTGCGCCGAGAACGGCCAAGATCTCACCTGTTCAGAATTTGAATTTTAGAAAATTGACGTAAAAAATATGCCATAATTGTGTGTTTTCCCCTCGATAAATGCGTGGAAATGGGCTATGTAACAGAGTAACCCTTTGGGCGCCATCATGGGGTTCTAATCTTGCGACGTAGCTACGTACTGCTTGGACTACGATGAACAGTCTGTCACCACAACTCCACGGAGACGCGATTAAAAATTAAGGAAAATGACGGTCAAAGATGTGTTTTGATAATTAATACATGTTTTGAGGACATTTTCAATAGTAACAAATATTTTTAACATATCCTTAACGAGTATTACTCATCAAAACACGTCATTGACTGTCATTTTTCCTAAAAATTATATATGGTGCCCTCAACGGAACAAAAACATCATGTTTACGAGGATTATTATCGAAAGATGATTGACACACCCAAGGATCGCCCTAATGGTAAGGTGAATGATTGACTTTGGGAACACTCTTCTTAGTCAGAAGTTCGATTTTCTACTGGGTGAGTATCCTGATAGTAAGAGGGGGGCCGTGATTGGTGTGGCCGATTTAATTCCCATGAGGTTTGAATTGCACAATCAGATCCAATTGTGATTCGGTTATAGAGCTGTTCCTCAGTTATAAAAAATAAAAATAAAAATCACCATTGTGTGGCAGCCAGTCATTATTGTGTGTGAGTAAGGGGGGTGTTCCAGATTCTTAAAAAGTTCTTTTTTTTCAAACGGAGGTAATTTCAAGCTCAAAAATTATGTGTTTACGTAAATAATTTTTCTACCAATATGGATCTCGTTTGATAGATTTCATTAAGATCTTTTATACGGTGCAAAAAAAATCAAAAAATTATTTTTCATTTTCATTATATTTAAGTTTGAAAATTGAAGAAAACTGAGGTTTAGAAAAAAAAAGGAAAATTGGAACGGGGCCTAACTATGATTTGCCTTTTCTTTCTTGTGGAAACAGATCTTCTCAAGTCCCTTTGGTCCATTTGTATGCAGGTCTTTTTATATAAATTTTTTTTTCTGACATCGCCATCGATAATATTCTAATCCAGTTTATTGAATACGATTAACCCGATTAAGGAATATATATATCTCGATCGAAAACACTAGATCAAGCCCATTTATGTCGAGCTGAAGGTAGAGCAATCATGTGTTGATTGAAATTCGATCAACAGCAGGAATTTTGACATAATTGATTATGCATGTAGACAGCTTTACAACAAAACGGGTCCGCCACATAATACTCAAAGACACTAAATAACCCACTCCTTTAGGCGCATCGGGATTTGTGTTTGTTCTCGATAAGCGTGCATGATTTCTTTCTTTTGGGAAGGAGAAACAGAAAGTATGAGTTATACGGGGTTGTTTGTTTGTTTATTTATTTATTTATAGGCCACAGGGTTGTTTGTTAATCTCTTTAGAGCGTCACCAATCTAATTAAACGGAGGATGTCTTAATTTTGTTGCAAACTTAGTACAAATTCAAAAGAACAAGAAAAGATAGTTTAAACATCACCTTCTCTGGCCTCGCCGGAGACGTCATTAAGCAAAACTTTTGTGTTGTTTTCCATCATATTTTCGGGCAACTCGTGCTCCCTCCTCCGCCTGAAACACGCCGGAACCGTCACTTTCCGGGGAATCTTCACGCTGTAGGTGAGATTATTGAATGCCAGAACGAATGGAGATGAAGTCGGGTTGTTGGACACCTCCAGGACATGGTGGTCCGGAGTGGCGTCAGAGTCTGTCTGGGCGTCCCCGACGCGCTGCAGGAGCTCCCCAAGAGTCGGGGTGACGTGGTGTATGGGCTTCCGGGTCAGTTCTTGGAGCTCCATCGCGGCTGTTCTAGGACCCAAAAACGGTGTGTCGCTTGCCGAGGACAGCTGGGACATGCTATCCGCGTTAGACATTGGTAGTACTCCTTGTTTGTTGTTTGTTTGGTTCGTCAGTTGAGAAACTCTCTCCCTATACATTACATAGGAGGAGAGAGAGAGAGAGAGAGAGAGAGAGAGAGAGAGAGAGAGTGAGTGTATGATCTGTTTGTGTATTGGTATTAATGTATATATGGGGGTCTAGTAATTTGGTGGTGGGTGGTTTCGTGCAAATGAGGAGGATGATTTTTTTGAGAACGAGAGATATTTAGGTGAGAAGTTGTACTGCCTTCTTACTTGCTCTCTATCTTCTTATTCTTGCTACCATATATGCACAACTTTATACTACTACTAAGTCCAAGCTAGTCTTGAGAGGGGAAACGTCATACATGATTCTTTTTTGTTTTTTTTTTTGGTACTAAGTGTACCATTGGGTTTCTTGTTAAAGGGTTAATTGACTAAGTTGGCCATGCATGTCACTTTTCAAGCAAAGTTTTGTTCATCCTTAATGTATATATTTAGCTAGTAAACAGAGATTAACTGAGTTCTATCTTTTACTCTTTAATTAGCTTACGTAAACTGTTTTTCCGGTAATGCAAGTGTTTGGTGTGTACTTCAGACTGAACCCTGCAGTCCCCTATAGTCATTTTATAAGCTTACACATGAGGGGTGAGGTAACTTCAAGAGTTTATGAGAAGGAGAGTTGAATATGGGATCTTAGGAGGGAGTAAGCCCTCCACTCCCGAAAACTTATTCGGTGGTCTCGAGGCACGGTCATGTAGTTTTCCAACACTCTTTTCTACCAATACTTTCTGTAGGGCCTGGTACTGTGTATAAATCTCACATGAATATTATATGTGTGATGGAGGGCACCATGTGACAGTGTCTCAAAACCACTGAATAGTTACTCCTAGGGGTAATACCGGTCCAGTTCAATCTGGTTTGGACATATGTTTTGGGACTGAACCGGTTATTCGGTTTGGAGAAATGGGAAACCCGAACCGGTCGAAACTAATCCGGTCTAATTTCATTCGGTTTACCTGATTTCGGTCTGGTTTATCTGATTTCCTCAACCATAACAAAACCACCATACACGGCCACCACCACAATTAGGCCATCCCCGCCGCGGCCACCATCATGCCCAAACCACTATTGAAGGGTTTCAAAGCTCCAATTTAAGGGTTTTTGAAGCAAAAATCGGTGGATCCAAAGGGTTTTCAGTATATTCAATCGGAGATGGTGGACGAGGGGTGTGAGAAAAAGAGGGACGATGGGTTTTGTTGATCTCCTACTTCTAGATCTGAGATTTGTGTGTGTGTGTGAGAGAGAGAGAGAGAGTGGTTGCAAATCGCCATCACTGGAGGAGGCCGTAGGAGTGAAGTCGGCGTGTGAAGAATAAATGAGGATAAAATCTGGATAAGATTTTTGGGTTTGTATTTATATATCTAACTTATGTATGTAATAAATATAATTATTCCACGTAAAATGCACAACAGGTTGATTTGAGTGGATATAAAAAGAGGGTGGATTTAAAAGTGAATATGTAATGAGGGTGGATCCTACTTCTAAGAAGGGTGAATTGGTTTATCTAGTGTTTGGATGGTTTTTTGAGAAATGAGATTTGGAAGGTGGATATGATGAGATAAGGTGTCAAATGACATAATTGCTCCCCCTTTAGTTATTTAATGGACAAAAAGGTTAATTTCATCATAATTAGAATAAATACATATTTATTATTAATTGTGGGATAAAATAAATTAGGGCACAAGTCAAAAATTAGGGAAAATCAGAAATTAATTAGGGCACAAATATTAAATTAGGGCAAACCAAATCGCGATTTAGGGCACAAATATGAAACAAAATCGAAAACCAAATTGTGAAACCAAAACCAATTCATATCGCTATTTTAGGGCTAACTCAGATCGCAAACCGTACAACAATGGAAAACGAACTCAAACCGTACAATAATGGAGCTTAACAATACCGGAGCAAAAAGGTGGAAGACGAGGCAGAGAGCTACAACCGTCAGCTTACGGCGGTGGAGTCACAAGAACTTGAATCGGTGACCTCCTCCCTATTCTCTCTTCTCTCTTCTCAGTCTCGTTTGTGGAATGACAGAATGGAGCCAAAATCATGAGGAAAGGGAAAAGCAAGGGCAACAAAGTAATTCACCAACCCTGCATATATAACCCCTATAGTTCACAAATGCATCCACAGGTGGATTACAAATCGAATCCACCCTTGACTCACGTTTTTGATAGCCAAAGATTGGAGAAGAGGAGAGGGTGGAGATAAAGTCCGGCCGCGTCGCATATCGGGGGGGCAAATTCCTCAGCCAAATAGACCGTTAGGTCTTGAGTTTGAACCCCACTCCTTGCAATTTTTACATAACCGACTTGGTCCGGTGCGCAAGTCCTCAAAACCGGGAACCAGACTAGACCGGTTCTATCTGAAAGCCGAAAATGTTCAACAGCCCTAATTACTCCTTGGTCTTTCACTTAGATCACTCGGCCAACATATTTGGAGTTGACTTTTATAATAATAATATGCTCATGTAAACTAAACTGTTATTTATGCATGAATTTCTTATATATCTTCTCTTTTGTCCGTAATATTGTCCCCCAATCACCTTCAAGGGAAAATGCTGAAACGGTCCACCAAATGAGCCGGAACGGATGACAACTTTGACCTGTCTGTGAAATGTTGTAAGAATAAGTCTTAAAACTTTTTAATAGTATTATTTGCACATTAGCCGCAGTAAGCTAGCGTGATCACATCGGCCCCAATTTATATCCTTAAAGTTCTAATCGTTTGAAATTATTTGGATATTAACCACCGTTTCTACAGTCGACATGATTCCATACTGCATGATACGGTCTCCGAAGTGCACGAATATAAAACCTCCCATGTATAAATTTGGTCCATAGAAGGTTGGCCGAAGGTCATATCACTGTAACTTACAAACACCTTTTGCCCTAACCTTACTTTGTCCATTTTCTCAATTAGATTGACTTATTTACGAGGCTTTGTGAATAGGATATTCACGGAGTCGCACAATTACATCCGTTCGTTTCGGCCATCCATGATTGAGATATGTTTTTTAACTATTACCGGTAATAAATGTCTTTTAACGGTAATAGTTTATTTTTAATCTAGACCGTCCAAAATACTTTTGGATGCGGGAGAATGAGCTCCGTAAATAAGATTTTCTTTGATCGGTAAAAAGTATTCATTGGATTCATGTTCATACCTAGTTGATTTGAATATTAATTAACATGTTTTCAGATGGATAAAATGGTGGCCAAACGCTTCCTAATCTCTTCTCCACACGCCTTCATTTCTTCACGAAAGCTACTCCGGCCCCTCATTTTCAATTCATGGAATTAATATGGCCCCCGCCTTGATATTTAGCCATAATCTAATTAATCAAAACCACTTTTTGTTAAGCTGATTCGATTATTTTCTCGTTAATGCTTGAATTCGAGTTTTAATTAATCATACAATTTGATGAGGACTAAGCCCCATCCCGCTAAGAAAAATAAGTACTTATTTTTGAATTAAATGTGATATATTGTAAGAGAATGATATATCTCGTAAAACAGAAAATAAGCATTTAAAAGTAAAAACTTTCGCGGAACGAGACCTAAATCTAGCTACTCGATCTGAGGGAAATATTAATTCCCCCTTAGTATATTTGCTTATCCATTTCAAGTACCAAAAAAACAAAAAAAAAACTTACCTTATTTTAATTTTATGTTTTATGATTGCAGTACTGGTAGGTATGGACGTTCATCTACTGTGGACTTAAAATCGTTATAACTGCACAACTAAATATGCTTATTCTAGTGTGTACGTATAAACATATCGACTTACCAAATATAGAGAGAGAGAGAGAGAGAGAGAGAGAGAGAGAGAGAGAGGTCCCAAATATAAATAAAGAAACAGTTGTGCTTTAAATCATATGATCGATCCGTTGGAATATTCCACCAACTCAGATGTATTTTGGTGTAGTATGTATGGCACGTACGTACTAGCTACAATTTGGGGGACAGTGGCCTAATTTTTTTTTTTTTTCCTTTTCATTCCTTAATTCTAATCTAAACTGTTTTAGAAGAATTGGGGGAGATGGTGAGATTTATGGGGATCGAATCTTATCCATGTGCATCAGAGTATGTAAGGGAGGTCAACTGCATGCATTTCACTCCACTTGCAACAGTGGCTTAATCTAATCTTGCGTTTTTAGTATGAGAAATTAAAGGAGACCAACAAAACGTGACGCATCTCATAAATTTCGATACAATAGGGTGTGAAATTTCGGGCATGAATTAGAATTTTGTTATTTTTATGTGGAGTGCAGTTGGTGTCTTCCTTATACCCCTGTACACATGGGCAGAATTTGATTATCATAATCACACATTCCCCTCTTCAAGTCCTCTAGGATAGATAGATTAGGATTAACGAATGACCAAAATAAAAAGAAGAAGAAGAAGAAGCCATGTGAGTTTATATTTCCTTAACAATCCCTCCCCACGTAAAGTTGTGTTTGAGGTATGTCATATGTAGTCTCATTTTTTTGGGTCTATCATCGTGAAAGATTTTTGCAGGTTTGTCATCGTTGGTGTAGATTGTGAATTTTTAAAATGTGGAATGGAATGGGCTCTGCTCATACCATATGTGGAAACTTTATATCCAACGAAAAATTAATTGACAATTAGTGGAAAGATCCAAACATTATATTAAGTGGTCATTCATTTTACTCCCAAGTAATGTGAGACAATAATTCCTTGACGTTGAATACAATAAGTCTGTTGACACATACTTATTATACACAGATCTCACACAGATTTTTGAGTGGGGCCCACTCAAGATAATGAAAAGTTAAATGATTGGATCAAGCACCTATATGTATCACATTGAGTTGATTTTTCGCGAGAGCCCTTGAAAAAATATTTTGCATTTAATGAACCGTTCGGATTGTTTGTGTGGGACCCGGAGTGGACCCCACACAAAAATTTGTGCACGATCTATGTGCAATTATCTGTGTGAATAGCACAGTTGCATTGAATATAAGAATTTTTGAATAAAAGAATTTGACAATATAATTAAATGGTCAGATAGTGTTTTCATGAAAATTAATATATACTACTCAAATAAGAGAAGGTTTATAGAAAATAGTAGGCGAAGGAAAAACGGTGAAACTTAAAGTACAAATTTATTTACTATATTGTACTTTCAAATTCTATTTCGCAAAATTTATTCCGCACATTTCACCCAACAAATTTCATAGATTCTGATTATAACTTAAAAATTAATGTTTTAGCTCCCAAGCATCCCAAAAACAGAGTGAACAAAACAACTCTCATCCTTATGTTAGGTTTACTCGAGGGTATGTTTTACTCCCCTAAATGGAATTTTCACTACCATATTTACGTGTTTGGTTGATCAAAATGAAGCTTCAATGAAACTTATAACAAAAAATGAGTCCCAAAAACAGGGTGAACAAACTCATCTCAATTTTCGACGTCGACATTGACCCGAATATTGTGACAAATCTGACAGAACCAGAGGTGCTGTGAATTTGACACCAAAGATGAATTTTTTTTTTTTTGGAGTCAAACAATAAGATAAGATTTTATAAATGGTAGCAACGAAAAATATCAGAACGGGCATCCGTTTCCATGGATGAACTTGCTATTACAGCAATGCCACTCCTGTTAGAAAGTCATGGGCTGATATAATCAAGTCAAAATCTCAAAGACTGGGCATCAATCTTGTGAATTTGGACAACCCAAGGCACACCTTTGAATTCGGCGTCTGAAGAAGATCTGAGATTAGATGGTCAAAGGCATCAAACCTAAATGGCGCTATGAGTGCGATTCGGGTAATTAAGTTGGATAAGTTTTCTTACCCATTTTTTTTGAAAGGTAAAAGAAAGGAATATATTAATCACAAACAATTACTACAACGAGAAAAACTAGCACCACAGCCCTCGACAATCACATGCCACCCATAGATCTTCGAAAGAGTTGGTGAGAAACCAATCATGATATACATGAGATCAGCAAAGAAACAAAATATCTAGCATCTCAGCAAAGAAACAAAATATCAATAGCATCTCAGGGGAAGCATAAACCCCTCTAGATAAACACCAGCCTAATCAAGCCCAAAACAGATGGCCTCATAAAACCAAACCAAATCAAATCAATTCGAGTCTTATGTCTCAATTACTTGGGGTTGGTTATATGAATCTTTTTTCTCCATCGAGCTCTATCGAGCACCACTTGTTCACACAAACCTACTATACTCATATCTTTGCGCACCACAGCATCTAATGTCAGTTTAGGTCTGCCCCTCGCTGTCACGCCCCGTCCCGCAAACGGCACCCAAAGTGGGCCCGAGTCGGCATGATCACGTGGCATTCCACACAGAAGACCAAACCACACCTCACAACCTATCAGAAATAAACACCCAGCGGAAGACTTATCACCTCAAAATAAAAATGAGTCAACATATTGACCAACCAACTACAATCTCGATTACAATACTCTACAAAATTTCATACTTCAACATGTCCACCGACAACTTAACTACAATTTAAATAAATTAACTTCTTCATCATTCACCTACAACAGCTCGCTCATCCACATCATCCAACGCTAAACCAAAACACTCTTCAACACGATGATCGGTAGTGGACCCACTCTAAATAACCTGCTACCTGACAGACCAGAAAGAAAAGCCAGAGTATGTGAGATATAGAAATACTCAACATAATACAACAATACCCGAAAGAATATCAATATGAATACACATATATTAAAAATATATATATATGAATACACATTACCAACGTAACTGAAACACTCATATGAGTACAATAGTTATAACCACCACATCCACGAAACATAGTAGTATTATCCAATGAATAACCACATAACAATAACCGAATCAATAACAACATGAATATACATCACACAAGCATGCAGTGACACGTCTACCACAATCCTATATACCCCAGGAGCGGTGTCCCACACACCATACTCCCAACTACTGTTAATTAGGCGGCATGACTTACGACATGATGCGCCTCACACGCAAACCTTCAGCGGTATAATCAACATCCAACAAGCATGCATATCATTAGCTAAAATAACACATAGCATGATATACAATCTCCACCACATATACCCATACCAATAGCTAAATCTCGATTAGCATGGTCTCATTGATATACAATCATCTCCACAATATTATCTCATTAAATATAATCATATCAAAAGCTAAAATGTCATTAGTAAGATATACACTCACCACCACAGCAATATTATATTGAGAAGAACCATATCAAACACACTCACCTTTGTATCGACCGAGATATGCTAAACTTACGATTTCAGAACCTCCCCAATTGACCGGCTTGTTACCTAACCACAAACTAACCACATCAGTTTATTGAACAGTTAAACGTTACAACCAACTCTTGAAAATAATCTATAACACCAATAATAGATACGATGCTTAACGCATACTAGCATGTCTATCTCAAAGATTTAGAAGTGTCTCAAGACAAGCACAAAGTACAAACATGACTTAACTCTTAAAATCGGTTCGCAAGCTTATGACCAATTGTCATATTTTGCCATAACTTCTTATTGATTTAGAACCAGGTCATGAGACCACCACCATTAGAAAGTAGACTTTCAATACATGAATTTTGATATAAAATTTGTTAAAAACGGAATCCGGACGACAAAGTTATGCTCATCCGAAGTTATCCAATAACCTGTCCAAAATCGTAGATTCTGCAAGTCTATCAACTTCAAATTAAAAACTGATTTAACCTGCTACAAACTAAGCCACAACTCTCACATATTTCAAAAGACATACGAGTCTAATTTTAGAATCAAAAATCCGTGCGCAAATCCGATACCCGAGCTAAAAGATATGACAATTTTTCCAAAATGTGTCAGTGCAGCAAATACAAAACTCAGCAGGAACACACCAACTTATAAAATCCGTCAAACTTAGACCGTAAAACAAAATAACCTGAAAGTTGGTAGCGATCATAATAACATCTCAAAGTTTATCCCTGATTTTTTTTGGTATTTTTCACAATAAAGGAACCTAGTCAAAATTACCCCCAAACTTAGAAATTCTGTGCAGCGAAGCACAATTTTAAGCTACACAATCTGTGTTCGAAAATTTATTAAAAATCGAATACTCAATACTTTTTAGTGATTCCAACGCTAAAATATCACTAACTTATCAATCTTTCAAACTCATAAGGACCCATAACCAGGAGGGTCGTTAAACTATAAAAAAAAATTGATGAAAGACACAGCTCTGTAAGCTGTCTGCTAAAAATTAGGATCTTGACCACAGGTCCACAGCTAGGTTTATGATTTTTATCTTTTTCTACCCTTCTAAAAAAATTTTGAAAATTTACCAATGTATACTAGACATATAAATGAACATCCAGTAAAAATTACAGAAATTCTTAAGCTTTCTAAGTACCTTGAATAATTTCGTGAAGAGCGGCTCTGCACCTATCTTTCTCTTCTTCTTTTCCTTCTTCTCTTCTCATCCACCTCTCTCTCTCTCTCTCTCTCTCTCTCTCTCTCTCTCTCTCTCTGTAGAAACAAGATACGTATGGAGAAAGATAAATATCCCTAGGATATCTACCTAATACAACACGATGGTGTGGAGATCACATAAACACAAGTTGAAAAAGAGGCTGAGATTTATTTGATCTAAGGGCTGATGTTTGCCCTTCAACTCTCTTAAGAAAACACCCACACTCTTACGAATATATTAAAAAAATGTTATTGGTTCTTTTTACCCATTACTCAGCTTTTGGTGTTGGCATAAAACAGCAAAAATATGGCACTATCCCGGCGTGCGTAGTGTCGTAGGTACGGGCAAACACTAGTTTTGCTATATAAGGGCATAGGTAATTTATCACATGCAAGCAGAACCACGTCCTAACTCATGTTCCAATCACAAATCACACATAGGACCCTTGCAAGCTCTATTGTTTACGATTCAAACTCCTAAAACACATAGTACAATTAAAAGTAATTGAGATACCAAAATATCCAATTCGGGTATTACACTCGCTGTAGCATTACTCCCTAAAGCTATCTTATCCGCTCTCTTTACTACTGCATCTCCTGGTCTACGGTAGATATGCTCAAACCATCTTAGCATATTCTCCCTCAACTTCTCTTCTATAGGTGCTGCACCAACCATCTCACGAACCATTTCATTTCTAATCCTGTCTCGTTTAGTCTTACCACACATCCACCTCAACATTCTCATTTCCACTTCACTTATCTTATTCACCTATTATTTCTTAATAGGCCAACACTCTGTCCCATAAAACATCGCTGGTCTGAAGATAGTTCCATAGAATTTTTCCTTTAATTTTGTGAGTACCCTCTTGTCACAAAGTACACCAGTAGCGCTCCTCCACTTGAGCCACCCCACTTGGATCCTATGAGTCACATCATCGGCAATCTCTCCATCACTACTAATAATTGAGCCTACGTACCTACAATGATCACTCTTAGGTATCTCCTAGTATTGGATCATCACTCTTTCTTCAAGCGTACTGCTAGTACCACTAAACTTGCACACCATATACTCAGTTTTACTCCTACTTATTCGAAAACCCTTTGACTCCAATGCTTCCCTCCAAATTTCTAGTTTCGTATTAACACCTCTAGCGGTTTCATCTACGAGGACAATGTTATCTGCAAATATCATACACCAAGGGATATCCTCCTGAAATTGTCTAGTCAATTCATCCATAACTAAGGCAAAGAGGTACGTGCTCAAGGCTGACCTTTGATGCAATCCGACAGTGATTGGAAATTCACACGTTTCCCCTACTTGTGATCGAATGGTAGTGACGGTACCATCATACATGTCTCTAATCACAATGATATACCCTTTGATTACTCCCTTTCTCTCCAAAACCCACCATATGATATCTCTAGGCACCCTATCATAAGCTTTTTCTAAGTCTATGAAAACTATATAGAGATCATTCTTCTTTGCTCTGTGTTTTTCTACCATTCTTCTTAATAGGTAGATAGCTTCCATACTTGATCTCCCATGCATGAACCCAATGAAGATAAAAAGAAACCCGTTGGGCCAGGATGAAGTCCCCCGCGATGAGACCGCCAGTAGCAGCACTAATTCAAGAAAAGAGCCATTTGCATTTTGATTCAGACGTGAGAGCGGCAGAAGCAGGTATTTTACCAAATGGAACACCAGACATTATCGTCGTGCCACAAAGGGCCGAACTAGAATTTGCCCCAAAGAGACAGACTCACATGTCCAAAACACACACAGATCGAACAAACTCCTGATAAAAAAGCACTTGATATATGACGCCAACCCACAACCCAAACCAGTGATGGACAACAACAAAACTAAGATCTTACCAAAGCCCGAAAAAAGACTTGTTTGGCAAGGCAGAACCTGTGGGGGGTGAATTCCACGCTTGAACCTTTTCCTTCTTCTGACTTGAGCGAAACGGTAGAGTTGGTGCGACCTAGGTACCTGGGAACCGGAGGGTGGTGTGCCTCCGGGAAGAAGCTCCGACGGTCTAGTTAGTAGGTGAAAAAGAGAAGAGAGAGAATGACTTTTAGGGAGAAGAATATGAAGAAGTGAGGATCCTCTAACCTGGAGAAGGAATCCGCTATTTATAGGCATACCTTGGAGTGTCAAACAAGTCTTTTGCCTCTTCCACGTGCATTGTACTACTCGGATGATGTCATTTGCAAGAAATGGGGACAACGCCTTTTGAGGATGGCAGGGCCCTCGTTAGTCAATGTCAGCGCTGTCACATCGGTCCAGAACGGTCACCCCACGCTGACACCATTGATTGCTGATGCGTACCCTAGCTGGCAAGCCTGGCGGTTTCCGAGGGAAAGACTTCCCGAGCGAAGCATATGCCGAGCAGTGAGACCTGACAGGCCGTCACTTTTACCGAAGGATAAGAGGTAATGAAGTCCATCGAAGGACTACACTCGGTGATGACCGTAAGGGTACTCGATCGCTCGGCAGGTTTGTTCATATCGAACCGGGACTTGCGTACGATGGGTAATACAGACGAACTGAGACAACTGAACTACAGGTCAACTCGTTGAACCATTTGACTTCAATGAACCTTAGTTATTTTGGCCCCGTACAATAGCCCCTCAACTTCTCCTTCATACGCTCAGATATGAAAGAGGAGTTGATTAGAGTGGCCGAACAATATTCGAAGTTGATGAACTGGGACGAAGAGTTGCTGGTAGCCGAGTCGACACTATCGAAGAACGTCGACCATTTAATGCTTCTGTAACCGCCATTTCCAAAAACGTTCCACGTGTAAGCTTTCTATTTGGCAAAAGTATGGCACGTCCAATCGACATCCACGTGAGAGTCATCGAACAATGCAGAGAACTCCCGCTCAAATCCTACGGCTGACGACCCCGCGTCGATAAATAAATAAATAAAAGCGCGAGAGAGAGAAGGAAGACCCACATCGGAATGACCGCTTGAAACAAAACACTGTCCGAAAATCAACCAAACTTCGAAGATTCCTATGATTTGGCTGTGGAAGTCCCTTGATTTTCAGGTATTTCTTGTTTCTCTATGAGTTTTGCTGCATTTTGACTTATTTTAAGCGATTTTCTGCCCAAGAATGGGGTTTTAGAAGTAGTTTTGACTGGTGATGAAGAGTGGCCACCGTTGGCCGTCGTGAACTGCAGATTCCGGTTGAAGACGTTCATGTGTTCTTCCGAGCATATGAACATCTTCAACCAATGTTCTTCCAAGCATATGAACATCTTCAACCGATGTTCTTCCGAGTAGAATAGAGAACCATTAAGTCGAGCACTTGCTCCCGAAGCACCATTGCATTCCATGTTCGGACGGTATTTAACCAGTCGTTAACGTTCGGACGGTATTTAACCAGTCGTTAACGTAGGCAATTGTAGGAATTTTTTGACCATGCATGTAGCTAACAGTCTAATACCCTTGCACTCTTCGTTAGGTGTGGCTTCCTCGGGATCTTTGTCAAAAGGTGTCCCTTCGGTCACGGTCCTCGTTAGAATCAAACAACCTAGATTCCGAGACAAAAAATCTACTCAGGTTCTTCGGTCGAGGTTACCGAACAGGAGGTATGTCGGATCCTAATGTTATCGATCCCAACGACAAGAGTTGGCTCGAAATGCCACTGAATGTCACTCCCCTTCAAGTCATTGGTCCTAACCCAGAGATCGTTGACATCGATGACTCCCCGGAAGAGACCTCTGGAACGCGGGTAAGGAGTGTGAGCCCCGTGGACGAGGAGGATGATGCCGAGGGGCAAACCGAGGAGGAGGAGACTACCGAAGACAAAGCAGCCGGTGCTTCTTCCAGTCTAGCACCGAACGAACAAGTATGAGAGACTACCTCTAATCCTCCTCGAAAACGACGAAAGATAGTGCCGGTGGACCCCGACTTAATCCCTGATAGGGCTGGGAAGGAGCCGTGTCCCTACTGGTAATGTTTTAGGAATGAAGAGGCCCTTCGTTATTCCGAGAGGTATACAGGATCCCTGACGACGTCGAAGTCTCCCCGGTTGAGGGTCCTCGCATTAGGTTCAGCGACGAGCATGTGACCGTGCCGTTGATGGCAATCACCGAAGGTGGGTTGCGATTCCCGATGCACAAGGTTATTAGGGAGCTTTTACACACCTTTAACCTCACCCCTTGCCAATTGAGCGTGAATACTTATCGCTTGATTCACTCGGTTGCCAAACTCGCCGAGGTGAAGATGTTCCAGCTTGAGGCCCACCATTTTTTTGAAAATTATATGATGTCTAGGAATTTAAAGTACTCTCGGTACTTTTTATGTAGCTGAAAAAAGAAGCCAAAACTTATTGTCGGTGGTATGTACGACTCGAAAAAATGGGCCTCGGACTATGTTGAGGTCCGAGGCAACTTCATGTACCCCACCGACGAGTACGAGCAATTTGAGGTTCCGAAGCGCCAAGGAACACCGAGTAAGACTTTCTAATACCGATTTTTGATCCGAGATTTTGTACTTAATTGTATTTTTTCAATTTTTCTTCCACTGACGAGACTTTCATGCCTTTGAACAGATACATCGAAGATAAACCGGATGCTACTGAGAAGGTGCCGAAATCAACCGAGCCTTGAAGCAACCATATTGTTTTTCCCTGCGAAAGAGAGGGACGCTCCGGCAATATTGGAGTACACGGCGACGTACTAAGGATTTATTAAGCAGAAAGAGGCTTCTCCCGTCGTCATCGAAGAGTACGCGGAGCAACAACAGGAGAAAGTCGAGGTGGTTTTGGAAGACTCCTTCGGCGAGATTCCCAACATCTTGCTT
Source organism: Rhododendron molle (assembly GCA_025413875.1). NCBI lineage: Eukaryota > Viridiplantae > Streptophyta > Magnoliopsida > Ericales > Ericaceae > Rhododendron > Rhododendron molle. The sequence continues at coordinate 49,663,065 of CM046391.1, forward strand.
CCGAGTGTTTAGCATCCACTCCGTGGGAAGCAGAGAGTAGCAAGGGAAGAAACAACAGATGAAGAAGGAGATGAAGAAGTAGAGATGGCGCCGAGAGACATCATGGCCGATCTTGAAAAAAGGAAGAAGAAGAGGCTGGAGGAGGAGAAGGCCAAAGCTGCTGCAATGTCCGGACCCTCGGGCGGGGACCTTGCCGCCAAGACTTCCCGAGCCACGAGTTCCAATGTGCCTCATTCGCCTTCTTCGGCTAGTAAAAGGCCACACATCCTTTCGCAGCCCATTCGAAAGATGATATTGCTGAGAAGAGGTAGAAGACGACTGAAACAGGTTTGGCTGTGCAATCCAAAATTGAAAAGAGAAAGGGGGTATCTGGCTCGGCTTCCGGGTGGCGTCCGCAATTTGTTACGTCGAAAAAACGTCAAATTACGAACGAGGATAGCCTCGCAGCCAATCCTTCGATTGCAAGGACACTCTTTCACGGCCTGGCGTTGCCGAAGGACGTCAAAGTGCTTGAGTCCCTGAAGGCAGCTATTGACGAGCACTACTTCCATGCTAGCCGGGTATGCTTTTCCTATGGTATTTTTGTTTTTATTCAAGTTCCTTGCCTCGGAGAAGAATGTTTACAACCTACTGTTTTTCTGCTGACGTTTTTTTTTTTTTTGCAGGCCATGCAGTCGCTGATGTGTGCACAGCTATACATTGGTGATATGGACAAGAGAACGAAGGTACAGCAGCAGCTGGCCGAGCATTACAAGAAACAGTTGGATAGCTCGGAGTTTAAACGAGGGGAGTTATCCGAGCAGGTTACCACTCTCAACGAGATGGTGCAACAGCTGCAAGGAGCGACCGAGAAGGCCCGAGCGGAGGGAAAGAAAGAGGGAGAGAAGGAGACGAGAGATGAGATAGAACGAGAGAAAAAGAAAGCTTTTGACGAGGGGTACTCGCAAGGGTACGACCAGGCTACAGACGAGCTGGTTGATCAGGTGGAAAATGCCGAGGTTTTGTTCAAACAGCAGCAACATGCCCAGAGCTACGCGTTGGGTTACTGCAAGGCTTTGGACAAGGCGGGCGTGGCCGCTGATGACGCGAGGAGGACCACAATAGAAGTCCCTCTCCTTGCGGAGTCAGAGCACCATGACGTAGAAGAAGAAGAAGAGGCGATGGATGCAGAGCTTGCTGCTGATGGTGCTCCTAAGAACGTCACTGAGGGTCAACCAGACTAAACGGAACCAACCACTACTCCCGAAGTTTAGAAACTTTTTCTTCTTGTTGTTGGGTTTTTTTTTTTTGAGGGTAGCACCGAACGATTTACCATTGCTACGCCTTGGTATGTAATTAACTAAGGTTTGAGGATGGCGCCGAACGATGCACCATTGCCATGCCTCAGTATTTATTAGTTGGACTTCGATAGTGTAGACACCCCAATCTGGGCTTCTAGATTAGTTTATTTACGGTTTTTGATTCCCCGATGATGAAATGGATCAAGAACACCTTGGGAATGTCAAGTGTTGAGCTTTGAGTGTTTGAAAACCCTTGAACCTAACCTAACCTAAGCCACTTCCAAAAGCCAAAAACCCTACTGACCCGCGCCAGGGTGCACCGTCGCGCGACGGTCTGACTCCATCGCGCGATGGTTGACCATCGCGCGCCAGACCCACTCCATCGCGCGACAGGGCGCACCATTGCTCGATGGACTGACTCCCTCATGCGAGAGTCAGCCTGGGTCAAAGTCAAAGTGTTGACTGTTGACCCACGCGCGACAGCAGTCACACTCGCGCAATGGTCCCATTCCATAGCGCGATGGTCCTAACCAGTCACTTTCACCTTTTGCCAGCCAGTTGGTTGCTTGCCTGGGGGTCTACAGGGCTATTTGAACCCCGTTTTTCTCCACAAGACAGTGGCAGTGCAGGTTAACCTTTCCTATCACCTTTTGCAAGCCTTCACCACTAAGTTTTGGCCTTGGGCCTTGTTTGCCACCCTCCTACACCTTCCAAGCCTCCTATAAATACCCCAACCCTTGGTCTTTCATTAAAAGGGTAGAAAAAAAGTTAACAAAATTGGCATTAAGAGGACTACACCACAAGAACAAAGCTTGTTCTACCTCCACATTTTCAATCACCAAGCACCTCAAACAATCTCAACCTCAACTCAAAGCTCAAACACACTTTCAAACTCAAAGAACAAATGTATAAGCACCTTGTTCTACTTACTGTTTTGATCCCTAAGGGGGGCTGTCAGGGCCAAGATTGGTAATCAATACCAGTTTTGGTCCTAAAGTCAGCAGAGTTATAAGAAACTGGGATCTGGCAAACCCTCGCGCGATGGACTCATTCTCACGCGCGACAGTCCTCTGTCTCGCGCGACAGTCCATGCGGGGTTTGGGGATGCTGGCTTTTCCTTGTTTTATCATGTTATTATTTGTTTTGAAGTATGTTAGGTCTTTTAGAACACTGTTTTGCATGCTAAAATCCATAGCTTAGTTCTTTATATCTTTCTGTTTACTTTTGGAAACCCTGGGAGCTTTCTGAACATGTCTCAGAACCCAGAAATATGTTAATCAAACACTGGAAGGTTGCCCGAACCCTCGCGCGATGGACCCAAACACGCGATTGTCAAATGGAGCGTTGATCATCGCGCTTGGGCGCAACTATCGCGCGCCAGAGCGCAACCCTTGCGCGCCAAGGCGCACCCTCACGCGACAAAGTGACTGTCTCGCACGACTGTTTGTCCCCGACCAATAGCTAGCCATGCATGGTTAACTTAGGTTTAGGCTGTTATTTTGTCCCCACACTTTTTATGGGGTGTTTTATCAATTTGTAGGGTTTTTTAGCCTTTAAGTTGTTTAAAACTATATATTATAACTGTTTATAACCTGCTTGGTTTGTCCTGGGTGTGCACTGGTCCTTCCAGAGCCCAGAGGGTTTGAGAATAAGAGCTGTGGGCTTAGTCAGCATGCATTGACTTGATCAGTGCATACTGGTTTCTTCCTATGCACGACACTCCAAGACTGGGGCTTTCCAGTCTGTTCAAACTCCCATAGCAGTCTGTTTTCATCCTATACTAACTGCTCATCCATGCCATCTATCACATCTTGCAAACTGTTACAGTTTTAATCCTCGATTAACTGTTCCCCCGCCCTAACTGGCTAAAATTGACTAATAAGAGAAGAATCGCAATGTTTTCAAAATGCCTAAGTAGAGACCGATCTCTGGATTGGGCGAGAGAGGTGCCTTAAAACCCTTCCTCTCTCGTAACCTGACTCCCGAACCCAGACATGGTTATGACGGACTGATTCCTTCACTTTTCAAATCAAACAGCGCGGTAGGTGCTTTGAAGTACGGTTCCTTGGGTGTCGGACCTTCAAACCCAAGTGGCGACTTTGTATTTACCAGCGCCTGCTTCTCCGCTCGCGCTGCCTCGATTATGGGCCCTTGCATTTTGGAATCCGGAAATTCCAGGGCATGCTGCCCACAGTGGCGACTCTGCTGGGAATAATCGAACCAATATTAATTCATACTTAGAGTTTAATACGTTTGTGAACAATTCCTTAAAAGTCTGTCAAAACGGTGAGCTTTGCGCTGCCGAAGGTTGGAATGGTGATTTAACAGGACCTCGTGTCCGGCCAATCTAATCTAGGACTCTTTCAATTGTTCACTTGCGTAGTTTCCTCTAAAGATTGACTAAATAAAGTGAGCCGAGCTTGAAAAGGCATTTTGTGATTTTGTGATTCTTCTTCTTAATTAATTTCTAGCATTCTCATTTGCATCGATGTGGGATAAGCCTCGTTGGATCGTTTTGACAATCCGGCACGGTTTACCGGAGCCCGGGGATCCCGAATGACCAACAACCTTTGACGATGATGGGTCATGCTACCGTTTGACTGTTGCTCAGCGATATCGTGGGCAATGGGAGGTATATCTGTGGCCCTAGTCCGAGGAACCCGTTACGAACCAAAACTGGCCTTTGCATATACAAAGCATTAGAACTCTCCAAACTAGGACAGGTACCTGCAGGGTAGGATCTACTTGCATCTAACCTCATATACTGTCTACGTGTTACTGTTTTCCCTATCGCATGCACTGTACATACACTGTTTTGCATAGAAGCATGCTTAAGGCGGTTCTTTTTTTCGAATATGTCTTACGCTGTCTAAGACGTTGTTGGACTCGATGAGAAGTCGTTCATTCTGTCAAATGTTTGTTATCAATTTCAAAAGTCCTTAGTTCAATGAGACTTTGAGAAATCAAAATTTGTTAAATCCTCGGCTCATGCCTAATTGAGGATTCAACCGACAATAAGGAACAACAAAGTATTGTTGCTGTGTCACTAGCCCACCCAGGTTGAAGTGCGTTGTCACTATACACCATGTTGTTCAAGGTTAAGGTGCCATGTCATCAATGCCGAGTTGTTTCTAATTCAAAGTTGAATCTTCAAAAGGGACTAGACGAAAATTTAGTCTATTTTGACATCTTTTAGGATCTGTCGATCTACTCAAGGACACATTGCCGAAAAGAATTCTGAGGATTCTGACAACATCTGAAATTCATGAGGCAAACTCGTCTCTGGAACTGTAAATACATACATGTCATTTTGCATAGGAGCATCTTTAGGGCGGCTTCTAAATTGTCTCTCGCTTTCGAGTCTGTCTTATGCTAATTTGAACACTGCTAGACCCAATGAAGAGTCGTGCATCTCGATGGTGCACGTTGTGAATTCTTAAAGTCCTTAGATCAGCGAGACTTTGGGAAATCAAACCTTATTACGTCCTTGGCTCATGCCCGATTGAGGATTCAACCGAAAATGAAGAACCACAAAGTATTGATGCCGTGACACTGGTATCATTCAGGTTACAAGTGCCTCGTCACTTACAACCACCTCGGCTAAGGCACAGCGTTGCTCATGCCACCCCGGTTAAGGTGTCACGCCATCAATACCGAGTTGTTTCAAGTTCAAAGTTGAACCTTCAAATGGGACTGGTCGAAGACTTAGTCTGTTTTGACATCTCTTAGGATCAGTTTGATCTATTCAAAGGATACACCCTCGAAAAGAAATCGGAGGATTTTGGCAGTGTCCGAACGTCATGAGACAGACTCGTCTTTAGTTCTAGAGTCTAGGGTTGTCACGAACAATGATGTGTACGTTGCATTCCAATTGCTGCAGGAACACCACTGAGCTTTCACTTATTTTACTGTCTTTCATAGCCATTGCACCGAGCAAGAGAGTACCGCAAGGAAGAGCCAAACCTACTTGGAAACGTCTTCAGAATCCAATTCAAAGACTTGTCAGGCTCGAAACTCAGTCAGTTGCAACGGAGGCTTCTCTGAGTTCATTGTTGGCCGCCCTATAGTCGGATTCGCCGTCGCTTTTGCAAAAAGCCACGCCGCCAGCTTCCCCGTCTTCTGCATCAAGCACCTCCGAGACACAAGTCATGGCAGATCAACTGATCAGTCTAGAGACCATGCTCATGAACCTTGAGCGACATTACCACCATGCAACGGAGGGCCATCCGGACCGATGCTAACATCACCCGTCTCAATGACCTTATCAACACTCGCCTTCCACCTCCACTTGAAGAGGAAGGCGAGGACGATGAGGACGACCAAGAACAGCCTATCATGGTCCCGGATCCAAACCATGAGGGGCGTCTCATTGTACAGCACAACCCCCAGATTGTTCATGCACCTGTTGCAAACCCAAACTTGACAGGCGAAGTACCCACAACCCGGATATGGCAGCTCTTATGGCTAAGATGGAAAAGCTGGAAGAGGTTGTCTCGAAATATGAGAAGATCAACGCAGGGGCATTGACTTGGATCGCCTTTGCCTATATCCTAATGCTAAGCTGCCAGACAGATTCAAGATGCCTGACTTGGTCAAATTTGATAGGAGCGGTGACCCCAAGGCTCATCTGTACGGCTACCATGCCACTATGAAGTTACTCAAAGTAGAAAGTGAGGCCATGTCTCAGCTTTTCCCTCAAACTCTCTCAGGGCTTGCCTTCCATTGGTTTCTGTCGCTTGACATCTCCAAGAGAAAGACTTGGGAAGATATAGGGGCTGCATTCATTGCTCAATACAACTACAACTCCCAGCTCAAGATGACTATTCGAGAGTTGGAATCCACGAAGATGGAAGCCAAAGAGTCCTTTGCGGATTTTGTTAAAAGGTGGAGAGCCAAAGCCGCTCTAATGACTGAGCGCCCGAGCGAGAGGGATCAACTCCGCATTATCTCCCCTAACCTGCATCTTGACTATGCTAAGCATCTCATGCTGGTTCAAGCATCTGCCAACTTCGAGACTTTCTTTGAATCTGGCCTGGCCATCGAGGATGCGCTGCAAAGTGGGATTCTGCCAAGAGGGGAGTCCTCTTCTTCCAATCCTAAGAAATCAAAGTCAAGGGCTTACTCTGGAAACAGTAGCGCACTGTTTGGCGGTAGCAATTACGCTAGCACGGCTACAAGTGCGGACAACGCTGCTGCTTCCCCTAATTCTACAGCCGACATCAATCAAGTTCAAAACACTTAAAGCTTCCGAGCTCGAACCCAACCCCGGAGTTTCTCTGCCTTTGAGGCATCTCTATCCGCAGTGATGGAGAAACTTGTCAAGTCTGGGCATCTTAAATCTTTGACCCCTACTTCCCCTCCCAAAGTCTTACCTGTTGGTTACAACCCTAACCTCTTCTGTGCCTTCCACCAAATGCTTGGCCATCACACTGACAAGTGCTATCGTCTTCGACATGAGATTCAAGATCTTATTGATGATGGCACGGTCCAAGTTCCGCCAAAGCCCAACATCGTTACCAACTCTTTGCATCAGCACAATCCTGACCCTCTGGTTGGTCAGGTATCTATCGCCTCCACTCAAATCAACCTGAGCTCCACCATATTCAATCCTAGCCGTTATATCATCCCAGCAAATCAACCCAAACCCATCGTATCCATCCCGTCCGAGTCGGAGGTTAACATGACGGTAGTAGATTGGGCAATTGAGGTTTTCACTGCCGATATCTGGTTTGATAGGGATGAGGGGCTTACAAATGAGAAGATTAACTGGCTGAAGTCCATTGATCAAATGAGCATCGAGTAGATTTGGTTGAAGAAGCTGAAGAAGCCGAAGTGTTGTTGCTTGGGCCTGACATCTGCTGGATCCTACCTCTTTTTGTAAAAGCTACGGGTAGCTTTTTAAATATTGCGTTTTCAAAACTGCGTCTAGTTTGCATTGGCGATATGTCTGAGTCTGACACAGAGTCTTTTGCGTCTATCTAAAGTTTAGCTCTGAGTCGGAGTTTGTGTCTCTTGGCCCTCTACGTCGTAGCTTTTGTTTCAAGTTTTGAGTCTGTTGTACTTGGTGAACCCCATGGGTTTTTATGATATGCATTATCTTGCTTCTAAGTACATCGCTGGCTTTTATATAAACTGTGTCGACCCTTACGACGAAGGGATAGATTTCGATGGGATCATCCCCAAGGAAATGTGTTCCCTCGTCAAAAGGGAAGATAAAAGGCATGCTCAGCCTATTAAAAGAAGAAGTAATTTTCAATAAACTTGAAAGACAAGTATAACCTCTTGAAAGGTTCAAAGTTGGTCCAAGCACTGTTCCCAGAGGAGCATCGCGCCCGGTCAGACAAGCGTCGATGTCTTGGCGTGGTCTCATCAAAGACTTGCTTGGCATTGATCCTGAGATAAAAAAGCATCAAATCCACTGCCACCGGGTACCAATCTAGAAAACAGAAGCTCAAGAGGGCTCCGGGCCTCATACCATGTTCAAAAGCAACAACAGTGGCGTTCCGCCGAGTACCAATGAAAAAGGGTACAAAACGGCCCGGAGCAAGGCATTTCCAACCGAAGCACTCTTGACCCTGCGTCATCAAAGCCATTTCATCTAGGGCTGTGGCCAAAGATCATTAACCTCGACGGCAACAGATTCAATACCTTGGTCAACCAGGATCAATTCAAAAGTTACTTTTCCCTGAGAGAAGATCGTTGGGCTAAAAACCCCAAGGGTGGGCAGTTCCAAGCAAAAGTTAGAGCAGCCTGCTAGCCCCAAAACCTATGAAGGGGGTCTAGGCAAAAATGAATAGGCAATATTCAAAAGCTCGTTAGACTGAAGACCCGAATGGACGGTACTAGGCAAAAGTTAGAGCGCAAAAGGAGAGGTAAACACACGAGTGAACCTTAGCCCGAACTACGTAGGCAGTCTCTCTTCGAGACTCGGTCACATATCTATCAATTGGATCCATGGTTGACGTTTTGGTACACATCAAAGGTCGAAGAGGATCGAAGATCAAGTCAAGCTGCATTGGAGGAACCAGAAGGGGGAAACCCTTTGTCTTTCAATTTTATTGCAAACTACTTCTTCAATTTACAAGCTGAGCATAAAGCCTTAAAAATACTTGAAGCATAAAAAACAGAACGAAATGCTAGAGGCCTTAACAGGCTCACAGTTTATTCTAAGTTCAGCGAAGTTTTGTGTAAGCAACCGCAACGCGCTTGTTCGAAGTGATGCGCGTTTGGTCTTAAACCTGCGCGCTCTTTTTCAATTTTTGCAGCACACAGTAGCAATCTACTACTACCCTCAAATGTCGTTCCAGGGGCTTTTGCCAAGTTTTGTCATACCATGCAGGTCATATAGCCTAATGTGATTGCACGGGGGTGTTGGTTTCAGTCCGGGCCTATATGTGTCATCATTTGTGTCTTATGTCCGTTTTTGTGACATTTTTCTAGTTTTTCAATCAATTGTCGTGACGAGGTGCATTTCTCGGTTCTGTTTGTTCATACAGGTCATTGTACATCTGTTTGACCTTTCGCGAGTGTCGGTTTCACCTGTCTAGAGGATATTTGAGTTTTGGCCCGTTAATGCCCAAAATTCATTGTATTCTGTGTATCTAAGGGTTCGCACTGTACCCTGGGGCTCTTTCTCCCCTTCGTTCGAGCTAGGCGAGTCTGTACACATGCATGCATCTGTGTGTCGATTCAAAGCACTTGTCAATGCAAATTCGATATTAGTGATTAGTTTTTGTATTCTCTTCAATACTTGCAAAAGAGAGACAATAAACTGCGAAAATGCAACTTTTACATTGCTACCCTAGCTCCTGTAATCCACAAGCTGTGGAATCTCATGAACAGCAAGGGCATATCAGCCCAAGGCCAAGCAAAGCATATCTGTCTGGCACGTTTGCCCAAGCATCAAAGAGAGGGCACACAAGGCCAAATCCATCAACTGGGACATGTCGGCCCGTTCAATGTCTCTCTATCTGGGTGCGCATCTCAGAAGTAACAGACAGTACAATAATGAGGCTCAATGGTAGTCCTTAGGCGTCGTTGTCCTCCAAGGAGCCGCCTTTAGCTTGCATCTGCATTTTCAATTTCGTATACATCATTGCATATTGTGTACATTAAATGTTGAAAGTAGGAAGATGGCCAGCGTGGTTGCCGTCATATGATTTGTTTGCCGAAGGATGCGATGCAATCTCCTGCGATTTTTTATCATTGGTTAATGGATGCGATGGAAATCTCCCTAACTCTCGATTTGGTTTGCCGAAGGATGCGATGCAATCTCCTGCGGTCTTGTTATCGTTGGTTAGCGGATGCGATGAAAATCTCCCTAACTCTCAATCTAGTTTGCCAAAAGGATGCGATGCAATCTCCTGCGGTCTTGTTCTCATTGGTTAGCGGATGCGATGAAAATCTCCCTAACTCTCGATTTGTTTGCTGAAGGATGCGATGTGATCTCCTGCGGTTTTGTTATCATTGGTCAGCGGATGCGATGGAAATCTCTCCTGTCCAATTCTCGGTTCGTAAACCAAAGGATGCTATCCTGCGGAGCCGCTTCAATGACAACCAGTCCTGTCAAAGTTCCCTAGCAGTTTGATCAATCAGCACATTGATCTCTCCGTCCGCTTTCACTGCAACCAGTCCTATCAAATTCATCAAATGGCGATCAACACATCGTCCATCCAGTCCACAACGACGATCAGATATCGTCCAATGGTTCGTTCATCCGCAACTGATTGTTCCCCAGGAGAGTTCGTCTTGGCCTGTCCCGAACGACAATCACCCTCAGTGTAGCCGCAAGTGCATCTTCCAGCAGGCTTATTGCTCTGTCTCGGATGGTATTTGATAAGGAGATTGGTTCTGATTCCCAACAGATGGAATTTAACCTGCCTAACACAACCTACCCGTGTTTGTTAGAATACTTTGTGCCGAGGATAGCTTCATCCCCAGCAACGTAGCCTGTCCCGTCCAAATCTACAGTGACAGCCTGTCCTGTCCAAATTTAATCAACAAGCGGCGATGCAATCGTCCACTTCTACTTCCATCCCCAACGACGGTCCGTCCGTCCATTCAACCAATCAGGTTCTGTAAGTATGCTTGTCTACTTTACTATGCTCTGCTTTGGATTGCATTGAGGGGTGTCTAGAATTCTTTGACGTTACTTGTACCAAGTCAATGGTGCTCCAAACACCGTCAAAGAGGGGCTACTGTAGACACCCCAATCTGGGCTTCCAGATTAGTTTATTTACGGTTTTTGATTCCCCGATGATGAAATGGATCAAGAACACCTTGGGAATGTCAAATGTTGAGCTTTGAATGTTTGAAAACCCTTGAACCTAACCTAACCTAAGCCACTTCCAAAAGCCAAAAACCCTACTGATCTGCGCCAGGGCGCAACAGTTGCGCACCAGGGCGCACCGTCGCGCGACGGTCTGACTCCATCGCGCGCCAGAGCCATTCCATCGCGCGCCAGGGCGCACCATCGCGCGATGGACTGACTCCCTCGCGCGAGAGTCAGCCTGGGTCAAAGTCAAAGTGTTGACTGTTGACCCACGCGCGACAGCTGTCACACTCGCGCAATGGTCCCATTCCATCGCGCGATGGTCCTAACCAGTCACTTTCACCTTTTGCCAGCTAGTTGGTTGCTTGCCTGGGGGTCTACAGGGCTATTTGAACCTCGTTTTTCTCCACAGGACAATGGCAATGCAGGTTAACCTTTCCTATCACCTTTTGCAATCCTTCACCACTAAGTTTTGGCCTTGGGCCTTGTTTGCCACCCTCCTACACCTTCCAAGCCTCCTATAAATAACCCCCCCCCTCTTGGTCTTTCATTAAAAGGGTAGAAAAAAAGTTAACAAAATTGGCATTAAGAGGGCTACACCACAAGAACAAAGCTTGTTTTTCCTCCCCATTTTCAATCACCGAGCACCTCAAACAATCTTAACCTCAACTCAAAGCTCAAACACACTTTCAAACTCAAAGAGCAAAGGTATAAGCACCTTGTTCTACTTACTGTTTTGATCCCTAAGGGGGGCTGTCAGGGCCAAGATTGGTAATCAATACCAGTTTTGGTCCTAAAGTCAGCAGAGTTATAAGAAATTAGGATCTGGCAGACCCTCGCACGATGGACTCACTCTCACGCGCAACAGTCCTCTGTCTCGCGCGACAGTCCACGCGGGGTTTGAGGATGCTGGCTTTTCCTTGTTTTATCATGTTATTATTTGTTTTGAAGTATGTTAGGTCTTTTAGAACACTGTTTTGCATGCTAAAATCCATAAGTTAGTTCTTTATATCTTTCTGTTTACTTTTGGAAACCCCTGGGAGCTTTTAGAACATGTCTCAGAATCCAGAAACATGTTAATCAAACACTGGAAGGTTGCCCGAACCCTCGCGCGATGGACCCAAACACTCGCGCGATGGTCAAATGGAGCGTTGACCATCGCGCCTGGGCGCAACTGTCCCGCGCCAGAGCGCAACCGTCGCGCGCCAGGGTGCACCCTCGCGCGACAGAGTGACTGTCTCGCGCGACTGTTTGTCCCCGACCAGTAGCTAGCCATGCATGGTTAACTTAGTTTTAGGCTGTTATTTTGTCCCCACACTGTTTACGGTGCGTTTTGTCAATTTGTAAGGCTTTTCAGCCTTTAAGTTGTTTAAAAACTGTATATTATAACTGCTTATAAACTGCTTGGTTTGTCTTGGGTGTACACTGGTCCTTCCAGAGCCCAGAGGGTTTGAGAATAAAAGCTGTGGGCTTAGGCTTACCGGCGTGCGCAGGTCTTGTAGTAGCGTGCGTAGGTTTAGTCAGCATGCATTGATTTGATCAGTACATACTGGTTTCTTCCTGTGCACGACACTCCAAGACTGGGGCTTTCCAGTCTGTTCAAACTCCCACAGCAGTCTGTTTTTATCATATACTAACTGCTCACCCATGCCATCTATCACATCTTGCAAATTGTTACAGTTTTAATCCCCGATTAACTTTTCCCCCGCCCTAACTGGCTAAAATTTATTAATAAGAAAAGAATCGCACTGTTTTCAAAATGCCTAAGTAGAGACCGATCTCTGGATTAGGCGAGAGAAGTGCCTTAAAACCCTTCCCCTCTCGTAACCTAGCTCCCGAACCCAGATATGGTTATGACGGACTGGTTCCTTCACTTTTCAAATCAAACAGCGCGGTAGGTGCTTCGAAGTACGGTTCCTTCGGTGTCGGACCTTCAAACCCAAGTGGCGACTCTGTATTTACGAGCGCCTGCTTCTCCGCTCGCGCTCCCTCGATTATGGGCCTTTGCATTTTGGAATCCGGAAATTCCAGGGCGTGCTGCCCACAGATAGTTTAACGGTTTGAAATTTGTGTTCCAAATTTTCCCAAGTGTTTTTACTCGTTTTGATCGGTCATGTATGCATTACAAAAATTTGCATTGCCAGTGCGTTTACTCGGTCGTGCTGATTGAATTTAGAATGGTTAGTTATGGGTATTTACCCATAGGAGCCCCCTGCCTCGGGGAAGCTTACCGCCGGGAGGCAAAAGATCCGCCGAGGCAATCAAGGAGGGGTAAATACGCAACACGGGTAGAGGGGCGAGGACTACGAACAATAATCCGAACGAGTGGGATGCTGAAGGCTACGAAGTATCTGCCTATACGACTAGAAGAACGAGGGCTACGAAGTATGCGCCCATACGAGTAGAATACGAGGGGCAACGAAGTATTCGCCCAAACGAGTAGAATATGAGGGGCTACGAAGTATTCGCCCAAACGAGTAGAATACGAAGCAAAGAGAAAAGTAAACATAGTTACATTATCGATAGAAGGGGGAAAGCCCTAGCCCGAAGGCGTACATGAGGTACAGAAAGAAAGAGAAAAGTAAGAAGGGGACAGCCGAAGGTAATCCCCCGAGGGTTATCCGTGGAATTTTTGCAATTTTTGAGCGTTCCAGGGATTGGCAATTGGAGTCCCGTCCATCTCTTCCAGTTTATAAACACCATGCCTAATCTTCAACGCCACTCGGTATGGGCCTTCATAAGGTTCGTTCAGCTTGGTGAGCTTATCAGCTTCGGTAACCATACAAAGAACCAAATCACCGACGTTGAAGGGGCGCGGCCAAACGTTTTTGTTATATCCCCGACCAACTTCTTGTTGATAAGCCGCATGCTTCCGGTTTGCGTGGTCCCTAAGCTTTTCGGTGAAATCAAATTCTTCGGCGACCAAAGCGGTATTACCTTCAAAATCAAAGTCTTCGGAATGAGGAGTAGGGAGCAATGTCTCTAAAGGCAGGACGACCTCCATACCATATGCCATGGAGAAGGGTGTACGCCCGGTCGACCGACGGGGAGTTGTACGATAAGCCCAGAGAACGTGCAAAAGTTCCTCGGCCCACTTACCGTGCTTTACGTCCAACTGACGTTTAAGTCCCTGAGTAATGGTCTTGTTTGAAGCTTCAGCTTGGTTGTTGCCCTGTGGATAGGCTACCGAAGAGTTCTGAATAAGAATGTCGTATTGTTGATAGAAGGCCTTTATTGCGGCATCGACGAACTGAGAGCCGTTTTTCCGAAAGAATAACGTAGGGGACGCCGAATCGAGTAATAATATGTTTCCAGATAAAGCTCTGTACATCGCTTGCCTTGGTGTGAACCAAAGGAACGGCCTCGACCCATTTGGTGTAAAGGTCGGTGGCAGTGAGCATATACTCGAACCCACCCGGAGATTTCGGCATTTTACCGACGATATCAAAGGCCCAAACGGCAAACGGCGAACGGCCAAGGACTTGTGATCATTTTGAGGGGGAAGGCCGATTTGTGGATGAGAGAGGCCTGTTTCTAACACCGAATGCACTTTTTAGCATAGTCTTCGGATTGTTTGACCATTTTGGGCCACCAGTAACCATGGGTTAAGGCTCGGTGAGCAAGCGAGCGACCTCCCGAATGTGCTCCGCAGCTACCGGCATGAAGCTCATCTAACACGCTTGCCACTTGATCCTCGCAGACGACCCGAAGGTCAGGCCCTGTGAACGTTCACCGATACAAAACATCGTGCGCGCCGAGATAATAATTGGCAGCTTGACACCAAACCCGATGAGCTTCCTTTTTGTTCGGGGGTAGCGTTTGATGTTTTAGAAAGGCGACGATGGGGTCCATTCAGCTAGGACCGAGCGAGATAGCCAGTATCATCAAGTTCTTGGCCGGCTCGACGCTTGGTGATTCTACGGCATCAAAGATGATGGTTCTTGAACCAGAGGTTTTGAATACCGAAGCAAGACCTGCAAGCGCATCCGCATATGCGTTTTGCTCTCGAGGAACCCACTCTACTTTGACGTGGCCGAGGCGACGAAAAAGAGAGAGCACATGACTGACATAAGCATTCATACGGCTATCCTTTGCCTGATAGTTGTCGTTGAGATGGCCGACGACCAATTGGGAATCACAGAGTATGTGGACGGCGTCGGCCCCAAGACGGATAGCGAGTGTTATCCCACCAATTAAGGCTTCATATTCCGTCTCATTGTTCGTTGCCGGGAAACTGATGGAGACGATGCTTTCGTGTAAATTACCGCTTGGAGAGACGAGTACGATTCCAGCCCCTGCACCGTGGATATTAGAAGCCCCATCCACGTTTAGACGCCATGCATCCCCCAAAAATAACTTAAACTCTCGCTTTGAACGCTTATTACCCATTGTAAATTGAGCGTTGACCGCATCAAGTTTTGGCTCGGCCGTATCATCCATAATTTCAGCTTCAGAGTTCTTGCGTTTCTCGGTAGAAAGAAGAAGGAGATTGGCTTCGTCCTTGAGACCATGTGTTAGTTCGGTGAAGAAATCAGCCAGCGCCTGCCCTTTTACTGAGGTTCGAGGCTCGAATTGGATGTCGTAATTGGGCAGGTCTTGAGAAAACTTCAATATCCGACTAGATGAGTCCATTTTCCGAAGAATAGCCTTGAGGGGATATTCGGTGAGCACAATGATCCGATGTGTTTGAAAATAACGCAAGAGGCTCATTTTGGCACATACAAGTGCCAACACAAGCTTTTCCATGGGTAAGTATCTGGTTTGGGAATCCGTCATTGTTTTGCTTGAGTAGTAGATGGGCTGATGCACGTTCCCTTCTTTACGTACGAGAATTGAGCTCGTGGCATGGTCTGACACGGCCAAGTAAAGGTAAATTTGCTTAACTCCGCAACCTACCCTCCAACTAAGGCAAAGGGCTAGGTCGTTGATAGCATATAAATCCGGTAAGACTGGGATCGTTCCCACAGAGAAGTCTTCTTTAGCAAATTTGGAATAGAAGGTAAGCAAATAGCACGGCTTTCAAGCAGCCAACTTGGAGTTTGGTTTAGTTAATAAAATTGAACTTGAAACTAACTTAGATTAAAAGCGGTCAAGTCATAAGGATTGATTAGCCCAAGACTTAGCCGTTAAACAGTTTCTTCATCTAACTTATGAGTGGACCGAAAGCGTCTGGATTCCACTTGAAGAATTAACAGCTGAAGACTACTTGTAACTCAACTCAAAGCATTTATTCAAACTGAACCTATTTAACGCAAGTGAGAGACGAAAATGGATCGTTCACATGTGTACGATTATCACGCACGTAGCATAAGGCGATAGACTTCATTGATCAAAGAAGCCACCGACCTCATGATCAATACAAGAAATCATGGGTTTAATTCGTTCAAAACATTGAAATCGAGCTATCAATAGCAGGAGACAAGATGCTACGCATGCTATCAAAAGAGCACTTAGAAGGAAAGGAAACCTAATTATTGACAAGTATGGAAAGACTAGGAATATCACAACTTAAGTAATAATAGATATCGACCACGCATCAAACAGAGTTAATTAGTGTACAAAAGATCAACGGAGGGCTTTATTAGCTTATAACGACCTTGGATACAAAGAGAAAGGAACTACAAAAATGTAGTGGTCATATACTTGCATGGTTCATCTACCCTTGGCCACTACCGACCTTAAACTACCCAAGGCATTGCCACATATCGGCCAAACATCAAACAAAATTACGATGAATAAAGAAAAACTACAACCACTGACTCCACCACACGTATTCGTCATCCTCATCCGGCTTCTCTTGGTATTAAGCATCGAGCTCCCCCTTTCCATCGGACTCTTTCTCATCCGGAATGTATGTTAGCCTGGAGGTCACACCAATCCTCTCATCATAATATTCAACCATCTTTCGAATATGCTTTCGCTCTTTATAGCATTTCTTTGATTTTTCTTTTCTTTTTTTTCTTTCTTCGAGAAATCGGGTCACTTGAGGTGAGATTTGTAATGAGAGAGATTGGAGCCAAATTTGAAGGTTTTGGAGAGGGAGATGAAAATTTGGGGCTTTAACATTTGTAGTGGGAGAGGAGAGGTAAAGAATCACGTATCAATTCTTTGCCTTTTTACATCCCAACCACCTCAATCACATTCACACCACCCCCAAACTTCCTTAAAGCATTGAAAATTATAGACACATAACCCTCCAAAAATCCGGTTACCTAAGTTTAAACAATGGAAGAGACTCGAACTATGGTTCAAAATAAGGACGAGGAGACTCTTATGTGGTTTAATCAAGCAAAAATGCCTTGAATCATTTCCTATGTACGCTAATAACTCCAACAACATACATGAAAGATATATACACTACTCAAGTATGAACAAAAGATGTTATTTACGCAAATGTGAGAAATGAGAACAAAAAGCATGGGATGCTTAAGAAACGAATCTATACTCTAGCGATGCACACTAGTTGACTTTAACTTTTAGGCTCAACTTGGTCATCAATGTTCATGTATATGCACGTGACATGGATTAAAACACATAACCAAATTCGACGGAATACACGACTCTTGCCATATTGACACAATTGAGCATAATTAAAGTATCTAGCATGCGAAAACATTACTAATGAGGGAGGATTGCAAACAAAAGCAAAATTTTAAAATTTAAAATTTAACAAAAACCATATGAGACAAGTCTCAACAACATATATATAGCATATATATATCCCTCACCCCAACTTAAATGATGCTATGTCCTCATAGCATGAAGAACAACAGTATTGAGAGGAAAGAACAAAAGATTGTACCTCTAAGGGAATGTCAAGCCCCGTATACCTCTACCAAGTTGGAGGCTTTGGCACCACCGTCCCTTTTTGTCATTCAAACAGCTTTCAAGGTCGACTCTTTCGGCTCTTCCAACGGAACCACAGCTAGTCACACAGGGTCATGATCAAAGCTTTATTGGACTAACAACCGCGACACGTAATCGCACCTATGCTTAGAGCTCCTGAATGCCTTATTCCCTCTGACGTTAGACCCAATCCACCAAGGCTAGTGTGGTAGCATGTTCACCCTGCAAAAGACTTAAGCTCGAACTACCTACTAAGAGACAAATGACATTAGAATCGCTCGGCTCGTGCTAGCCGGGCCCAAAAACTGACAAGTAAAATTAAATCCACCAAATCGTCACGTGATTACACGAGTACTACTTTTCTCCCCGAATCCAACTCATAGTGCCGTAGAGCAAGTCATGCAACAACTTTGAGCTAAAGATGGGTGGCTATACCGGACCATCAAAAGAGGAAAAGAAAAGAGAAAGAAAAAGAAAGAGTTTATGTACATACAGCCAAACGCGGACTCCTAACATTTATCATGCCAACCAGAGCTAATAGAATGAACATAACACTCCACTCCACACTCTGTTTCAAAAATGGAATCCGACCATGCCACCAGAAAAGATACTTTGAGTACCACATTTGTCGAATTCATTTCAGACATTTAAGTTCAACCAAGTGCGCATTCCAAACTAGATTGATTTTCAAAGAGTTGACAAAATCCACAATATAAGGATGGTAAACCACAACAAATTCACCAACACCTACAAAATCAATCAAGTCGACTTTTAAAAACTCTTGCGAAAGTGGAGACTCAATAGGAGGGGCGGCAGCATCTAAAGCCGAGAGGATTGGATGTTCAAAATTTCTATGGATGGTATCTCCTCAAAGGAAGGAGACAAACTTTCAGGCCTATTCACATTTTTCCCATCCTGCTCATTCAACAAAGCATACAAGAAGTCTACCTCCGCATTAGTTTCCTCAACAATGAAAAATTGCTCTCCCGGATCGTCACACAGAGAGACATCCACAGAGGGAGAACATTGAACATCAGGCTCAACATCCGGCACATCAATCCATTTAGACTCTGAAGAGCTGTCATAATCTAATCTAACATCGTTAACAAAGATATGTGGCTCAATATCCTCTTTCATGGCATCATTAATATTGACATCATAAATCCAAGATTCTGAATTTTCAGCTAATTCATCAAAGTAATCCCAACTCTCATTAATGGTTCTATCCAAAAATGCACCATCAAACATACTTTCTACAAGCTGGCGCGTTGGAGAATTTAAACTCTTATAGAAAATGGGAATAAGGTGCCTTATTTCACAGCTATGCTGCGACCAATAGATTACAGGATATTTAAACCGCCACCAACAACACCCAAAAGACTTTTCATCAAGTTGATAAAAATTTACAATTTCACGTAGCAGCATATGAGTCTCATGCATTAGAGAAAACTTTTTGAAAAATTGCTCTTCTATATCTTGCCATGTAAGTATTGATCTTGGTTTCAATGAATGAAACCAACTCTTAGCCTTGTCTTTCAAAGATGATGGAAATATCTTAAGTAAGACCACTGTATCGCTCATGCAAAACTCTTCAAGTTCTATGATATGCACACATGGATTTTCAGAGGCCAAGCCATGAAAATAGGGCAACCCTTGAAGCATGCCCGACTTAACACTTCAAACATTGGCAGAAGGGGTGACTAAGCAAGAGGATGTAAAATTTTGATTGGGATAAAGGTACTCCCGCATAGTCTTGGGCACTATTTCCTCATTGACCCCCGCCATTCTATTCAAAAGAGCAAAACATAAAGTAAACAAGTTAGAGGGGCTATGCCACCACCTCTCTCAAAACAGTGCCATGGGGTGATGCCACCACCACGTTATATAGACAATAAAAGAAAAGGGCAATCCATACTTAATCTAGCTTCGTTACACCTCGGGTTTGATATGAAGATCGGTTAGAGGTATCCGCTAGACTATGTACAAGTTGCACAAAACAAAATAAAGCGGGATACTTACAATTGTTTGTCAAACCTCCAAATAAGCTACGATAAGAATTCCCCAGCAAAGGCGCCAAAATTTGCTTAACTCCGCAACCTACCCTCCAACTAAGGCAAAGGGCTAGGTCGTTGATGGCATATAAATCCGGTAAGACCGGGATCGTTCTCACAGAGAAGTCTTCTTTAGCAAATTTGGAATAGAAGGTAAGTACGTAGCACGGCTTTCAAGCAGCCAACTTGGAGTTTCATTTAGTTAACAAAATTGAACTTGAAACTAACTTAGATTAAAAGCGGTCAAGTCATAAGGATTGATTAGCCCACGACTTAGCCGTTAAATAGTTTATTCATCTAACTTATGAGTGGACCGAAACCGTCCGGATTCCACTTGAAGAATTAACAGCTGAAGACTACTTGTAACTCAACTCAAAGCATTAATTCAAACTGAACTCATTTAACGCAAGTGAGAGACGAAAATGGATCGTTCGCACGCGTAGGATTATCACGCACATAGCATAAGGCGATAGACTTCATTGATCAAAGAAGCCACCGACCCCATGATCAATACAAGAAATCATGGGTTTAATTCATTCAAAACATTGAAATCGAGCTAAAGTTTTAGGCGAAACCGTTTAAACGACTAATCCATAGGGTGCATCTCACCCCATGACCGAACCAATAGACTACTCACTCATAATAAAAAGACTAGAAATTATACTTGGAAAGGAAAAGATGCTTAACCGATTAAAAGCGGAAATAAACTTGATTTTACTAAGGATCCAAACCATATGAACAACTTTAATACTTTGAATTTAATTGAACGAACAACACTTACTTAAATTGATGTAGAATTAAGAACAAGAAGTTGAGAACATTAATTAAGAGCTCTTAAACATAAAAAGACTTAAAATTGTCTAGAAGTACATCCATGGCCAATAATGGCTTACAAAGCTATTTATAGCCCATAGAAATCAGCCAACAAATGGACCAAAAGGTCCCTAAAATATCCCAAAATAATGCCCAAAGTGGAAACTTTCTATAAATGGAAGGTTGAAATGTTCAGCATATTGAAAGCTGGTCGAGGGAAAAAGGTATCGATACCTAAAAAACATGGTAGCGATACCTAGCTAACTGTTGGCATTTCAGCAAAATGGTACCGATACCTGAAAAATGAGGTAGCGATACCTTTCTCCAAAAACTGCAAAACTGGCCAGCTTGGTTCACCAAGCCTTGTGGTAGTCCGACGGCCTTTCGATGCTTCATTATATGATCAACGGGACTTGACGGAAGTATGCCATGTGGTCTTGGTCTCTCGGAAGTCCTCGGAGGCCATCCTCGATGTCTTGACTTCACTTCCTTAGCTTGGATTGCCCATTCGACACTTGACTCTCCGGGCATCCATCGAGTCTTCTTGTCGTGCCTTTAAGTCTTGGTGACGATGAGGCATATGCCATCAGGCACTTGGACACGAGATTGCACCCTATGTATTCCTTGGCGCTCAAACACGTCTTATTAGCACGTTTTACCTGAAACATCCTCAAACAAACCTTACGTGCAATATCACATAAAAACAACACCATATATGTACAAACACAACATACTAGAGGACTTAAGCACCAAGAATATGCATTATTGGGTGCTTATCAGTCTTCGTCGCCAATGGGAGTCACGAGGAGTGGGGCGCAGGAGAGGTACTCTTACAAGGCCTGCAACGATTCCTCGCACTCCTTCTTCCAAATGAAGCCTCGCCGACTGGTTTTCATCACCTGAAAGAACAGCCGACAAAGGTCTCTCGAACGACGAATGAAACGGTTCAACGCGGCAACCATTCCGGTAAGCCACTGGACCTCTTTGATGGTAGTTGGCGGACAAAGGTTCTGAATGGCGGTGAGTTGCTTCGAATCCGCCTTAATACCTCGGCGGCTAACGATGTGCCCGAGGAACTTGCCAGAGCTCACACCGAATGCACACTTTTCTGCGTTTAGGCGGAGTCTGTGTTCAATCAGAACATCGAAGGCCAGCCTTAAATTGTCCAAATGCTTCGAACTAAGTTTGCTCTTGACGACCATATCGTCTATGTATGCCTCCATCGTTCGTCTGATCCGGTTTTCGAACAGCTTTGTTATGGTCCTCTGATAAGTAGCCCCAGCATTTTTCAGGCCGAACGGGACGACCTTATAGCAATACACGCCCCGAGGAGTGATAAAAGCTATTTTCTCCTGGTCGTCTGGATGCATGGCAATTTGATGATAGCCGCGGTATGCGTCTAGGAAGCTGAGGCACTCCTAGCCGGTAGTAGCGTCGACCATTTGTTCAATCCGAGGGAGAGGGAAGCGATCCATTGGACAAGCATCATTGAGGTTGGTATAATCTACGCAAACCCATAACTTCCCGTTTTTCTTCGGCACGATGACAGTGTTAGCCAACCAAGAAGGGTAAAGAACTTCTCGTATAGCCCCGGCGGCAAGCAACTGGTCCACTTCCTTCATAACGGCCTCAACGTGCAATGGAGAAGAACATCGTACTTTTTGAATGACCGGTTTGCGCGTTGGATCGACATTAAGAGAATGCGAGGCGAAAGAAGGATCGATACCTGGCATTTCACTCGGACACCAAGCGAATGCCTCGATGTGTTGCATAAGGAAATTAAACATTTCGATACATTCCGAAGGATCCAATGAGCATCCTACAAGAAAGTATCGACTTCCGTCGTCGTTGATAGGCATTTTGATAAGTTCTTCGGCTGAGCGCTCTTCGGCTGGAATCCCAACGTCTTCGAGAATTGGGACATCAGCCACGTCGATGCATTGTACCTCAAGGCATTCCGAGCTATGGACGACGGTACTTACGTAGCATTTCTTCGACTAAAGCTGACCACCTGGGAGACTTTCCTATCGGCGTTCCAGCCGACGAACTTTCACAACCTGATGGAGAGTTGAGGCAACAGCTTTCATACTGTGAAGCTTGGCCTTGCTGAGGATAACGTTATAGGGGCTCGGAGAGCTAACTATAACGAACTCCACGTCCACTACCCGGGAACCGACACGAACACTCAGTGTGATTAGACCGAGTGGCCATACTGGAGCACCGGTAAAACTTACGAGCGGCGTAGTAGCGGGTCGTAACTGATATGGTTCGAGTCCCAAACTCTTATAGGTAGAATAAAACATTACTTCGCCCGAACTGCCTTGATCGATCAGCTCACGCTAGACGGTGGATTTATCAATCGAAACCGTGACAACCAAGGCATCCGTATGGGGGCTTTGCACACCCTAAAAGTCCTCTTTGGTAAATGTCAAGACCTAGTCATCACTGGAGTCTTCGTACTTTCGTTTGCCCGACGCAGCGACGATACAAACTTCACGTTCAGCAATGGCCTTGTCAATTTCGGTACGAAGCTCGACTGCCCTATCTTCTGAAATGATACCATGTATGACACCAATCAAGCGCTCCCTTTTTGCCGGTGGTGGGGGAAGCGGGGTATGACGAGTGTCAATCCATCGGTTCAAGTGCCCTATTGCGGTGAGTTCTTCCAGATAGCGTTTAAACGGCCCGCACTGGGTTGTGTAATGCCCGTGCTCGTTATGAAACGAGCAGTGTCCCATGCGTGCATTTGCCGTGCCCAACATTTCCGTTGGCCAAGGGAAGAATGGCAGACGGCCAATGGTGCCCAAAAGTTGGTAAATGGGCATAGTGAACACACTATGCTCGGCTGTGTACTCATTGGGCCTCGGTTCCCGACGAGTCTGTGCCCTATTCTGCTGGTTCTGCACATGTTGTACTAGGGGCTTCGGCAAGGTAGGTACAGGTTTTTGAATAGAACTTCCTTACTTAATGGTTGCCACTTGCTTTTTTGCGGTCGAGGACGTTCCCAAGGGTTTCGCGGCATCGAAAATTTTTGGGTCACCATGCTCGGCCACCGCTTCCTCATGCATGCAATCTTTCTCAATTATGGTCATGAGCTTGCTCATATTCCTCGGTGGATTACAGGAGAGATCCCTAAACATAGGGGTCGAAGGGTCCAACCCATTCATGAAGGATTCTGCGGCCACGGCTTGATTATAGTCGGGAATGAGGTTGTAGACCTCCCAATAACACTCGGTATATAAGTGCAACGTCTCCCCTAGTTTTCGATGCATGTTGACAAGCATAGACAACGTCTTTGGCTGGATGCTACTCGTTATGAAACACTTAGTGAACTCCATCTCGAGCTCGTTGAAACAGGTGATGAATCGTGGCTTCAACTGGTTATACCACATCATGATTGGCTGTGTAAGGGCGAGCGGGAAGATTTTGCACATGATTGCGTCTGAAAATTTGTGTAAGGACATGATTTGCCGAAAGCGGGTGACGAACAACACCGCGTCCTTTTTTGCTTCGTACGATTTGATCTTTGGCATGGTAAACCGGCTCGGGGGATGTTCCGCCAGGATTGCATCGGTAAAGGGAGATGCTTTTGCCCTTCCGAGTTTGGTGTCATCTGGGGAGGCGTGCCGAGTATAATGAGGCATGGCATTGTTAGGTTCAGGAGTAATCGCACGTAGCCGGTGGTGGTGAGCTCACTGATAGCATTCTCGGCGCTGTGCACTGCCACTACTCTAGGGGTGAGAAATGTTATCATGGGTTCGTCGTCTGCCTATCCCACTATCCACTGGCCGATAAATGATAGGTTGCCCGGTAATTTGATCGTAGAAAACGATGTTGTCATTTCGTTCCCGATGATCCTCCCTACTTGACGTCTGGGCATGTCCTTGCGACCCTTCCCTATGAGGTTGGAGATGCGGCTGGGAATGCCGTTCGTCGAGCGGAGGATAATTTACGTCGAAATTCGGTCGAGTTCTAGCCTTCGGATGATTCGTCCGCCGTGGACCGAGGGTAAGAGATAGGCCAGAAGCCTCAGACCTATAGCTTCGTGCGGTCGAGCCGGAGGACCGCATCGAACTCTCTGCTTGTGCCGCGCCATCCATCCGTCGTTTTTGTGGCGTGACAAAGAAATTCTTAGTGTGACCAGGGTTTGAGCGACGTCTCGCCCCTGTTATTTCTTCGGTAGGTGTGTAGTGTGATTTTCCATGCCTTCGAGTGTCCGCTTGTCTACTCGTCCCTGCGGGGTTTGCAGGATGAGACCCCGAAGGTGGAGTGGCAAAGACGTCGCGATCCCTGTCTTCGAGTCGCTGGTGTAGAAGAGCTATCACTGCCGCCTGCAGTTTTTGTTCAGCTAGCGCAACCTCGAGCTCAAATTGTTGGAAGTTGAGCCGACGGCTGGTAGGAACAGTCGTCCGGGTGGTCTGACTCTTGGGGGGCGTTGCAATATCCAAACCCAGAGAGCCCAATGGTGAAATCCTCCGACGTTGGTGCCGGCGTGCGTCCTGACATCAATGGAAGGTGGATACGATGACGAAGGAATGCCGTACAACGAGAAGGTAGGGGCGTACGAAGTGTTACTCAGTTCCCCAACAGGGTCGTCAATTGTGGGGGGGTGAATTCCACGCTTGAACGTTTTCCTTCTTCTGACTTAAACGAAGCGGTAGAGTTGGTGTGACCTGGGTACCTGCGAACTGGAGGGTGGTGTGCCTCCGGGAAGAAGTTTTGACGGTCTAGTTAGTAGGTGAAAGAGAGAAGAGAGAGAATGACTTTTAGGGAGAAGAATATGAAGAAGTGAGGATCCTCTAACCTGGAGAAGGAATCCCCTATTTATAGGCATACGTTGGAGTGTCAAACAAGGCTTTTGCCTCTTCCACATGCATCGTACTACTCGGATGACGTCATTTGCCACAATTCGGGACAACGCCTTTTGAGGATGGCAGGGCTCCCATTAGTCAATGTTAGAGCTGTCACATCGGTCCAGAATGGTCACCTCACGCTGACACCATTGACTGCTGATACGTACTCTAGCTGGTAAGCCTGGCGGTTTCCGAGGGAAAGACTTCCCGAGCGAAGCATATGCTGAGCAGTGAGACCTAACAGGCTGTCACCTTTACCGAAGGATAAGAGGTAATGAAGTCCATTGAAGGACTACACTCGGTGACGACCGTAAGGGTGCTCGATCGCTCGGCAGGTTTATTCAAATCGAACCGGGACTTGCGTACGATGGGTAATACAAACGAATTGAGACAACTAAACTACAGGTCAACTCGTTGAACCATTTGACTTCAATGAACCTTGGTTATTTCAGCCCCCTACAGAACCAAATTAAGAAACCAAACCCTCCGACTCCCTCCCCAAACCAAAGAGTCACAATACCATAACTGTCAAACCCTTTGCCTTTCTAACCCCTATAATACATCTTTTGAAATTGTTATGTGGAATTATAAGAAAAGTGTATAAGGTGTTAATCATCCCTAACACATAAATAGCTTTATTTATATTATGTTGAGACCCATTACATAGCATGATTATCCAATGTGGGACCAAACTATTCTAACACTCCTCCTCAAGCTGGAGAATAAATATCACAAAGTCCCAGCTTATTACATAACAACTCTAAACGTGGTTTGAACAATGATTTGGTGAAGATATCGGCCAACTGGGCTCCAGTAGACACAAACGGAGTAGCTAACACACCACTATCAATCTTCTCGCGAACAATGTGACAGTCTACCTCAATATGCTTGGTTCTCTCATGAAACACCGGATTCGAGGCAATATGTATCGCCGCCTGATTGTCACAGTACATAGGAATGGGCAATTGCACCCAAAATCTCAGCTCCTCAAGAAATGATCTCAGCCAAACAACCTCACATGTAGTATGAGCCATAGCACGATATTCTGCTTCAGCACTAAACCTTGCAACCACAGTCTGCTTCTTACTCTTCCAGGTAACTAGATTGCCACCAACAAAAGTATAGTAACCAGATGTTGAACGTCTATTAGAAGGTGACCCTGCCTAATTTGCATCAGTAAACGCCTCAACACGTAGATGACCATTGGAACGGTAAAATAAGCCACGTCCAATATGAGCCTTAAGATACTTCACAATGCGAATGCAAGCTTCCCAATGTGGAAGACGAGGAGCAGACATGAACTGACTCACCATACTGACAGCAAACGAGATATCAGGACGGGTATTGGTAAGATAATTTAACTTACCAACCAAACGACGATATTGGTTTGGATGAGGAAATTCCTCCCCCTGATCAACACAAAGTTTGACATTAGGATCCAGCGGAGTCTCCACAGGCTTGGTTCTTAACAAACCTGTCTCTTCTAGAATATTCAACACATATTTTCTCTTGGACAAACTAATCCCATCCTTAGACCTTGCTACCTCAATACCTAAGAAATATCATAGCTTACCCAAATCTTTAATGTGAAACTGACTATGTAAGAACTGTTTTAGCTCTTTGATCCCTTATTGATCATCTCCAGTAATAATAATGTCATCAACATAGACAATGAGCAATACTTTCCCTGGAGCTGACATAAGGGAAAATACAGATTGATCTGATTGACTTCGACGCATGCCAAACCTCAAAACAGCCTCACTAAACTTGCCAAACCACGCTCTAGGAGATTGCTTAAGTCCATAGCGTGCCTTGCGAAGACGACATACCTTATGATGTTTCCCCTGAGCAACAAACCCAGGTGGTTGCTCCATATAAACTTCCTCCTAGAAATCGCCATGGAGAAAGGCATTTTTGACATCAAGCTGAAACAATAGCCAACCAAGATTGGCGGCAAGAGAAATAAGAATCCGCACAGAGCAAAGCTTGGCAACAGGAGAGAACATATCAAAATAATCAACGCCATAAGTCAGGGTGTAGCCTTTTGCAACCAGGCGAGCTTTGTGATGCTTAATAGTGCCATCAGGAAGATACTTGACAGTATAAACCCAACGATAGCCAACAGTCGATTTCCCAGCAGGAAGAGTAACCAACTCCCATGTGCCATTTGTATGAAGAGCAGCATCCACCATAGCTGTCCGCCACTCAGACCGGGATAATGCCTCCTGAATAGTTTTAGGAACACAAACAGAGGAAACAGTAGTAGTAAAAGCACGAAGGGATGGAGAGAGATGAGCATAAGAGATAAAGCGAGAAATAGGATGAAAAGTGCTCGAGATAGTAGTACAACCATATTTTACCGATGGACGGCGATTCTCATGAGTCGGATAACGAGGGGTAGAAGACAGAGGTGTGGGCACGGAGAGTTCGGTAGACTGGAGTGGTTTAGAAGGAGGGAGGCGGAGGCGGTGGTGGTGCTCGTGCCGGGAAATGACGAACATATACCTGCAAAGGGTTAGGTGAAACGGTGCCAGTAGGAACAGCCATAAGCAATACAGACTCAAGTGGAAGAAGGTCAGCGGTAGTAACAGGATCCGAGTAATATGGCAACGACTCATTGAAGGTGACATCAGCACAGACAAAGTGACGACGTAAAGTAGGAGAGTAATAACATCGATATCCTTTCTGAGTGTGTGAGTATCCCAGAATGATACACTTAAAAGACCGAGGATCAAGTTTACTCCGATTAGGGTCAAGAGCATGAACATAACACGTACACCCAAAAACCCGATGAGGGAGAGAGTGGATGGGCTGACCCGGAAATAAGACCGTATGGGAACCTAACCACCTAAGACCGTAGAAGGCATACGGTTGATGAGGTAACATGCAGTGAGAACGGCGTCACTCCAATATGACTTAGGGACCTGCACGTGAAATAATAGAGCACGCATAACCTCAAATAAGTGCATAATCTTGCGCTCAGCAACTCCATTTTGTTGTGGAGTCCGAGAGCACGACGATTGGTGAACAATGCCATGATCAGTGAAAAACTGAGAAAGTAGATGGTGAAAATATTCGCGGGCATTATCTGAACGAAATATCTTAACACAAGTATCAAATTGATTCTTGACTTCCATGTAAAAGGTTTGAAAAATAGATCTCAATTCAGATCGCTCTTTCATTAGATAAAGATATGTGATACGAGAAAAATCATCTACAAAAATTACGTAATATTGAAAACCAGAAACACTGGGCACATGAATAGGACCCCAAATGTCTGAATGAACTAACTGAAAGGACGTGACGCACGGCACTCAATCTTAGGTAAAAAAAAAAGTGACTCTACAGTGTTTACTAAACTCACAGACCAACTTATTAATGGAACGACAGGAGGGCACAAGGTGCTTCAGACTCTGAAGAGAGGGATGACCAAGACGACAGTGCTGTTGGTAAGGAGATTTTGATGTCTGAAGAGCTACAGGCTGAGGATCAGTCAGGTAATATAGGTCACCTCGCTCAATGCCTCTACCAATCTTCTTCCCCGTTTTGAGATCTTGAAAAACACAGCCATGAGGAAGAAATGTGATGGAACAATTTAAAGATTTTATAAGGCGGCTCACAAACATAAGATTAAACGGTAAATGAGGAACATGTAAAACGGATGACAAAGTAAGAGAGGAAGTGACAGGGACGGAACCAAAACCAGTAACAACAGTGGTAGAGACATCAGCTAAGGTAACATAAGATGGTCTACCAACTGGCTGTCTATCAAAGAAAACAGATGTACCAGTCATATGATCTGTGGCGCCTGAGTCAATAACCCAAGGAGAGGAAGAAGAAGAGGCAACACAAGTAACAGATGTACCGGTCTGAGCAAGCGTAGCAGTAGAGGATCCTGTCGCAGCCTGAAATGACATAAAGCGTTGGTACTCCTCAGCTGGAATAGCCACACTATCGGCAGAGGACGGAGTAAACTGTCCAGTATATTGAGAGCTAGAAGCCTGATGAGCCTGGGGAAAACCATGAAGATTATAACAGAACTTCACTGTATGATTCGTACCCCAACAATGTGTACAAAATCTGGAATCACGACCACGACTGCGGCCACCTCCCCCTGATATGCGACCCCCACGATGGTCAAAACTGGAGTCACGACCACCAAAGCCACGACCAAAACCACGGCCTCCAGAGTCACAACCATAACCTCCAAACCCAGAATCACGATTGCCAAAGCCACGACCAAAACCACGGCCTCCAGAGTCACAACCATAACCTCCAAACCCAGAATCACGATTGCCAAAGCCACGACCACTCACCCCAGAATCGCGGCCACGACTACTAGACCCAGAATCACGGCCACGACCACGACCACGACCATGGCTAACAGAGAAAATAGAGCTGTCAGAAATAGCAAAAGACAAGGCAGAACGGCCATAAGTTGGTGCATAAATAGACGATGACTGTCGGAGATGACTGAATACCTCGCTCAGATGAGGTAAGTCATGATTCCCCAAAATCTGACTACCCACAGGGCCAAAAGTGGATGACGCACCAGACAAAAAATGAGTAACCCTCATGCGCTGGCGCTGGCGCCATATAACCTAAATATCAGCAGTAAGAGGCTCACATATATCCAATTCATTACAAATACGCCGAAATTTAGCATAATAATCCTCAAAAGAATCATCACCCTGAGATATATTAAAGAAAGACCAATGAAGATCATATGTGCGACGGAGATTGTCGACACCTGAATACAACTCCTTGGCCTGTGTCCACACCTCTTTAGCTGTATCACAGAACATCAGTGTACTAGCAACCTGTTCTGTCAGACTATTCCATAGCTCTGAACGAACACGGGCATCAACAGCTTTCCATGCCCTATATGTGGGTTCAGCAGTAGCAGGAGGCTCATCAGTCAAATAAGAGTTCTCAGACTGACCCATATAATATACGTCAACAGCTTTAGCCCAAAGAACATAATTGCCCCCATTTAATAGTGTGGAGGTAATAGGGCTCCTCTCGCGAAACCAAGAACCACTCGATAAGCTGCCAACAAGAGTAGAACTAGAGCTAGAAACAGTACTAGAATCAGAATTCTTCTTCTCAAACATTCTACCGAACAGTGGAGAGGCAACAACCAATAACTAACAAATAACCATTACGCAACCAAAGCAATACCAACCCAGCAGAATACCAATAACGACTGATTAACAAAATCAATTAATATACTAACATCGAACTGGTCATCAGACTGGATGGGTACCCAAAATCAGCAACCCTAACATGACAGATTCTTCAATAGCAACAAGACATTAACGACATTAACGAAAGATGCTAGCAAACCCATAACTGTGACCAACAAATCAGGTGGTATAGAAATTCTGTAAAAAAAGAGTGAAACCCGTTACTGACACCTTTAGCAAACTGAAACAAGGATCGCTGAACTGAAACAGAGGGTCATTGGACTGAAGCATTGGTCGATCGTCACTGAAACAAGGGATTCGAGCACTTGCAAGGGCCAAAAGTGGCTGGGTGAGAGATTTCGAGGATTGTAAGGTATGTTCGAACCCAATTAGAACTGTTTGAACTCGATTGGGGCTATTCGAACTCGGATTATGGTTGTTCCATCTACCAACTGGTTTCGGTAAAGTGTATTATATGAATAGGGGTTTCGGTAAAGTGTATTATATTGGCTGGACGAAGATTGGGTTTAATGAAGGTTAATGGGGTTTCGGGTGGTTTAATGAAGGTTAATTGGGTTTCGGTTGGTTTAATGAAGGTTAATTGGGTTTCGGTTGGTTAAGGTGAGGTACGGCGGCAGGGAAAAGACAGTGGTGGCAGCTACATCTAGGATTGTGGTGGTTTAGGGTTAGGATAAAGGTGGAGCTCTGATACTATGTTGTGTGGAATTATAAGAAAAGTGTATAGGGTGTTAATCATCCCTAATACATAAATAGCTTTATTTATATTATGTTGAGACCCATTACATAACATGATTATCCAATGTGGGACTAAACTATTCTAACAGAAATCATCGGTTGAGTAGTGCTTGAGATTGAACCTGGATTTTACCCAGAAAGCAATTCTCACCTTGATTATATCCTCCAAAGCTGCTGTATCAAGGACCTTGTTGTCGAAAACAATCTCATTTCTTGACAGCGATATAGACCCCATATATGACTGCAAAGAAACAAGACTGCCAGCATCCCTTTTCAACCTCCTTGTATATCTGTGACATCCACCAGCTCAGGTGTCCATAAATTGAAGGGGCATGCCCCACCACTGCATAATATAAGACCACATGAAACATTGCAATGGGACAAGAGATGTTCAGTTGATTCTTCAACCTGGTTGCATAGGGGACACAAACCCACACCCTGTAATCACCTGATAATCAAGATGTTCTTCTGATTAGTTCATCTGCTGTAGCTATCTTTCCTTGAAGTGCTTGCCACAAGAAGATTTCAATCTTTGGGGGGCAAGCATTACTCCATATTAGATTGCACATAGGGCCAATTGGGTTGGAATTGTTAAGAGAGTTTTCCAACATTTCGTAGCACAGTTTGACTGAAAAGCAACCAGAGTTTTCATCTCCTCTCCAACTCAAATGTTCATCCCCAAATTATTCAGAACAACCTGACTGAGAGAGCTCTGTAATTTTGTTAATAAAGCTTCATCCACGCAAAAAGACTTCTACTAAAGGCCAATCTTCTAAGTCATGGCACTAAATCTTCTAAATTCGTGCACAGCTTTGATGACAAATATTCGAGCAATATTTGTCCCAGCTGATAGATTGATTTGGATGTTCCAAGAATATTTAGTGCAAGGCAAACTGACTCTTTAGTCATTATGCTGCTATATTTCATGACGATTCGAATAGCTATGTTCAGAACTACTTGTAGTTTTTGTGTGGCCTAAACTTGCAATGGAAGCCTTATCTGGGCAATATTAATCATGGTATATCGTAACACTCTTCAATCTCGTTAAGTTGGATCTGGACTGAGCTCCTTCTTCCCAACCTAGCTTTGCAAAACAGGTAACCGTGTTAGTGCCTGGCCGGCCGGGGACGACCGGTAGACACTCCGATTGCTAAGTAAGTTCCAGTTTAAGGAAGGGCAGTACAGAGCTAGAGTGAGCAAGGACGGCCTACCTCTCTCAGCAGACAGCAATAAACTTATATCATATTATAATTTTAAAGTCAGAATCATCAACCCAAATGAAACATATATTTGCTTCAATAGTAGCAAATGTAGGCCTACAAGGCCTGTGCTTCCATAAGCCCAGCTACCCTATACTTTCAACCACAACGCAACTACCCTGATGTCAATAGCAGCACACTTGGTTCAATGCTTAGTCCCTGATTCTGTAAATGATATACCTCTCGGAATTTCCAAGGGCTCTTACGGTGTGATACTGTGATGCATTACGTTTCCTTGGTGAAGTAGTAGTTACAGTTTAGGTCAACCAAAAACTTACTGATCACCTAAAAGCCATACCTTCAATTTGGATCTGAGAGACCCTGTCAAATGGAGGTGAAATGATCATGTAGCCTTTCCTGTTCCTTTTAAGTCTCCACAAATGGTTCCTTCCTCTTTCCACTCTTTCTTACACAAGTCTTCATTGTAACAAGGACAAACTCCCTCGCACGATATAACTTAACGAATACAAATCTTCCTGTGCGCTCATTTCTCTGTTCTACTGGATTTCATTGGTTCGCGGGACTATATGAGTCAACAACCGTTGCCCCCGGACCAACAAGGTCCCAGGGAGCAGAGAAGAGGGCAAGAAATGGGATAGCTTGGTGAAGAATTTAACAGAACCAAGCAAATGATATTCTCTTCTCAATTTTTGCTTTCCTCATGTTTCTGTCCACTTTCACTACCAAATTAACACTCATCTTCTTGCAGACCCTTTAAACAAAGAAAACAACAGATTTTGCTATCCATCAGAAGAAAGCACATGTTCTGCAAATTGGTGCTGTTTAACCAGGCATGGATCCGGCTCATGCCAAAGCATGAAGCAAATGTTTCCATTGTTAGCCTATTTTGCTTTCATCAGGACGCTTTAAAATGAAACATGAAGCAAAAAGCTCCATACTTCCCTATTTCATTGCATATATACAGTTGTACAATATTGGCCTATGCCCCATAGGAATTGTGTGTCTTCATTGAGTTTGGTTCGATTTTTGAAACAGTTTAATGTCAAGGTATGCACCAGATAGTATAAGGATCTCAACTTGTATTGCGTAAGTACTTAGTTTTTACACACGCTTCATTTGAAGATAAAGAAGAAAAAAAAAAAAAAGGAAGAAGACGAAGAAGAAAAGAAAGGTTGAAAAAAAGTTGATAGAGTTCTTCGATGTCCAACCTTCACCCATTCAATGAAAGGCGAGGGTCAGCGGTTGGACCAAGTATAAAAACCCATGTAGGATCAAATATAACTATAGAAGGACATGTATTTGACAAGCCCCCAACCTCCATAAGGAAGCTTTTTTTGCAAGTCTTTTCTTTTTTATGTCAAGGCCGCACGAGTTTTCTCTCACTCTGTCTTGGGCTTTAAAGCTTTTCTCGAGCAGGATGTGAAAAGTCCTCTGGTATTCCTCCCCGCAAACTTTAGAACCTCGTCGATCAAAATCACCGGGAAAGCAACTGCCAAAACCAATATCCATTCATTGAGGCCTAGGGGCACTATACCAAACACATGAGCCAAGAATGGCACGTAGAGAATCAGAAAGTGCAAGGAGAATGAAATGGTCATGGCCAGAAGGAGCCAAGGGTTGACCCAAGGGGGCATCGTTAGGAGGCTCGTGTCCTCAGAAAGGGCGTTGAGCGAATTGAACATCTCGATGGCAACGAGGACCGAGAGGGAGAGTGTGGTGGCCTTCACTTTTCCGTGCTTGAAGTAATCGCACGGGTTGTTGTCGAAGGAGAACACTTGTGAGCCGGCTGTGAAAGGGGATACCGTGAAGTTCTCCCAAGATGAGCATTGGCCCCAGTTTGCAAGCTGGGAGTATGAGACTAGGGTGTGGCCATCAGCACCAAGGTCAATGCCCAAGAAAGAACCATGCGTGTACCAAATTACGAACACCCCTACGGTTGCTATTCCAACATATAGTCCAATGACCTGTGCAAAACCAGTTGGAAAAGTATGCAATTTAGAGCGCAATCTAAAGGAAATGGTGTGGTAAAGAGTATCATTTTGTTGTCTGGAAAGGTTGTCACTTGTTAGTTTTATGCTCGCAGGAACCAGCAAACACGTTTGTTTTCATATTTCCTCAATCAAGTAAAACATGCTAAAAACAAACAAAAGTTTTTGTGAATTTTTTCTTTTTTTTTTTTTTTGCTTTTCTTACCTCAAGGGAGGGGATGGATAGAGGGGCCACCGGAGAGAGGGAGTTACCAGTGGGAGGGGTATGGCAGAGGTGGTGGCGAGGGAGAAAATAACAAACTTTGAAAACAAGAGAAAAACTTATTTTGTTCGTAGTATTTTAAGAACCTCAAAATAGTCGCGAAATATGTTTTCAGATTTTTTCAGTAACAAAACTAGAAAACAGGAAACAAACCATTACCAAATAAACTTTGGCAAAACAAGTTTTTCACTGAGATTATGTATGGATCCTGTACCAGATAACGGAACAAAGTCCAAGCGCTGATGAGGCTGTCATCACTTCGACGAGGGGGTTTCTTCATGATGTCCCTATCAGGTGGGTTGAATCCCAAGGCTGTCGCTGGGGGTCCATCGGTGACAAGGTTAACCCACAAGAGTTGAACGGGGATCAAGCCTTCAGGAACCCCTAACGCCGCTGTCAAG
Source organism: Rhododendron molle (assembly GCA_025413875.1). Lineage (NCBI taxonomy): Eukaryota > Viridiplantae > Streptophyta > Magnoliopsida > Ericales > Ericaceae > Rhododendron > Rhododendron molle. Next base: position 49,697,992 of record CM046391.1, read on the forward strand.
AATATAGAGGCAACTTCACCTATGTTCGAGGAGATCATGTACCTGCAACATGAGGTTGAACCATTCAGAACAAGAGCCCATAGATTATCCTTGATTCAATCACAATATTAGACATTCGATCTAAACAGGAACAGGACGGATCCATAAAAAGGAATATCGATTTTATTGAGATCAAAGAGAAAAAGAACAAAGTACTTCACAGACAAGCTACATAGAATAGAGATGCTACCTGATGAAAGCCTTCATATTGTTGTAAATAGCTCTCCCTTCACCAACAGCAGACACAATTGAACTAAAGTTATCATCAGCTAAAACCATGTCAGAAGCTTCCTTAGCAACCTGAAAAAAGAGCATTACTCAGCGCCATGTTTGCGATAATGTTCCATAGAGAGAGAGAGAGAGAGAGAGAGCACCTCTGTCCCGGCAATGCCCATAGCTATTCCGATATCAGCCAGTTTCAAAGCAGGGGCATCGTTCACTCCATCACCGGTCATGGCAACCACCTCACCATCTTCCTTAAGTAGCCTTACGATCTCCTGTTTGTGCCTGGGTTCAGCCCTAGAGAACAAAAGCCCACCAGTTTGTCTAAGATGGGCTTTCTGGTCTTTAAGTTCCATAAAATCTCTCCCGGTTAAGCTCTTTGAAGTTATGTCTTCTTCCGGTGAAAATACTCCAATTTCGTGACATATTGCTTCTGCTGTGTTCTTGTTATCACCCGTAATAACCATCACGCGAATCCCAGCTTCCCTGCAGTCCTTAATGGCTTGGTAAACTTCTTCTCGCGGAGGGTCCTGCATGAATTTTGCCGTAAATTGTTTACTGTCACCTCACTCAACATAGTCCAAATAGAGCAAAATGAGGCAGAGTCGTTTTTTTACTAACCCTTAGGCCAACCATGCCAACAAAAGTAAGGTCGCTCTCGATCGATGAATAATTCGATGGGTTGAGTAAAAGCTGGTGAGCTGGATGATCCTCGTCGCCATCGTATGTTTCAAAATCTGAAAGATCATCTGTGTAGGCAAATCCCAGACAACGTAAGGCACTGGTTGACATTCCATGGAGGGCTTCCAAAATGACGTTCTTCGAATTTTGGTCAAGTTCTACCACAGAGCCATCTAGCAACTGGACAGAAGTGCTTCTCTCCAGTAGATTTTCCACTGCACCCTGCAGCCACAGTTAAGCATTTATGTAAGACTTCCTAGAAGCAGCAAGGATTCAAGAACCTACAAGATTTGTGAAGCAATTAACCCCAAGGGGTTTGGCCGCTTGGGCATATAGGATAGCAACTAAAGGGCATGCCCCCAATAGGTCTGAAGGTCAAATCTCACGAATGCCAAATGTCCCAAACGTTGAGGCCATTGGAATTTGCCTGTTCGTTAATTCTATGGCCACGTAGTCGGTGCTTGCAAGTTGGCCAACACACCCGATTATCAAATGGAAAAAGAGCTGTGAAGCATTGAAAATGCGCATTCTTCTTTTATCTTTTCTTACATCCCATAGCTCTAGGGTTGAAGAGGAGTAATGTCCACAGGAGAATAAGAACCAGGGCCGACCCTATACATTTTGGGACCCGGGACGAACTAGTAATAGGGACCCGTATTCGTGTGTATAGAGGATTTGAAAAATATCATTAGGAATAATTTGAACCATAAAAGAAATTGTCGAAGCAAGAAAAATCATGTATTTGCATTTTGCAATTTTGCTAGATAATCTTGGGGTAACAATAGTTAAGATCGATGTGCCATGCCAAGAGGCCTCAGGTCCCACAACATCACGGGGCGCACTTAAGTGTCAAGAGAAAAGAGGTTAGGAATTCAACTACTCCCTCAAGTTATTAATCGAACTGTTCTAATAATACTGATTTTCACCGATACAAAAAAATTTTGGTCAAGATGCATCCATATTCTTGCATAGGTTTGTTTTCAAAACGCAAACCGGGTTGTTCGAACTTGGAACTAGACGATGACGCACGCTCACGCCACTGCTAAAGCATGTCACATGATTCAAGAAAAAGTTGACCTAAATGAGAAATAAGATTTCCTGTCTCAATAAGGGCCTCATTTTTTAACCAACAGATGGGAGCACCAAACGACAGCCTGGTGGGCCTATGCCTAGAGCTGAGAACATATAGATCAATAAATCATCCCAAACCCCTCTTGTATCCATTTAAGTTGAAAACAAGGGCGAAGTAAACAACCAAATGAATTGAGAATCAACCTTCCACCAAATCAACTGTACCATACCTCTGCTCCCGTGCATTTTCAGCCTGAGGAGGAAGATACTTTTGTGCAATCCTACGGCTGAAAATGCACGAGAACATAGGTACAGAGAGTTTCTCGGTACAAAAGATTTGAGTTCAATCAACCTAATGAGTCCAATAAGATGGACTCAACTTTTGTAGAATAACGTTATGTAGGAAGTTATAAACTAGTATTTCTGTATACGAATGCACACTACGTTATACCTTATTTTTCGGATTATTGTTTCTCCTCATTCACAAACCTCGGCTCAGTTGACCCTTTTCTTTCTTACGGGATGAGTTTCATTTTTCTATTTTTGCCTTCCAACGTTTGTGAATTTTTTGAAAATAATTTTTTTCCGCCAAAAGCACTTGCTAGCGGCCATGAAGAGAGCATACGTAGCAGGAATCGGCCAATGCATCCATATATGCAGGTGTGAATTTTATATTGCACTGGTATAACGAGGTGTAGCGGTATTGAAGGACCCAAAAACCAATCCATGGCCCAAAAGGCATATTCGAAGTATGCGTATGATTGGTCCGGAACCATGTTCGGTTAAAGGTTTTAGATTCTAATTATTATCTTATTTTTCTTCAATCATTCATCTCATTTTTTTCTCTATCCCTCTTCAACCATTACTTCTATTTTTAATCATTATTTTATTTTTCTATACATTCATTACCTACAAATTCAAATCGAAAATCCCAAAACGAATGGTGTCCTTGAGACTAAAAAAAATAAAGAAAGGAATTGGTTGATGTGAAGACTTCCCTAAACGTTACTGTCAAAAGTTGTTTCGAGGAACTTTCCAACCCTTTAAAAAATAGAAAAAAAACCACAGACGGCACAGGTTGAGAAAGGTTACCTTCACCAGCAGTGACCTCTTCCCAGTCGGAGAGTTGACAATCACGCCCATCGACTTCCTGTCCCTGTCGAACTCCAGAGTTGCCACTCTCCTCTCAGTCTTTTTCCAGTGTCGGCAACACCCTGATAAAATATCAGAAAAAAACAAACAAGGAAAGCAAATCAAGATTGTAGTCCAAGTGATCGCAATCGTCGGTAACCGTTTTTCAAACGGTCCATGTTTGTGTTGCATCATTTACTGGTAATGATATAGTTTTACCGGTAAAATGTTTAAACTTTGAACCATTAATTGTCAATATGAACGATTTAAGATTGAATTGTACGCTCTTCTCTGCAATCAACTGCAAAGAAGCTGGATCCCATGCCAAATATCTTTCAGTGCAATGTACATATGCTGAACGGAAGGGAAAAAAAAATCACGGGAAGAGCAAAAAAATATTTGATTCAATTGGGACATACGTAATATCGTATCAGAGGGACTCAAACACGCATCGTCTTCGGATTTTTCCGGGAAGCCCATTTTTTCAACCAGTACCTGAAATAACAAAGTGTCACATTCGCAAATTATGAACGGATAATGTTATCGATTGGTTCGAAAAAAGAAGAAGAAAGCAGATTGGTTGCCTAGTGTGATGCGGCTAAAATTCGCAAAACTGTCGAAGTACTGCCCTATGCTTTTCCAATCGCAAACGGATTCTTGCAATATTCAAAATTTCGAAAAAACGGCTTTTTGAATTTTAGGTTGTCAGAAGCAATCAACATGTTCGTGAAAAAAGAATTATGGACAAATTTTAAAAATTTTGGAGAACAGAGCTTAACCGCAACTTCAAAGCTATCGCAAGCTATAGCAAACACATGTTTAACAAAAGAATCTGAAGTTATAATCTGAAATCTATTTATAAAACTATAGCAAACACACCTAACGAAGCCAAGAAACTACTCAACCTGCATTGCTAAGCAAAAAAAAAGCTAATCAACCTGCATTATTAGTTTTGATCATTCTTTATCTGCAATTCCATCTCAGATAAACGTAAATGAAAGAGCATACTAACTACTCATAAACATTATAACAGGGAAAAAAAACTTGGGTAGTGCGGTTGTGCACTACAGAGCTCTCGAATTCGAAAATTAACACATTTTTGGCATAAATTTCCGCCAAGAAGCATTTCTTCTATATCCATCCTCAATGGGGTCCATACATAGTAATAGTATTGCACCGTAAACTAACCAAAAAATGAAAACACAGAAACTGAAATGAAAACAAATGAAATGAACAGTCCAGATTTGAAGAAACTATTCCGTAGATCGTTCATTTGTTTTCCTGAGAGGTATCCTATTTTGGGTACAAAAGAAATAGAAAGCAGAAAGCAAAAAAGCATGGACATGATCATTTCTATGTACCTTGAGGGCAGCTTCAGTAGGCATACCACTGGCAACGAACTTGTGATCCGAATGAGCCACACCCGCATCGTTACAAACCGCAGCGATTTTCGCCATCGTTTTCAAATTCTCGTCCATGCCTTCCGCTGGCCAATCGTGTATCTTCCCATCACCGGGATTGTAAGTAGTGCCGTCCACCTTGAACCCCCTGACCTCCTCCCTCCGAGCCCCCATTGCCACCACCTTCGCCACCGCCATCTGGTTCGTCGTCAGCGTCCCCGTCTTGTCCGAGCATATCACCGTCGTGCACCCCAGCGTCTCCACGCTCGGAAGCTTCCTCACCAGCGCATTCTTTTGGGCCATCTTGCGCGTACCCAGTGCCAGGCACGTGGTGATCACCGCCGGCAAACCCTCGGGAATCGCTGCCACCGCCAACGCCACGGCGATCTCGAAATAATAGGTGCATTTCTCGAAGGAGAACTTGAAGTTCTTAGGCCACCACCCGTTAGTGCCATATTCCCATGTGAAGAAATACTTCACGTTTATAAGCCAAACTAGTATGCAAATTAACCCGATTATTTTCGTCAGCGCCTCTCCGAATTCGTTCAGTTTCTTCTTCAACGGCGTGTCCTCTTCGAGCTGGGACGCGAAGTGGATTTGACTGTGGACTTTTCCAATCTCCGTTTCCATTCCCGTTTGCGTAACCAGGCACACGCAGTTACCGTTGACGACGGTGGTACTGGCGAAAACCATGCATTTTTTGTCCTGTATATCACAATCAGCTTTCGCAATCGGTTTGATTGTCTTGTTAACGGCCTGGCTCTCCCCTGTTAAGGACCCCTGTTCGACTCGCAGAGTCGACGAGATCATCTCCACCAGCCTCATGTCCGCGGGAGCCTTATCGCCGACTTTCAGCTCGACGATGTCTCCCGGGATGAGCTCTTTCGCCGGGAGATTCGGGATCCTCTTCCCCTCCCGGATAACCGAAGCGCTGTCGGACTGAATCTCTTTCAAAGCCTCCAACGCTTTCTCGGCATTGTTCTCCTGCCAGACGCCGACGACGGCGTTCAGTATCAGGATCAGGAAGATCACCATCGGCTCCACGAAGGCCGTGAGCTCGTCACCACCGCCCTCTCCTCCGTCGTACCAGGCGAGCACGAAGGAGATGACGGCGGCGGCGAGGAGGATCCGGACCAGGGTGTCGTTGAACTGGTCCAGAATCAACCTCCAGATCGACGGGCCGTCGTGCTTCTCCAATTCGTTGTGGCCGTGGATTTCGAGCCGCTTTTGGACCTCCCAGTAGCTCAGCCCGGAGGTTTTCGTCACTTCGTAGTGTTTCTCGCATTCTTGCACTTCCTTCGCCCATGCTGGGTAGGTCTTCTTCTCTGGGATTGCGGCATTCGGGCTCGGTATTTCTTGCTTTAGATAGTCTTCCCCTACTTTACCCATGTCGAAGTACAAGAAATTTTCTTCTCAAATTTATTTTTGTGGGGGTATCGATGGATACGAAATTGCGATTCGCAGCGATAAAACTCGCAACTCTGTTTAACGATTTTAGTCTGTACTAACTAACTTGTTGACGAAGAAAGAAGATCTTTTTTCAAACAAGAATTTGACTGCAAAAGCTGAAAACCAACTGAAAGCGAATACGAATGCGAGGACAAAGACCCCGGAGATATAGCATTCGATGGAAGAAAGAAAAGGAGTGTTGGCCAAGACTAAAACCAAATTGTGGAAGATTACGAGGGGTTTTTTTGGAAAGAAGTAAGCTTCCGAGAAGAATCCTTGGAAATTGCTTCTATTGGTGTGGTAGAGGAAATTGAGAAGTTTTAGAAAGACAAAGAGGGAATTCCATTAGCTCAATTGGCTATGTGCATTGAGGTTTGTGACTAGGTGACTTTTTTTTCTTCTTGGTCTTTTGTCTTTTTAGAGATTCTATGAAGACTTCTCCGTGCCCTTTTTATAGTCTCGTTCTTGAGTAAATTATTCAATAGCCTATGAAAACCGCCAAGTGATACTCCAAATCAGGGGTAAAATTGATACGTCTGAAAACCGCCAAGTGATACTCCAAATCAGGGGTAAAATTGGTGCGTAGGGGAGGTGGCACTTGCCACCCCCCGTTTCACAATTTCTTTTAAAATAAAATAAAATTACACAGAGTGATCCAGTGATGTGCCTTAGGGTTCTGTTTAAACTCTTGCACTAGAGATCGAAACCTAGGGTCACCATTTTTATTTTTCCTCTTTTCAATATTATCATCTCTCTCTCACACACACACACATTCATTTTAAGTTTTTCATAAATTCCCACATGATTTGTACTTTTTTCCCCAACTTGTAATTTTTCTCACATGGTTTGATAAGTAGTGTATAGATCCTATTTAAATGTGCAATTTTGAAGAATCATATCACGTAACGCATTTTGAGATTATTAAATAAGAGAAATGTTATGTGTAAAGAAAAGACTCTTAAAGTGCACATGAACCGCTCAGATTCACTAAGCGACCCTTAAAGTGTACATGAATGATTCAAATTCACTGCACGGTGAATTTGAGCCATTTATGTACATTTTAAAGATATTTTCTTTGTCAATTTTCTTTGTTCGTAGCACTCGTTATCTCTCTCCAAATCTCAGTGGCACTACTCTTTCTCTCTCTTAACAAAATAGGAAGCTTCCTCGATCCATCCTTTTCGGGTTACAAAAAGGTAGTAGTTGTCAAAAAGCCTTGGTAATCACCCATGACAGTGACATCGATCCATGGTGGATATTTGTAAAATACGGAGTATTTTAAGTGTGAACTTTTATTTAATTATTAGAGTCTTTTTGGGAAGCTCTAATAGCATCTCCAATGGGAGATGTCAAATCCTACGTGGACATGTTAACGGTAATATTTGACACCAAAATTCAATCCAACCCAATAGCCTTCTTTGATGCCAATTCCTACGTGGATTTGAAGGCAAGCCTTCTCATGCCAACTTTGACAACCTCCCTCCTCCATGCCAAATTTCAAAAAATGACCATTTGTATTTTGACATAAGGGTTGGAGAGGGATAATTTGATGTCAAATAAATAGAATTTGATATCAAGGGTTGGAAATGAAGACTTTGATGTTAAATTGGAGATGTCAAAATGCCACGTCAGCCTTCAAAAAAAATTGACATGCCCGATTTGAAGTCCGGGATTGGAGATGCTCTAAGGCTCCGTTCCAAAAATCTTCTTAAAAAATAAATAACTTATTTCACATTTTCAAACTCAAAAATAATGTAAATGAAAAATAATTTTTTAATTTTTTTTACACCGTATTAAAGATCTCAATAAGATTTACTCCCTCCGTCCCAAATTGGATGTCAATTTTTGATATCCGTGCCAATTTCAACTCTTTATATCTTTTAATATGGATCTCAAAACATATGCAATATGGATCTTGTTTGATAGTTCTCGATTAATTCTATTATACAAAGTTTTCAAAGTCATGAAAAACATTATAGATTGAAAGATATAAACGATGAAAAATGACACGGATTTCAAAAATTTTCATTCTTTATGGGACGGAGAGAGTATTAAATAAGATTCATACTGATAGAAAAATTATTTACATAATCACATGATTTTTGAACTTAAAATTACCTTCTTAAAAAATAAGTACTTATTTTTAGTTGCGAGACGGGGCCTAATTAGTACAGGTTTGAATCCTCTGGTGGGGATTTGGGGTAGCATTCGCCCCCAGCCAAATCATCAGTCCCTATATATATAGTTTTCAAGGAAGAGTTGGTGGTCTAGATAGTTCGGTGATTAAATTATGACAGAAAGTTTCTCTTTTTACGTCTTACACTTGGACTCCGTTTCGGAAATTTTTTTAAAAAATAAGTACTTATTTCTTCTACTTTTTTTATGAAAATAATAAAGGTCTTTTACAAAATTTAAATAAAAATTTACTTCACATTTTCAAAGTCAAAAATAATGTAAATGAAAAAAAAAAATTTCGCACGGTATTAAAGATCTCAATGAGATCTATCAAATAAGATCCATAGTGATAAGAAATTTTTTTGCGTAAACACATGATTTTTGAGCTTGAAGCTGCCATATACAAAAAATAAGACTATTGCTATTATGTTGGGCGCCGGCGGAGGAAAATCATACCGGTGGCCGCGCCGGGCCGTCTCCGGGTATGTACACGGAAAAGGGATGCTCGGATCAAGCATCCTACATACCTCGGATGCCGTTGATTCCCGCGCTGGCCCTCTTGGGCTTTTTTTTAAGAATTTTTGGATGGCTCGGATAGGCCGTCCGGTGCCCTGAGATGGCCCAGCGCGGCCGCCGGTATGATTTCCCTCCCCGGTCGGTATTTACCTATACAAATTCTACCAAAATAAGTACCCAGCTTCTTATTTTCAGGAACACCCCTTCTTATTCAACAAAAAATAAGTTATTATTGACTTTCTGGAACACAGCCTTGAAACTTCAGCTTATTCGTTTGGGAGTTTCAAAATTTCTGTCTACGATCCTTAATAATTTTTATTTATTTATCTCTCTCTATTCATTATTCTTAAAAATCTTTTTCAAAACCCGAAAAGAATAGGGTCCTTAGGACTTATCAGCTCTGGCGAGGCTAATCCATACTCGGCTTTACCTGAGCTTTATAATGGATCCTAGCTAGTGAACATCAGAATACTGGTCCTGCAGAAATTAATATAGGTGCGCGTAGGATGAACTTAACATATTGTGTTTTGAAAAGAATAAATAAAGAATATTGGGCCCGGTTGTGTTCCGTTAAGGATTCTTAGGGCCTGTTTGACCAAATAAGCCATTAGGCTTTCTCACCAAATTTTTTTTGTCTTTATTCAAATTTTTTTCGTATCACTTGGCTTATCATCATTTTTTTGGAGATTATTGTATCCTCATGAAAAGAGGAATCTAAAAAGTAAAAAATTTTGGTCGGAATCCAAATTTTTTAGAATAAAGACGAAAAACGTGGCTTTCCCGCCAATTTCGTCGAAATTCCAAAAAAATTGGATTTCGATCAAAATTTTTTACTTTTTAGATTCCTCTTGTCATAACGAAGCGATAATCCCCAAAAAATTGACAATAAGCCACGAAATGCAAAAAAAATTGAATAAGAACAAAAAATAAGCCACTTTGGCTTATTTGTCCAACCGCCCCCTTAAAAAATAAGTATTTATTTGTAATTTTCAAGTTTAAAAATAATAGACTTGCTGAAATAATTTTTATGTAATATGACTCTTGTTTGATAGATTTCGATGAAATCTTTTGAAAGGTGTAACAAAATAGAAAATTTATTTTTGTAAATACATTATTTTAAATTTTAAAATTATAGATAAGTACTTATTTTTTCACAAATCCTTTGCGAGAAAGGGCAATTTAACTTCTGGAGGGCTATCATTTCTAATGGGGTAAATCCATGCAAGTGGGAGTTTGCACTGACTTTTATTGGCCCCTCACTAGTAGACCGTACGATGGGATTGGTTTCTCATGTAACTAAATTCGGAAATCTTTAGTTATGGAAGCAAAAGATATATATTTGGAAAATGATTTTGGCACTCTATTTTTTTATGATGGCACTCCAAAACTTATTTTTTAATGTAAAAATTATTCATAGCAAGGCACACTAAAAGACAAAATTTAAATTGTCATCATAAAAAATTGGAGTGCCAAAATTATTTTTTTATATATTTTTCATGGTACTAATAAAAATACAACTGTTTGATGTAGTTGGAGTTCCATCCGAAGTGTAAAATAAACAACTTGTGCACTACAGGATTTCCAAATCCCTGGTATGTGGTCCGTCGGCACAATTTCAAGTCAATGTATCATTTGTATATGATTTGTCATTTAAATGGTCAGACAATCTCAAATAATTTGTCATTTTTGTAATGTCCAAACCGAATGAATATAATATAACGGCCGTTAATTTTTTTTTAAATTTTATTCTGATATATGTGGTGTGCAATACTAGCAAATGTACTCGAGAATTTGTCCGAATAAAACTCTAAACACCTTCATCGATCTCAACTAAATCACAAGAAAAGAATCTAGGCATTTATAGTTTAATATCGTCGTGAACAAAAAAAAAAAAAAAAGAAGAGGAAAATCACGGAGAGAGAGAGAACTTCTCTCCCGAAAAATCCTAGAGGGAGAAGCAGACATTGCAGCCCCGATGGCGTCTTTAAGGGGGAACTCCAACAGGAACGAGCTTCAACTTGATGTAGATAATGATTCATCCGCCCATTACTATATACGAGTGAATCGACGGTTTGTGAAATCATGTTTTTTTTCTTGCGACTTTTATGTTTTTTATTTGCATGCTTGGGGAGTACTTTCGGGTACTCCTTTGTATTAGTTTTTTCTATTGGTATATATTTATTTTTGTTTCTTCATTAAAATAAAAATAAAAACAGAGCACTCTTGTAAGAAACCATTCAATTTATTGTGGAAAAATAATAAGAACAATATAAAACAGGCTGTAACATTGATTATTAGAATATTATTCCAAATTTCCATTTTCCAGGTGCTTACTATTGACCAAATGAGCAAAACTTGCGTCCAGAAAGGCTTTCCTTGAATCATTGTTTTATTTTCTAGCTGGACATTCGACAATATATATTCTCTCTCTTTTTTAAATTCGAAATTATGCGAGCGTGCCTTTATACGTGATCGAACAATCACTGATCATAGGTAACTAGCTAGGGCAGAGGCGACTTACGATGATTGTATATATATATATATATATATATATATATATTACTAGTTTTGAATGCAAAGACTAGATTGATCTAGGACAGTCTCTAATGCTTCTCCCTGCACATGCGATGGAGCTCATGATGAGGTTATTATAGGAGTCGATCGACCCATCCACGTCTTCTGTTTCTCCGACGAAAAAATTTCCTGATAGCCTAAAAGTACTCCAGTTCATTGGACCGTATGGAATATATAAATATTATGTGCTAATCTTCCTCGCCTCTTGTTTTAGAAAATCAATTTTCGCACTTCCATGTTTAAAACCGGCACAACTTCTTCTTCTTTTTTTTTTTTTTTTCGCCTGTTTTTTATTCATATGAATTTACTGAATTGCCAATGCATGTATTATAAAGTGAATCAAAGAGAAGGTAGTGAAAATTTACATCAATAAAGACAAAAAAGGAGGTGCGATTAGTAGAAAGGAGAGGGCGGAAATCGATCACTACCCTTTATTTTAAAACTTACACCTCCATATGAAGCTCCCAAGCAAGACATGGACAAATTAAGATCAATCAATTTTTATGTCAGCTGAATTCACTAGTTAGAACCTCCTCGTACTCGGTAATTTTAAAAGGTTGTTGGCGGCACTGGCACTCCTCATTAATTACTACTTAGCTTTTAGTAGTAATTACTCCATCAAAAGCAAGTAATTTTAAATGGGAATTTATAAAGCCACTCCTCAAATTTATCAATGCCCTTTTAAATTTGTTTTGTTAAGTCTATTAGCTAGTAATTGAACAGTTTTTTTTTAGTAATTGAACAGTTAATCTACTGAAATCTTCCTAATCTATCATTCATGCAAACATAGAAGATATTTGTCTTATAGTCAAATACAGAATACCCTTTCACTGCTCGTACTCTACTTCGATACTTCAGCCCACGCAAAATAAACAAGAATTGTTATGCTAAGGCTCTGTTTGGAAAAGTTTTTATTCTCAGTTTTTGTTTTTGTGATTTTCGATATTTTTTGAAATACGCAACATAAACATGTTTGTATTATTGTTTTCTGTTTACAAAATATATAATCAATTCCACTAATATACAGAAAGTCTAGAAACACAAAAATTGCATTTTCATTTATTTTGAGAACACTTTTAGCAGCCCAAAAAATAAATAAACAAAAACTATTATGGTCACCAAACATGTGTTTTTGTTTTTATTTTTTAATAAATAAATAAAAACTCATTTCTTGTTTCTCATAAACAAAAAACAAAAAACTGGCAACTTCACCAAACAGGGCATAACTAATGAAAGTTGATTATTTCAAAATCCTAGAAGCAATGTGTAAGGATACATTTTACAAAAAAAAAAAAAAAGGGGTTCCTCTTTGGGGGGTTAGGATACTATTCATGATTTTATCACTGAATTCTTGCCACTATGCTTATTTACAATTTTTTGTTAGAACTATGATAAACATAATTGGGTATAGGGATGTGCACGTGAGAGTAACTTTCCACCTATGTTGGTATCCTACCCTACGACAATCATATGCTATTCAAACCCGAGGATTAACAAGTGATCGACCCAAACTAAGAACAAGATAAAAGCACTCCCAAAAGAAGCATGATGCTTCACCATTAAGATTTCCCAATCAGCAGCATAGTCCAGACAAGATCATCCCAGACAAGGTATGTTTTGATAAAAGTGAAAGCACAATCCAATCCACCAATGGAAATTCTTAATTAGAGAAACAACAGCTAACAATTAGGGGGAAGAGTTACTTTCCAAAAAAAAAATTATTTGTAGGACATTTTCAGGTGCTTACTATATATTGACCAAATGAACACAGAATTGCGTCCAGAAAGGCTTTCCTTTGGCCAAAATAAAAAAAAATGAAAGGCTTTCCTTTGAGTCATTGTTTTATCATCTTAGACATTCTCTTCCCTTTTAAATCAATTTAAAAGCATACGAGCGTGCCCTTATACGCAAACAACATTGATAGCTAGTTAGCACATATATAACTGGTGCATGTAGAAGTGACTTATGCTTGTATATTTGAATGCAAAAAGTAAATTGATGTGGAACAGTCTCTAACACTTCTTTTCTGAACATGCGCGCGAGCCCAAAGTTTGACTTGGGGAGCAGTATGTTCAATTACTGTTGTCATCATGAATTAAACAAGGCTCACTTTTGATTTGAACAAGATAGAAGAAATTAATTAATATCTAAAAAGATGGACGATATTTCACAAAAAAAAAAAAAAAAAACTTGTAAAACTAACCCGGATACCCTATTGAATGGTCAAATCAGAAACAACTGGTAATGAATGGAGATAAGCTCTTGCAATTCCGGTGAAGTTCTTACGATTCGAGTGCGCATGTAATGCGTATGTAGGTTTCACGCGTGGTATATTCCTTGCACAATATTAATCTGATTCTGATTCTTTCCAACCAAAAAAAAAAACTGATTGCGACTATATATTTATGTTAGAGTTTAAGGATAGCTGGCGAAAAAATTAATAAACAAAATCTGAACATTAGCATGCTCGAAAAAAATTTATTAATAAACAAGTTTAAACATTAACATGCTCGGCTCCATAAGCCTCGTTTTCTTCTAACTGAAGGAGAGTATATAACTTCTTATTAATTCAAAAGGTCTCAAAAACTATAGCAAATTGTATTGTGAGACACATGCACATACACAATCAAAATTTCCTCTACTATGCAAGTACAAATATATGTTTGTGGTTGCAGATTCGTGAACAAGCTCAAGTCAAGCTTCGATTGGCTCGGCTTGTTAAGTTTTCACTATGTTCTAGCTCAAGCTCGAACTGACCAAAAATTAATAAAAAAAACTTGAACATGGCACAACTTAGATCAACTCAGCTCATTTACAGCCCTATTCCTTGGTTAAAAGTTAAAACTCCTATATACAAGGCTTGTGTTGAGGATTCGACCTCTACATGTCTTTGTTTCTGATTTCTCCCACGGAAATGTTTCATGATGGCTTAAAAGTACTACTCCAGTTCATTTGACCATATGAAATAAATATTATGCAATTATGTCCTAATCATCCTCACCTCATCTTTTGTTGAAATCTAATACACAGATAGAAAATATATGTCTAGTAGTCGCCAAATTAAATAGAACTGTTAAGCTAAGTAACAAATGAAAGTTGATTTTTTTTTTTTACCAAAAAAAATCTAACGATCCATATTTCAAAAAATGGTTTCCCAATAATTTGTTTTTTTGGGCTAGGAAAATTACTATTCATGATTTTTACATTTTTTTGCCACTATGCTTATTTACATTTCTATATTAGTTCTTTGATAGATGTAATTGGGCGTAGGAATGTGAGTCACATTATGTGACCGCATAGGGGTGAGGCCGGAATTTTCGGTTAGTGAGGTCGAAAATTAAATTCTTATGCAAATTACTTTTTTTTTTTCATTTGTTGATCAAAGAAATAACAAAATCAAGAGAATAATTATAAGATAGATACACATTGATAAGTGTAATTGTGTTTTATAATTGACCTTGAGGACTTATAAATATTTAAAAAAAGATGCATGATAGCATCTTTCCTAATATTGCTAATTCCTTAAAAAATAAGAGAATGTTTGAAAGTTCTTAGTGTTTGAAGCAAGTTGGGGAAATTTTGAATTTTTTGCGGAATCAAAATAACAAAGTTTGGCTTCAAATTAACTATGAAATATTAATATGAGAAATTAAAGTGAGTTGGGGCAAGTGACCCCACTTGTACCTTGGCATCTCCGTCACTGTGCATGCGCATGGTCCATTTCACATGTTATACGACAAATTATTCAATCAACATATTCTTGGCGGGTTGAATATTTTTCACTAGTTAAATCGCACATGTTGGCTGGTTTTTTTAGCGGATTCAAATCGTATACTAAGGCAGGTTGGCCGGGAGTGTGACAAATTTCAAAAGGTAAAAAATGAACTTGAAATGAGAGAGACCAAAAAATTAAGAACAAGAGATTAAATCATTTAATTTAAACAAAATCACCGAACAATTTTTTTTGGGATCGGCAATCACCGAACAACTTTAGACCATTTGGATGTTAAAGAGCAAGCTTAACAGCAAAGCCAGACCAATTTTACAAGTTCAACAGCAATGTGAGTGATATTCTTGAACATAAATATATGCGAGTTGAGTTAGATTCATCTTGGATTGAGAAGATCGATTTAACTCCGCTGTAGGCTGGGGTTAAAGTCGTTGCATTTCCATTTTTAGGTGCTTACTATGGACCATATGAACAAGAACTTGCGTCTAGAGAGGTTTTCCTTGGCCAAAATAGAAAAAAAGAAGAAAAGCTTTCCTTGAGTCATTGTTTTATCTTCTTGACATTCTCTTCCCTTTAAAAATTTAAAAGATCAATTTGAAAGCGCACGAGCGTGCCCTTATACGCAAACAACCATTGATAGTTAGTAACTAGTGCAGAGGCGACTTATGCTTGTACTATATTTGAATGCAAAAAGTAAATTGATGTGGAACAGTCTCTCACACTTCCCTCTAGACATGCAATCCCAAAGTTTGACTTAGGGAGCAGTATGTCCAATTACTGTTGTCATCATGAATTAAACAAGGCTCACTTTTGATTTGAACATGGTAGAAAATAATTATTAATTACTATCTAAAAAGATGGACACTGCATTTCACAAAAATCTTGTAAATATCTAATCCGGCCGATACCCTATTGAAATTTTTTTTTTTATAGGCAACAAAATTTTATTAGAACTCGACAATGGTCTAATTAGAACTCGACAATGGCCGATACCCTATTGAATTAATGGTCTAATTAGAAACAACTGGAAATGAATTGACATAATTAAGCTCTTCCGATGATAATTAGTTCTTACGATTCGGATGCGCACGTAATGCGTATGTAGATTTTTACAGAATCTACAAAAACTCACCAAAAACCATTCAGGAATATTCAAGAAGATGAGAGAGAAAGGAAAGCAGTTTCATTTTGTTTCTCAATGATCTCTCAGAGAGAGGAATACAATGCATTTATACCTAAGAATTTCCTCTCCCTAAACCCCGCTTAATCAACAACTAACTGAACAACTAATTACAATTACAACTTCCACTAACAGAAAACAGGTGACGTGGAAGTAATAGGAGCTGAGTCTGTTGAGCAAAAGCTGTGATCAGGTGTGGTCAATGCCCACATCCCTGCTTGCGACCTTAATATGTGTCGAACTAAGAATACCCCAAGCGTAAGGATAGGTAGGTTGAAAGAATAGTAATACCCGGAAGTCCGGGTCGAATCCACATGGAGCGCATCCATAACTTGTTTCGGAGATTAGCTTGAGTAGAGAGTTTCGGCATTAGGACTGCAAACCAAACTTTGGCTTTGAGACGGCCAACTGAGAAATTTAGTTACCTACGGCTTTTTAACTGAAGATTAAACTAAAGGTTAGGTCTAGCGATAATTAACCCCCATAATCCAAAGGCAAACTTGTTCTTCTCTTTTTGACAGGGTTGGTAAACAGAATTAGGGTTTTGGAGACATTTTGACAAACATTTGGAAGGTCATAGCTATAAGCATCATATGTGGCTAGGAATCAAAACCCTAGCCTACATACGATCAAAGAGGTTAACACCTCCAAGCTTTGATACATAAAAATACCCTAGAAACATGTTTACCCTTAGAAAATGAAGATTAACGAGAGAAGAACAAGAAATACCCTTGGTTACGGGATGTTAATCATCCCATAACCTAACCTTGCTACACTACTCACACATAATGAAAGGAGAAGTGCAAAGAGTTAGGGTAAGAGAGGAGAAACACAGACTCATACTGAAAATGAAAATAAATGCAAGATTAATAAGGATCTCAAGGTTACTTACAACATTAATGAACACCAACCTCCACCAAACCCACCAATCAATGCATCATTAATGAGAAATTGAGGGTTGGAGAGGAGAGGGAGGTAGAGAGAGAAAAGCTGGTTATAAAATGACAAAAGATAACCCTAGAAACGTGCAAATTGTCTTTATATAGTACCCCTTTTTAAGAAACAAAAGAAAAAGAAAAAGAAAATAAAATCTGCAGAAACTGGGAACTCCTACTGGTAGGAACTGACAACCTACTGGTAGATCGACTACGAGGCAAAAGCTGGATGCTGAGTTGGCTAGCTTCCTACCGATAGATTCCGGTCTCCTACTGATCGGTAATGGCCTAAATTTCTGTGGCTTCACTGTTGGAAAATTGAACCGGTAGGCCGAGATTTCTACTGGTAGATTCTGATCTCTACCGGTTGGTAACGTATTCTACCGATAGATTCCGACTGATGGAACTCGATGGCCTTCCTGTTGGCAAAATCAACCGGTAGGTCCTCATTCCTACCGGTAGGCGCTGATGGATGAAGGATTCTGAAAGCAGCACTGGTTAGACTGATTCCAGGCCTAGATGAAGTCCCCCACGCATAAAACTCGCTCTAGCTGGAGCCCTCGGATCCCCGGCAATCTTGGAATGAACTCGTGGCATCAATTGCGCCTTATTTCCAAAGAAAAAAACCTGAAATCACCAAGAACGCACCTTTCGCGTAATATCAATCAAAAACAAAGAGTTATGCGCGCGAGCGTGGCAAAAATGAGCGACATAAGCCCGATTATTTACACTTAGATGGACTTATCACACCCCCTACTTGGACTTTGGTAGTCCCTAGCAAAAGATGTACAACTACAGCTCCACTACCCAAACTTCCCAACAATTAAAACAAGGTACAAAACAGATGCTCGATATTCAACATAGCAAGATCCACAATTTTCTCGCAAAACAATGCAACAACTCATCCCACTGACATGCCATGAACCACATACAACAAATCTCATTCAAGTGAAACATGTGAGTAAGTTAGCAAAACGAGCCTCGATTCCAGCACTCACAGAGGTTTCACTCAGAAATTAGATCGCTCAACAAAGCATAACACGAAGCAAAATGTATCCCATGCTCAGATATCAAACGGCTAATGCGATAACTGGAATTCAAAAAGTTTCGCATGCAACAAAGAGAAGCTCGACAGGAAATTTAAGCTAAACATGTACAAACTAACAACAATCAAGATAGAACATACTAAAGCAATAAGAGATTCCGAAAACGCATTGCAACTAAAACACCAGCATACTTAAAATCAACTAAGGACTTCTCGGCTTATAATGAGTTTGGGATAAAACAAAACGGCCAAACAAAATGGTTTCCGGTCTATTCTTGTTTGGTAAACTACCCAATGACCGAAACCACACCTAAGACTACCCCGACTACCATGCCTCCAGCCAACGACAACGGAACTACCAAAAGAAAAATAAAAGACAGACTCGAAAACCGACGGCACAATGACTCATCCACCGACTCGATAAAAACATACTGAAACTCCTAATAAATACCACCATTGCCACAAACTATCAACACCAACTATCCCTGGGCTCCCGGGCCAAAAGTGCGCTCAACAACCCCTGGATCATACTGCTGCTCCAAGTCATGGATCTCGTTCTCATCTAGCTCATCCTCCGGGTACTCAGGGCTACGGTGCTCACCAATAGCCCGGTCTGTAGCAAACTCCACCAGTGGCTCATACTTCCTCCCAGACTGCTCCGCAAGCTGCTCATAGTAGAAGTTGGCCTTGTGATCCGCTCTCCTTTGAGCCTCCTGCACCTCAGTCGTACGGCACAACAATTGACACAAGAGCCTCTTCAAAGTCGAGCCTTTCTTTTTTGGAGCGGAACTCGAAGGAGCTTGGGACAAGCCAGCTTGGGGTTCTGCCTGGGCTTGCACTTGGGCTTAGGTTTGAGCTCGGGCTCGGACTTCACGAGCCCTAGTCATATTGGTTTTGCTTTTATGCTCTGAGGTTGCATTGATGATGCCCGGTGAGCTAGGGTCAACCCTTTGGCCGGTGAGATTGAGACCATTGTCAAGGCAAATCCGAGTGATCATAACCGGGAATGGGAAATTCAAACCCTTCCTGTAATTGTGCTTGAATTGCAGAAGTTGATCAAAGATCCACTTGGCAAAATCCATGGTTTCGTTCGAGCTCATGAAAACATAAAGTTAACTCCAACTCCTGCTCACCCGGCGTCTTCTCCATTCCACGGGGGTAAAGGTTATAATGCAGGACCTTGTTCATGGTCCGGTATTCGTCTTTTATGTCACCCCCTACTTCTCCATACACGGCCCCTTCAAATACCTGAGCATACACCGCATTCATGTCCACCTCGTCCTCACCCTGATGAGGATAGGTAATGGCTTCTTCCTCCGGCCTCAGGTAATCCAAGTATCTAACAATGACACCAAGATCCACTACTATGTTAGTACCACCAACAATAGTCTCAATGGTGAAGTCCTCCATATCATACTGCATCCGCGAGAAGAAATCTACAACCCAATTTTTGACATACCCCTTAACTTCTTTGAAAAAGTGTTGCATACCCTTTTCCCGGATGATTCTGATGTGCCTGTTTTTAGCCAGACTATGTTCACAGACCTGTCACTCACACGTAACCTTTCGGCCCTTAAGAGAAGCTACCCACTCCATATGCTTCTTTCTCTCCCCCTCCTCTTTCCTCTTCTTTCTCCGCTCCTCACCTTGGTCTTTGGACGGACCACTATCCCTCTTTCTCGATGCGTAACTGATCCTCTTTCCCGAACTGTCATACGAACGCATCACATCCGACATTGTGTACGGATCAACAATCAGCAGAAATCCAACCTACAACCAGATTACCATAGCGAAACCACAGCCCAAAATTAAATAGAAATAAAAAATTACCCCCCACACAGCTTATAACGGAGCTTTAACCTCAAAACCGGGTAAAAATAGTCCACACATCCGTGAAAACTACCGCAATCACAACTATCCACAGAAATTTTAACCCCAAACCGCAATACCCCAGTGCAATTACTACAGTAGACCCAAAACAGAGAACAGAAGTGCAGTCCACAGCAGTAAAATGCAGAAAAGGAACAAGAGTTTTCGGTTTTCAGTTAGGGTTTCAAAATCAAAATCAACAGAGATGCAAGGTTTAGTTCGTACCCAGGGTTCTTGGTTCGAGATCTAGAGGAGGATGCGGAGGGTTACTTGGTTGATGGATTACGGACTGGCGGAGGGGAAGCCGGTTGAAAACCCATGAAATTGATCTGGTTCTCCTGAGAGGTCCCGATTTCGACCCCCAATCGTGATGATTCACGATTGAACTTGGTGATTGATAGAGTTTAGGTGAAAGCTTTGAGTGGTTTAGAGCAGAAAATTTGGGTTTCTGGTTGAGATTTGACAGAAATATATGAGGGGATGGGGAGGGGGTTACGGGTTTGTAAGAGAGAAAAGAGAGATGGACCGGTTTGGGTTTAAGTGGGATTTATGAGGTGATCTAGGGAGAGATATAGGGAGGTGCGGCGGTCGAGAGAAAAGGAGAAGAGAGAGAGACTTTAGCTTCTAAAATCTGCAGATTGACCCTAGGGCAACTCCCAACTTCCAATTTTACCACTAGCCAAACTCCACACCTTCACTTACAGCTCCCCACACCCTCCAAACAACCGGTATCCTAAGTTTATCAACTGAATTGGACTCGGACAAGGGTTCAAACATGGGTCAAGTGTGACGATATGTGGTTAATTCACAAAAACAATGCCTTGTATCATTTTTCAAGCATGCCTTAGCCTCCCTTGCAATGCATAACCGGAATCAAAATTACCAAAGTATGTACAAGAGGAATTAACAACCTAAACTACGGGTACGATAAACAAATGAAGCATGTGATACAACAAAATGAATCTCCACTCTACATGCTTAACCGACTTAAATGCACTTAGAAATCTGTTCCACGCGGTTCATGCACATGCTAACGGGACCAGTTGCACAAATTTCAAATGGTGCATTCACACCGATATCCTTGCTACATACAAAACCAAAACGAGTATATGTTTAGTAACTTAGAATACAGGAAGATTTCGCAAAAATTTTGAAAAATTCTATGCAAAAACCGAAAACTAAATGCAAGAATGAAACGCAATAATAATTTTTCAAGCATGCCTTAGCCTCCCTTGCATCATTTTTCAAGCATGCCTTAGCCTCCCTTGCAATGCATAACCGGAATCAAAATTACCAAAGTATGTACAAGAGGAATTAACAACCTAAACTACGGGTACGATAAACAAATAAAGCATGTGATACAACAAAATGAATCTCCACTCTACATGCTTAACCGACTTAAATGCACTTAGAAATCTGTTCCACGCGGTTCATGCACATGCTAACGGGACCAGTTGCACAAATTTCAAATGGTGCATTCACACCGATATCCTTGCTACATACAAAACCAAAACGAGTATATGTTTAGTAACTTAGAATACAGGAAGATTTCGCAAAAATTTTGAAAAATTCTATGCAAAAACCGAAAACTAAATGCAAGAATGAAACGCAATAATAATCACCCCCCCCCCCACTTAAAATGAGCAGCGCCCTTGATGCAAAAGACTGAAAATAAGGAGAGGGAGAACAAAAATGTACCGACGGGGTGGAATGTCAACCACCCGATACCTTGACCAAGTTGGAGGATTTTGCATCATTGTCTCTGTTTGTCATCGGAACAGCTTCCAAGGTCCACTCCTTCGGTCCCGCTTTTGGAACCAGAGCTAGTCGCACAAGGTCATCGCCGGAACTTTCTTGGACTTACAACCCCGATACATAGCCGCACCCTTGCTTACGGCTCCTGAATGCCTCACTCACCCCGGCTTTTAGACCCAAACTACCAAGGCTGGTGCGGTAGCGTGTTACCCTGCAAAAGACTTAAGAACCGACTACCTAATAGGAGACAAAAGACATTAGTCCCGCTGGCTTGTGATAGCCCGGCACCAAAAATTATTAACAAGTATTAAAACCATCGAATCGTCACGTGATTAAACAGGTACTACTTTTCTCCCTATGTTTCGTTGAAGGTGTCACAAAGCAAAAGAGACAACACCTTAGACAAAACACAAGTGGCTATACCGGACCACAAAAGGTTTGCTCTTACTGACCGGAGCTGGATACACGAACCTTATTTGAATAGCGGTGTGCGAAGCTATAACCCAAGTCAATGATGGGTACCTTCGAAGAGGCCGGACCTTCTAAACAATTAAGTCCGACCTTAATATGTATCGATCTAAGAATACCCCAAGCGTAAGGCTAGGTACGTTGAAAGCATAGTAATACCTGAAAGTCTGGGGTCGAATCCACAGGGAGCGCATCCATAATTTGTTTCGGAGATTAGCTTTAGTAGAGAGTTTCGGCGTTAGGACTGCCAACCAAACTTTAGCGTTGAGACGGCCAACTGAGAAATTTAGTTACTGGCTACTTAAGCTACCTACGGCTTTTTAACTGGAGATTAAACTAAAGGTTAGGGCTAGCGATAATTAACCCCCATAATCCAAAGGCAAACTTGTTCTTCTCTTTTTGACAAGATTGGTAAACAGAATTAAGGTTTTGAAGACATTTTGACAAACGAAGATTAACGAGAGAAGAACAAGAAATACCCTTGGTTACGGGATGTTAATCATCCCATAACCTAACCTTGCTACACTACTCACACATAATGAAAGGAGAAGTGCAAAGAGTTAGGGTAAGAGAGGAGAAACACAGACTCATACTGAAAATGAAAATAAATGCAAGATTAATAAGGATCTCAAGGTTACTTACAACATTAATGAACACCAACCTCCACCAAACCCACCAATCAATGCTCCATTAATGAGGAATTGAGGGTTGGAGAGGAGAGAGAGGTAGAGAGAGAAAGAGCTGGTTATAAAATGACAAAAGATAACCCTAGGAACGTGCAAAGGGTCTTTATATAGTACCCCTTTTTAAGAAATAAAAGAAAAACCAAACCAAACCAAACCAAACTGAGCCTTATGTCCCAATCACTTGGGGTCGGCTACATGAATCCGTTTCCGCCATTGAGCTCTATCAAGGGACACTTGTTCACACAGACCTAATATACTCATATCTTTGCGCATCACAGCATCTAATGTCAATTTCAGTCTACCTCTCCCCGTAGCATTGCTATCCAAAACTATTCTATCCACTCTCTTAACCACCGTATCTTCTGGTCTACGGTAAACATGTCCAAACCACCTTAGCCTATTTTCCCTCAACTTCTCTTCTATAGGTTCTACACCTACCATCTCACGAACCGTTTCATTTCTAATATTCTTGTTTCGTCTAGTCTTACCACACACCCACCTCAACATTCTCATTTCTGCTACACTCATCTTGTTCACATGTTGTTTCTTAATAGGCCAACATTCCGTCCCGTAAAGCATCGCTAGTCTGATGGCAGTTCCATAAAATTGTCCCTTCAATTTTGTGGATACCCTCTTGTCAGTACACCCGTAGCGCTCCTCCACTTCAGCCACCCCACTTGGATCCTATGGGTCACATCATCGGCAATCTCCCCATCATTACTAATAATTGAACCTAAATACTCTCTTAAGTATCTCCTGGTCTTGGATCATCACTCTTTCTTTATGCGCACTACTGGTACCACCAAACTTGCACACCATATACTCAGTTTTACTCCTACTTATTCGAAAACCTTTTGACTCTAATGCTTCCCTCCAAGTTTCTAGTTTCGTATTGACACCTCTAGCAGTTTCATCCACGAGGACAATGTCGTCTGCAAACATCATACACCATGGGATATCCTCCTGCAGGTTTCTAGTCAATTCATGCATAACTAAGGCAAAAAGGTACGGGCTCAAGACTGACCCTTGGTGCAATCCTACAGTGATTGGAAATTCACTCATTTCCCCTACTGGTGATCAAATGGTAGTGACGGTACCCTCATACATGTCTTTAATCACCTCGATATACCCTTTGGTCACACCTTTTCTCTCCAAAACCCACCATATGATGTCTTTAGGCTCCCTATCATAAGCCTTTTCTAAATCTATGAAAACCATATTGAGATCCTTCTTCTTTGCTCTGTATTTTTCTACCATTCTCCTTAATAGGTAGTTAGCTTCCATAGTTGATCTTCCAGGCATAAACCCGAACTGTTTCTCTGACACCGTAGTCACCATCCTCAAGCGATGCTCAATAACTCTTTCCCACAATTTCATCATATGACTCATCAATTTAATACCTCTATTGTTGTTACAACTTTGAATATCCCCTTTGTTCTTATAAATAGGTACTAGCGTGCTCCTTCTCCATTCGTCGGGCAACTTTCTAGTCATAATAATCTTGTTAAACAACTTCGTCAACTAAGTCGCCCCCAGATCACCTAGACTTTTCCACACTTCAATAGGGATACCATCTGGTCCTAAGGCCTTACCCGGTTTCATCCTCTTCAAAGCTTTAACCACTTCAAACTTTTGTATTCTCCAATAAAATTCATATTCTATGTTCTCTCCAGGTACATACACTTCCTCCCCACCAAAGTCTTCTTCATGTTTCTCATTTAACAACTTCTCGAAATACGACTTCTATCTATCCCTGATCACCTCGTCTTTCACCAATACCACCGAATCAATACATTTTATACACTTAACTTGAGAAAAATCTCTAGCTCTCTTTTCCCGTGACTTAGCAAGTTTATAAATAATCTTTTCTCCATCTTTACTATCGAGTCTAGTGTAAAAACTCTCATAGGCTTTCAACTTAGCATCTCTAACGTCTTTCTTAGCTTCCTTGCTAGCTTGCTTATAGCTTTGAAAATTTTCTACATTCCGGTCCTTTTTGCCACTTTTTAAAGCACTCCTTCTTAGCTTTTACCATGGTTTGAATCTCATCATTCCACCACCATGTCTCCTTAGAAATAGGGCATTTTCCTTTCGACTCCTCAAGAACTTCTTTCGATATTCTTCTAATATCGTCAGCTATGGTATTCCACATAGTGTCACTATCGCCTTCCATTCCCCACCGTGCTTCTTGAGACATTCTTTCCTTAAATACCTCTAGTTTCTCCCCTTTTAGGCCCCACCATTTAGTTCGTGGGCATCTAATTTCCTTTCTCCTTCTAATATTCCCCTTGAGACAGATATCTAACACCAAAAGTCTATGTTGTGTCACTAGACACTCTCTGGGGATAACCTTACAATCCTTACATGTCAATCGGTCTGCACCTGTAGCAAGAAAATAGTCGATTTGGCTTCTATTGGCTCCGCTTTTAAAGGTAATTAAATGCTCTTCTCGCTTCCTATAGAGAGTATTTCCCACTATAAGGTCAAAAGTTACTGCAAAATCTAAAATCCTCCGACCACTTTCGTTAAGGTCACCAAATCCAAAGCCACCATGCACCTTCTCATACCCTTGCTTATGCACTCCCACATGACCATTGAAATCGCCTCCTATAAATAGCTTCTCCCCAAAAGGAATCTTTTGAACCATGTCATCCATCTGCTCCTAGAATTGCTCTTTAGTAAGATCATTCAAGCCTACTTGGGGTGCGTAAGCACTAATAATATTAACTATACTCCCTCCGATCACAAGCTTAACTAAAATAATCCGATCTCCTTTCCTCATGACTGTAACTACCGAATCTTTCAGATGTTTATCTACTACGATACCTACCCCATTTTTATGTCTATCCTTACCCGCATAGTAAAGCTTATAACCTGTGTCCTCCATCTCCCTAGCTTTCTCCCCGACCCACTTAGTCTCCTGAAGGCAAGCTATACTAATCCTCCTAAGCATGGTAGCAACTAGCTCCCTAGTCTTACCTGTTAATGACCCTATATTCCAAGTTGCTAAACGAATCCTATAATCCTGGGCTAGCTTCTTTACCCGCGCTCGTCCACGCACGCGCGAGAACCCTTGCTCACTTACCACCACACTCGGGCGCCGATGTGGCGCCCCTTGCTCATTTTTTGAAGCACCCAAAGGCAGGCACAACACGTCGCTTAAAAGGAACGCCCTAGCATGTCTTGTTTTCATATTTGGATTCATGTCATAAAGATCTGACGGGCTTTTACGTGCTGGCTGTCAGCTACCTAACGCACAACTCTCCTCCTAAGAAAAAGAAAATAAAATCTGCAGAAACTGGGAACTCCTACCAGTAGGAACTGACAACCTACCGGTAGATCGACTACGAGGCAAAAGCTGGATGCTGAATTGGCTAGCTTCCTACCGGTAGATTCCGGTCTCCTACCGGTCGGTAATGGCCGAAATTTCTGTGGCTTCACTGTTGGAAATTTGAACCGGTAGGGCGAGATTTCTACCGGGAGATTCTGATCTCTACCGGTTGGTAACATATTCTACCGGTAGATTCCGACTGATGGAACTCGATGGCCTTCCTGTTAGCAAAATCAACCGGTAGGTCCTCATTCCTACCGGTAGGCACTGATGGATGAAGGATTCTGAAAGCAGCACTGGTCAGACTGATGCCGGGCCTAGATGAAGTCCCCCACGCATAGAACTCGCTCCAGCTGGAGCCCTCGGATCCCCGACAAACTTGGAATGAACTCGTGGCATCAATTGCGACTTATTTCCAATGAAAAAAACCTGAAATCACCAAGAACGCACCTTTCGCGCAATGTCAATCAAAAACAGAGAGTTATACGTGCGAGCGTGGCAAAAATGAGCAAGATAAGCCCGATTATTTACACTTAGATGGGCTTATCAATCCCCTTCCCCCCCCCCCCCAAACTCAGGTGGATTAGCAACTCTGAGTTTGGACTTACGAAGCTGAAATCTAGAAACTGACAAGGCCTTGGTAAAAATGTCAACTAGTTGAGCCTCTGAACTAATATGATACAGTACAATCTTGTTATTCAGAACTTGATCTCTAATACAGTGATAGTCGATTTCAATGTGCTTGGTTCTAGCATGGAAGACCAGATTACATGCGAGAGCAATGGCAAACTTATTGTCACACCACAAATCATGAGATGTAGAAGATGGAATATGAAGTTTAGAGAATAGCTATTGTAACTAAACTAAGTCAGTTGTTGTGTGTGCCATGGCCTTATACTCGGCCTTAGTGGAAGACCTGGCCACTGTGTGCTATTTCTTAGCACACCAAGAGACCAAGTTATGGCCCATGAAGATGCCATAACCTGTCGTGGTTCTATCTACTGGATCACTAGCCTAGTCAGCATCTACAAATGCTGTGAGAGTGAGAAGCCCTGGAACAAAATGGAGACCGTGATGTATGGACCCTTTGATGTACCTAAGGATTCTTTTGACAGCCATAAAATGACTGACCTTTGGATCATGCATATGTTGACATGCCACATTCACAGAAAATGAAATTTTAGGTCTTGTCAAAGTTAAGTACCGTAAAGAACCCACCAAAGTTTGATAAAGATGTACATCTTGGAATGGGGAATCACAGTCAGGAATACCAGGTTTGACTGAGGCAGGTGACTCAGAACTCGTACACTCCACCATACCAGCTTTAACAAGAAGATCTGAAGCATACTTAGATTGTGAAAGAAATAATCCAGAAGATAGTTGAGAGTCCCCAGAAATTCTATTAATAAAATTTCTTCTTCACTATTCAAAAAAAAAAAATCTTCAAGCCCCAAAAAATAGTTGAGAGTCCCTAAATCCTTCATAGCAAATTTCTGACTAAGTTGATGAATGAGTGAAGTAATGTACGTAGAATTGCTGCCAGTGACAATAATGTCATTAACGTAAATCAAAACCAAAGTAATATGATCCCTTGTAACCAAAATGAAAAGTGAAGTTTCTGTCTTACTGGACTGAAAACCAAGCTCAACAAGATAACAGGAGAACATGGAATACCAGGCACGAGGAGCCTATCCAAGACCATATAAAGCTTTGGACAACTTACAAACAAAGTCAGGGTGAGCAGAATCTTGGTACCCCTGTGGTTGCCTCATATATACTTCCTCAGTGATCACCCTATGCAAGAATGCTTTAGACACATCTAACTAATGTAAAGACCATTGTTTATGAACAGCAAGACAAAGAACAACACTTAAAGTAGGTTGTTTAGACTAAAGGTCTCAGCAAAGTCCATGCCTTCTGCTGTTGATTGCCATTAGCAACCAATCGAGCCTTGTATCTGGCTATAGAACCATCTGAATGTCTCTTAATCCTAAAGATCCATTGACAACCTATAAGATGCCCATGAGAGAAAGGAGGCACAAGTACCCAAGTTCCTTGCGTAACTAAAACTTCATACTCTTCAACCACGGCCTTTTGCTAGACATAACGTTGAATAGCTTTAGAAAAATAACAAGATTTTGTGGTAGAAAAAGAAGAACGAGGAGGAGAGGAAGAAGAAGTAGAAGTGAGCAAAGTAAGAGGTTGGTATGGCTTAAAAATACCATCTTTAGATCTAGTTCTCATAGAATGAATAGGTCTGGACACAGGTGGATTCGAAGATTTGGAAGTAGAGGAAATAGGAATAACAGGAGTAAAAGAAGAAGGAACATCAGACTGAACAGAAACAGTGATAGGAACAGAAGAAGAAACAGAAGGAAACCTTAGAACAGGAATTGGTGTGGATTGAGTAAAACCAGGAGGAGGACAAGGAGGAGTAACAGAGACCTATGATATCTTGAAAATTTGTAAGAGGAACAGAAAAATTAGACAATGTGTCTTCTGAATTGGAAGATAAGGAAATTGAAGAAGTTAGAGAAGAGTAAGGAAATTGATTTTCAAGAAACTTAATATGACGAGAAATGTAAACCTTATTAGTAAGAGGATCAAAACACCTATATCCTTTGGTAGTTTTACAATAGCCCAAAAATACACAAGTAGTAGATTTTGGAATCAATTTGTGAGAATGATAGGGTTTTAGCCAAGGGAAGAAAGCACAACCAAAAGGTTTTAGAGCAAGATAATCTGGTTTGGAATGAAAAAGAACATGAGGTACTTGAAAATTCAGAGAGAAGCGTGGAAGTTTGTTTGCTAAGAAAACAATAGTGATCAAGGCTTCAAGCCAAAACTGAGCAGGCATCCCAGCTTGATCAAGCAAAGTAAGAGTTGTATCCATTAAATGTCTATGTTTTTCTTTCCACAACACCATTTTGCTTAGGAGTGTGTGGACAAGTTGTTTGGTTACCACTGACAAGAAAAAAATTGGTCAGATAATGGTAACGTCAAATAATGGTTAACAAATTCTTTACCATTATCTGACCTCACAGTTTTAACAGATTTTTGAAATTGATTTTGAACATAGGCCTTAAAGTGAGCAATAGTAAAAAACTATAGTAAATTGTAGTGCAATTTTGAAATAGAGGCTTTTTGTTGTAGCTTATATATAGGTACAAGACACATGCATGCATATGCACAATTAAAATTTCCTCTACTATGCAGGTACAAATATATGTTTATTGTTGGCTCATTAAGACTCGTACGTGAACAAGCTCGAGTGTGCGCGGCTAGTTAAGTTTATATTATGTTCGAGCTCAAGCTTGGGCTTAATATAAAAACAAAAAAAAAAAAAAAACTTGTGCACGGCACAACTCAGATCAATTCAGCTTGTTTGCAATCCTAATCCCTAGGTAAAAGCCCTATAAGGCTCATGATGAGGTTAGGATTCGACCTCTACATGTCTTCGTTTCTGATTTCTCCCACGGAAATGTTTCATGATGGCCTAAAAGTACTCCGCTCCATTTGAACATATAAAATAAATATTATGCAATTATGTCCTAATCATCCTCACCTCGTATTTTGGTGAAATCGAATACAAATATAGAAAATATATGCCAAAATAAATGGGCTTTGTCCCTTTGACTGGTTGCTTTTAACTATTGGTTGAAATCCTTTTCCATATTCCTAATAAATTGTTACTTTTTCCAATTAAAAAAACAAAGAAGTTGCCAAAATAAATAGAATTGTTATGCTAAGTAACTAATGAAAGTTGATTTTTTTTTTTTACCAAAAAAAAAATCTAACGATCCATTTTTCAAAATGGTTTCCCAATAGTTTCTTCTTCTTTTTTTGGGTTAGAAAAATTATTATTAATGATTTTATCACTGAATTCTTGCCACTATGCTTATTTACATTTCTTTATTAGATCTTTGATAAATGTAATTGGGCGGAGGAATGTGAGTCCTATTATGTGACCGCATAGGGGTGGAGCCGAGATTTTCGATTAGTGAGATCAAAAATTGAATTCTTATGCAAGTTATTTTTTTTCAATTGTTGATCAACGAAATAACAAAATAAAGAGGATAATTACAAGATAGATACACATTGATAAGTGTAATTTTGTTTTATAATTGACCTCAAGGGCTTATTATCTTCAAAAAAAGATGCTTGAGCTAGTCTTTCGTAATACTGTTAACTCTTTCGAAAAGAAGAGAATGTTTGGAATTTCATAGTGTTTGAAGCAAGTTGGGGAAATTTTGAATTTTTTGTGGAGTCAAAAAAACAAAATTTGGCTTCAAATTAACTATGACATTGTAACGACCCAATTTTTTTTCCGAATAAAATTAAACATTTTATTAAAGCATTTTTGTAGATATAATTGATTTTGTTAATTGAAAAACTTAAACCTAGACTTTCTAGGAAACTCTAGCCTTACTTCATAATCCTAAAAATCTAGCATAAGATTGGATTTTATTAGATATGATTAGGATAAGATTAGCTTAGATTTTGGTAGATATTAAAAGATTTTCTTAGATACTATAAGATTTTGTAAGATTATGATCCTATCCTTTGGAATCCACCGGAGTAGATATCCCTAAATTTTATTCTAAGAATATTCTTGGCATCAAATCCTAGATTTTATTACTGTAAGAATATTGTCGGTATCAAACCCTTAGATTTTATTATTCAAGGAATATGCTTTGGCACAAAAGAATATCCTTGAAATTATTCCACTTGATATTAA
Organism: Rhododendron molle; assembly: GCA_025413875.1. Classification (NCBI taxonomy): domain Eukaryota; kingdom Viridiplantae; phylum Streptophyta; class Magnoliopsida; order Ericales; family Ericaceae; genus Rhododendron; species Rhododendron molle. The sequence goes on from CM046391.1 coordinate 49,728,987, forward strand.
TTAAGGAAAGAATATGCTTGGTTTATATCCTAACCCAATTAATATAAGGGTATGTTTGGTTGGATGGAATCAAGGTTGGAATGGAATAGTTATTCCAATGACTTACTTATTCCAATGTTTGGTTCACCATTGAATAATGGAATGATGATTCCAAATTGAATCACTATTCATCTTAGTAAAGGAATTGTCATTCCATCCAAAAAACTAAGGAATTGTTATTCCATTTCTTTGTCACTCTAAAATTACTAGTGCCACTCCAACATTCACTATTGCCACACCAAAAATTACTATTGCCACTCCAAAAAATGCTATTGCCACTCCAAAATTACTATTGCCACTCCAAAAATTGCTATTGCCACTCCAAAAATTGCTATTGCCACACTATTCCATTGGAGATGAGAATGATTATTCCTAAGTACAACCAAACATGAGAATGGAAATGATTATTCCATTCTCAATTCCTCCAATTCTATTCCATTCTTAATTCTATTTCTATTCACATTCCATTCCATCCAACCAAACGCACCCTAAATAGCTAGCACCTCTCCCTCCACACACCACACTACTTCCTCAATTATAGAGTTTTAGAGAGAGGAAATTCAGTAAGGGAGGGAGAAAGAGAAGAGGATAAATATAGATTTAGTTGAATCAATTAGCTTTTTCTTTATAAATTGTATTTGGCATGGGGTCAATAGTCATAGCATTCGGAAAAAACAGTGGGCTTTTGGCCAAGATATATGGGTCTTGATAGCAAGAGGTGATCATGAAGTTCAACAGTGGCGATTTATTTTGAGGTAATCCGAGGAGAATACAATATGCTTCCCACTTCCGGAATCTTTTCTTCACTCTCATTTTTGTACTCCTTTTGACTATCTCGTGATTTTTTATCAATCTTGTGGATATTATTGGAAAGTGGAATAATTGGTATTGAATATGTCAACGATTAATAATTGTGTGAGCATGAGAACCCCGATGGAAATCTGAAAGATGGTTAGCGGAATCATGGCTCGGGTGCGTGTGTGAGCATGAGAACCCGATGGAATCTGAAAGATGGTTAGCGGAATCATGGTTTGGGTGTGTGTGTGTGAGCATGAGAACCGGATGGAATCTGAAAAAGATGGTTAGCGGAATCATGGCTCGGGTGTGTGTGTGATGGTCACTTCGACTTGGTGGTCGATTATCGTTTATTGATTCCACTTATGAGCTTTGTTATTCTGTTGTATCGTATACTTCCTAGATAATTTCTTTTTTAGGTGAGAAGCCGGATTAGTAGAAATTGAATTGGAGCACATAAGGATTAATTTGGAGAGGTCTTAGAAGAGTTGATCTTTTTGGAGGATCTAGAAGATTATTTAACTGGCGGCTTAATTTATTTTGGTGATGTAATTTATTTATGGAGAAAATAAGGGCCTATAAGTGTTTGAACTACAATGTAATTTGGAGTTTATTTTTAAAAAATAGCGGGGCGTTACAGAAATAGTATCATTATGAGAAATCAAAGTGAGTGGGGCCGGGCAAGTGACCCCACTTGTTCCTTGGCATCTTCGCCTGTACGCATGGTCCGTTTCATCACATGTTATAAGATAAATTATTCAATCAACATGTTTTTGGCGGGTTGAATATTTTTCACTAGTTAACTCACACAGGTTGGTTGGATTTTTTTAGCGTTTTCGAATCGTATACTAAGGCGGGTTGGGCGCGTGACAAATTTCAAAAGGTAAAAAATGAACTTGAAATGAGAGAGACCAAAAAATTATGAACAAGAGATTAAATCATAATTTAAACAAAATCACGGAACAATTTTTTTAGCCCTCCTAGTTGGAGTATTGGACTCCCAAGTATTTCCTGAAACTATCTATCCCATGTAATGTGATATATATGCATAGGCCTACAAAATTATATTCCCTCCGTGCCATTTTCATTGTCCATTATTCCTTTTGTCATTTTTGTGTCTATTACGTATATCTTTCAATCTGTAATATTTTTCATGATTTTGACATCTTTGTATTATAGAACAAATTGAAATCCATCAAATAAGATCCATATTGCATATTTTTTAAGATTCACATTGGAAGATATAAACGATTGAAAATTGGCACGAACATCAAAAAAAGACAATGAAAATGGGACGGAGGGAGTATCTAATTAAGAAAATCTCATCAAATATGATTTTTAGAGAGCCCGAACTGAGATTCTATTGCAGATTTATAGTAAAAGCTGATACTATTTATTGTAAAAAGCTGAAAAATCAATTTATGTAAAACTTTAAAACTCAAAATATGATCACAATAGCTCCACAATTTATAGAATCTGATGATTTTCTATCTAAATTTTTTGGTGAACGCTCCAAACTGATTCTGAAAAGCGAGGAGCGCAAAATCTGCACAAATAATTTATCGTGAACATGCACAATGTTATGTAGTAAATTTGCTTCTTAAAATTGACCTCTCCTTTTTTTTTTTTTTTGGGGTAAGGTTATTGTTCTTAAAGTATTAAAGTACATAAAAAAAACTCCCATTATTTAGTTCTGCTTTGGACACCAAAATTCTCTCTCTCTCTCTCTCTCTCTCTCTCTAGTTCTGCTTTGGACACCAAAATTCTCTCTCTCTCTCTCTCTCTCTCCGTGCATGCAAAAGAGTCAACCATTTCCATTTTTGTTACTTGTTAGTTTACTAAAATAACGGTTGTTTCTAATAATAGCAACTTTATGTCCTGGAAATACTAACCCGAACAACGTTTTAACAACAAATAAACTAAAATTAATTTAGCAACTAACATTAAGTACTACTCCAAATGCACATGATATAAAATTCCACCTCCAATACGTAATCTCTTTGACTAGAGAAAAATATATATATATATATGGTAATCTCTCCCCATTTTCAACTTTAAACGAAACTTCCTAGAAACCAGACAAGTTCAACCCCAACCCCAAAATTTTCGCCCAGATTATTTATTATAAGCACATTATTAGTTGGAATGTTAAATTAATTAAAATTTAATTTGATGAAGATCATGATTAGATTTTCTTCTTGTTGGCATGCGTTTCTCGACTGTTCTATAGGAAATATTAATATAGAAATATAAATCCTAATATATTGTTGACAAACGCGTTAGATTTAGATTTATTCCAAAAAATTGACACAAAATCAACCTACCTGCAGCATCAAGTTCACCTGAGGAAAAAAAAGGCAATAGTTTTTTTTTATCAGCAAAAATAAATTTCATTAACTCATAACACGAAGTACAGAGATAATAAGGGCTTGAGTACACCGATCTGACCACTTAAGACCCATTTCTCCTAACCACACGGAGAAAACTGATTTAAGCCTTACAGGCTGAGCCCAAATCAAGAGGAAAAACCCCAAGGGAAAATGACGGCCCAAGATATGTTTTGATAATTAATACCTGTAATAACATTTGTTAATGTTCAAAATGGTCTTTACTGATATTAATTATTAAAATATGTCTTGGGCCGTCATTTTCCCAAACCCTAAACAAACCCAATGGTTGGTAAAAAAACCAACCCAACACTAGCAAGCACCGACAAAACCCAAAAAGAGCCAAGCCCAAACATGTGGACTAGGCCCAAACACCCAAACCTCACAGCCCAAACAAAAACCTATCACCTCTGCAAAAAAAAAAAAAAAGTTCCCGAAGGGACATCCGATAAAAAAGGCCTTAGTTATAGGGGTCGGTTCCCTTGACAAAAATTTTGGCACAAGTTTTTTATGGGACCCGTTTTGGAGGCCCGCGTAAATTATCAGAACTGTTCAATTTGTTTAAAACCTATTTTTAAGGGTACCTGTAAAAAATTAACCCATCCAGATATCGGTAAGTACTTAATCGGTTGATTCAATTGGTTCTTATCAAATTTTACAGGATAAAATTGAATGACCTGATCAAGTCCTTACCGATACTGGAATCAGTTGATTTTTCATGGGAACTCTTCAAAACCAATTTTAAACAAATTGAACAGCTCAGATCATTTGTGTGAATCTCTGATTAATTTTTGTGTGAGGGGAACCAACCCCTAATTATATATGAAAGTAGCGGCGGGAAAAATGCCCTCATGACTTGAAGTTTAGCATGTTGTTAAATTAAGGGTCCTAGAATCCATGGAGGTGGATATAAGTTGACTGGATACTGATCAGTTTATATGATCGATCTGGGATACTGTTTCCTAATAATTTATGCGGGAATAGGATCTTAAACGGTAATTAGGAGAAATAAAGTTTTTAATGACAGTAAAATGCTTTCATCATTCATGTGATCATTTATCACTCTTGTGTGCACATAGTCCCTCCATCCAATTTACTTGCCCTTGTTGGGGAAACGAATTTTTATGGATAGAAATGATGGCGACTTTAATTGGTATTAATTTTTTAAATATGTCCCTATTTAATCCATTGTTAACATAACACTTTAATGTAGAATAAAAGAGCGAATAATATTGCACAATTTTTCATATTGAATTATTTCAATGAACATTGAATATACCCAACTATCACAATCATGTTAACGTATTATTTCCTTATTCTCTTTCCTTATATTGTGTATCTAAAACACCCATGTACATTATATCTGTCTAAGGCTCCGTTCCAGAAACCTTTTTAAAAAATAAGCAGCTTATTTTACATTTTCAAACTAAAAAATAATGCATACGAAAAATAATTTTTTAATTTTTTTTTGCACCGTATTAAAGATCTTGATGAGATCTATCAAACAAGATCCATAGTGGTAGGCAAATTATTTGCGTAAACACATTTTAGCTTGAAATTGCCTTCTTAAAAAATAAACAGCTTATTTCGTTTGCGGAACGGAACCTAATTAACATCAATGTGGAAGGGACAGGGAGGGGGATATTGGCTCTCTCCAATCAATTCCCCGTGAATCACGCCGAAAGGTCACCTACTACATGGCTAACCGATTGTGCAGGATTGCGTAACCAGGAATATGTGACCTTTCGGTGTTGATTCTGTTAGTAGAATCCTACTAAACAATTTACCAAAGATATCTTTGATCAATCTGATCTAGCGTATACACATTCATTTAAAAAGGCAAAATGGTATTTCTCGAGACATAAGTATTGCCAAGATAACATATGAAATAGTATTCCCTCCATTCCTTTTTTAAGAGTTCAGTATTACATTTTGGACAGTCTCTTAATAAATTGTCAATTTTGTAAAGTTAATGAGTAAAAATTGATACATTTTTATTTTGCCCCTAAAAGTGGATTGTATTTTGAAAAATTAGTAGATAAAAGTGTAAAGTGTAATGACAACGTCTCCATAAAAGATAAATATGAAAAGTGTAACTTTTAGAATGTAATGATGATGTTTACATAAAATGTTTGATTTATGAAGGACTCTTCAAAAAAGAACGGAGGGAGTAGGATTTTATTCTTTTGTAAAAAATTGTCAGAGGTACACGACTAATTTCTTTGATAAAATATTGGATTAGCAAATGTTAGATTTTTAAAACGACATTGGGCGGCCAAACCTATATGATTTGAAGGATTTTTTAAATAAAACAATTACTAAAAATATATTTAAAATATCGGTTGGCAAATCATCCGGACTTAAGACATTTTGCGGGTACCTATTGTCCATTCGTTGGCGGCCGGCAAACTTCTACTAGCTATCAATTATTCTGCCTGTGTGGCCCGCGATCTCCAATTTGAGTCTTTCCTCCGTTGGTCCAAGAATCGCCTAGCTTTTCAACCTACTCTGCAAAACGAACGCACGACTAAGATCAAGCCGGGGTTTTCCCAGCAAGGCCCTCCGGCGAGAGGATAAGTATATAGGTGGAGAGAAAAGATGAGAGACTAGCGTAGTGTGTAGAAGCATGTACCTTCTAGGGTTGCCATCACTTGATATTTATAGGGCTTCCTTGACTTGTTCTCCAAGTACGGGCATGTGTCTTGCACGAGCCGTGCGACGTCATTGCGACGTCACTGAACGAATATGATAACCGTTTAGGCGTGAGCTAGTACCCTCCATGTCAGCCCATAATTATCTTTTAGCGTAACTGTTTCAGCACGCGAAGAGGCACACGTCACTGTAGGTGGCTGAGCACACACTTGGCCGAGCCCAACACATGACTCCCGAGGAAACCATGCCGTCGAGGGCTTCTCATCGGGAAGGTGGCAGAGCATGGGCATTAGTTTCACCGAGCCTAGGGCAAGTGTTGTGTCGTCGGAAAGTCACCAGCGTGGAGCCGAGCCCCAAGTTTGAGCACGGCTTAGGCTGGGCTAGGTCCACACAAACAAGGACAATTATGTTCGACTTGCTACAATAGCCCCTCAATCTCTTACGATGCCGAGCGCGTGGTAGGGATTGATGTCGAGTCTTGGTCGAACCTGTCGATAATTGCATGAAGTAGCAAAAACATTACTTCTATTTCCTAAATCATGCTAGGACATGTTTTGGGCCCCTATTTGGGCATTTTCTATGACTAAACTTTCATTTTATCTTTTCACTTATGCTTAATGAATGATTCATTCTTCAAAATGCAATAGCTACATACTGCAATCTCTTTGCCAAGAAAAATGAAATTGCGAGGATCAAATTCTTTGTGTTGCTAACAAAAGGAAAGAAGGGACGAACCCTGATTACTTAAAACTAGGTATTTGCCAAAACTTAGAAATATGACGCTATTTCCGTGAGAACACTTAGAGTTAGCTTGCCTATTACGAAGGTACAAACACAAAAGGGAGATTTAGAAAAATATCTCCATCAAATTCCTTTCCAAAGAAAATATCTCTATTCCTTTCCAAAAAAAAAAAAAGGAGATTCATGAAAATATCTCCATACAGAAAACCATTGTGAGGAAAAGTACTCGTTGGGTGACCAAACAACCCAACAAAAATAAGAGCAAAGCCTGCTAGGGCAAGAAAACGCAAAAATGCAGCCTAGTCAAAAGTTAAGGCATTCAAAAGCTCGCTAGGGACTCAACCTCCATCAAGTAACCTAGGCAAAATCAAGGGCATGCGAGAAGAAAAACCAAGAGTGAAAACCCAACCTCAAAGGTGGTAATCTTGGAACTACGTAAAAGGCCTGATTCCCTGATTGGGATACGTAGGCAATCTCACATTGAGATGCGGCCTAAACATTTGGAAGGAACAAAAAAACATCATCGAGTAAGGTCCCCCACGGATCGAAGCACACTTGCAACAAGGACAGATAACGGTGAAGATAGCAAAGTAGAGAAATCACATGGAAATTAAAGAGTAGATACAACAATACCTGATCCACCGTCAGACGATCCAAAACTCGCCTCCAAGCCAGTAGATCCATGGCAGGCGACCGTGTCTTCTGAACTCCCTTCAACCAACGGGCTACCCGTGGAACAAACCTAGGCTCTATGTGCCTGGTCGGAGGAGGGAACTGTAACAGATGCTCAAAAGCCCAAAGCTACACGATAAAAGGTAAGCATGAGATGCAGAGATCAAAAGCAATAAAGGAACAATTAAGAAAGCTGGGACAAATACCTCAAGAACGCGGTGGTGCCCACCAAGCGAAAGACTAACACCTTGGGAGCAAGCACTCAAATGACCATACAGTGTGGCCAAAGCAGGAGTTCCCCAGTCAAACTCTGCTATGGTCTCCAAGTCCACCAAAGCAGCTAAGAACTGGACGTGCATTGAGTTCTCCTTGTTGCAAAATAAGGTCTGCCCAAGGAGGTAGAGAAGGAAAGCTCGCACTAGTTGGGAAAGAGATACCTCTGTCAGAATTCCCGCATGATCAAACTGCTCCCGAAGCCAGGAATAGGTGATATGGCCACTCTCTGACACGGTAGAGGTCTTCCCTAAAAGATAACCAAAAGCACCCTCGCCCTCATGGATCCGTGGGTCAAGCGAAAGAGTGTTCCCACCAACTCTCAAACCTGTCAACAGAGCAAAATCACCTGGAGTGATCGTCATCTCTCCAGCCTCCGAAATGTGAAAGGTGTTAGTGGTATCCCACCACCTCTCCACAAGTGTTGTGGTCAACCCCAGGTCCGCCTTCGGAAGATGGAAGCCCAGTATCAGCTGTTCAAAACCAGCCAAAGCAACTGCATCCTTGGCCCCCTGAGGAAGTCTCTCATACCACTCAAACACCTGTGGACCACTTCCCCACATGCGTAATTTCTCATTTGCCTGTAAGATTTGAGAAGAAATCACTACAAATTACAAACAACGCCTAAACAGGGGGCAATTATTGAGAACTTATTTTCAATTCCGAAAATCAATTACAGCTACGCAAATTCTAATGCAAACAAGAATATTTACAGGAAAAATTTACCTTCCGGTTGGTGGAACCGAAATGCTGCTCCGGCTCCCTGCACAAAACCTCAGAAGAAGTATCACTGAGGGGAGGACGGTATCGCAACAAACCACCACCCCCGATAATGTGAACCAAAGGGGCATATGTGGCAGTCTCGAACTCGGCGTTGGGAGGGTTCGGTTGCGAAGAACCCCCCCCGACCGTGGGTGTGCGGCGGGCGGAACGAAGAATGCGGGTACTTGAAACCCTGCCCAGAACCGCGGCCTCAACGGCCGGAGCCTTACCCGAATCTCTTGGAATGGCAGTAGAAGACGAGGGGGCACCAGTAGTGGTGTCGACTGGAGGAGGAGGTGAAAAAGCCATGGTAGCTAAGAAAAGAGGTGGTCGGAGTGATGATGATCACGAGGAGCGACGGCGACGGCGGTGGTCGAGGGAGGTGGAGTAGCTTCGGTCGAGCGAGAGGTCTCGACAGAGAGGATGAGGAAAAAGATTGAATGAGCCGTGAAATCGATCGAACTCAACTTAAATTGATTTTCTGACTTTTGACTTTCTCACGGCCGAAACATCGATATCTCGGCTGCCAAATCCATTACTCGGCCGAAGGATCAATCTCTCGGCCCCTTAATCGATTCCCCTCAGCAGCAGTGGAACTTGCCCAGGGCACTAACTCAAGCTATTATGAAATTTTGGGTCCATGACCAACAAAACCAATGATCAAATCAGCCTTGGGGGCATACCCAAGCACAAGGAAGCTTTCCCCTCACCAAACATAGAAAATTGACAGCTGCTAGCCACTTGATCACCCGGGATTGTCAAAATCCAAGCTCCGGCCTCACTATCACTTGCAATACCAATAGCTCAAAACTCACTATCTAGCCATTCAGCGGCCCTGAGCTTACCAAGCATCATATCCATTAGCCATTCCACAGGCTCCACCCCCCATATTCGACCATTTCAGCAGCTCCATGCCCATATCTATCAAACTTAACAGACCCCATGCCTATCATCTCAGCAGCTCCAAGCTCGCCATTATCTCAGCAGCTCCAAGCTCACCATTATTTCAACTGGCTCCATGCCGTAACCACTTCAACTGGCTCCATGCCGCAACAACAATTCTCAGCAGGCTCTACGCCACCCCAATCAAGATATCAAGGCAATTCTCAAGCTTTACGCTTGAATGCTCAAAATCCAACATTTTGAATGCTCGAAGCTCTTCGAATGCCCAGCCACTGTGTACTGGATGCTCAAGTTCTATACTTAAATGCTCAAGCTCCATGCTTGGATGCCCAGCCACTGCATGCTGGATGCTCAAAGCCTGTACTTTGAATGCTCGGATTTTGCCGTCCGAATGCTCGAGCTCTACGCTCTGAATGTTCAAGTACAGAACTTGATAGAAGCTCTAAGCTTAAATCAAACACACATGCACGGGCCCGCGCACATATTGCATCACCATTATCACATCGAGTCTGCATCATCATATCTATTCACGTCTAACCACCATGATCATATACACATTCTGCATATCTCTCTTATTCATGAAACAGGTCAATCCTGCAATCAACCGGCCCTGCGCCTCGGTTTTATTGATCGGTCCAAAACCTCGATCCTTTGGCTTCACGCCAAAATTTATGATGAGAAAGCTCCGCGCACAGACCATCTGAGTACAACTGGCTCTACGCCTCGGTTCAATCACGTCTAGCTCAAAGATCTGACATCTCGAGTTCTCGCCTCCAGGAGGCAAAGCTCCTTGAACTATCAACTGGCTCCGAGCCTCAGTTCCATCAAAACTACAAAACCTCAGGCCCTTGCCTTGTGATCAGAAACTAGCTCCGCACTTCGATTGTATCTCTCCAGGCTTCCGCCTTACGATCAACACTAGCTCCGCGCTTCGGTTTCCTCAAAAGCTCTACCGGCTCCGTGCCTCGGTTCTTTCATTCTAATGCTCCGTGCTCCAGTTACTGGCCCTGTGCCCCCTATATCTCAAGAAACGGTGTCCAACTTATCTCCGGAAGATGGCTTGGGTTCCACCCTATATCTCAAGACCAGGCGTCCAATTCATCCCCAACAGATGGCTTGGATTCCCCACCATTACATCAATTCCTTCCAGCTCATTCGCAAGGATAAGCTACTCTACCGAGTTTTCCCCAGTCAAAGTCAGGATGATCAAGAAAAGCATACACACCCACTGTGTATTGATCTACCCCAAAATACTAAGGACGCTCTCCGCAAGGGTATCCCCGGCAGCCCTGCACTCCTTCAACTACTCTTCGCCAAAATCCTAGCTCAGCCTAGGTACGTCGCACTACAGTTTTTAAAGCCCGAAGGTACGTCTTCTGTCTCTAATCCTCCAAACTTTTTCTTTTCTTATTGCCCCCGAACTACGGTTGGTCTGAATTTCCCCTGCGAAATACGTAGGCAGCCTCCCGGCCCGACCATAACAAAAACCTTTTTCGAAAACCCTTGGAATAGTGGTTGGACCAAATTGGGTTGTTTTTACAGCTTTGACTTTTACTCAAACATGTCTCGCGATCCGTATGAGCTCAGTCAAAGAGGGGCATCTATAGACACCCCAATTTGGCCTAACGATTATTTCAAGTCCCACCTTGGGGACCATCCCGATGATGAAATGGATACGATGATTGCTGATTGCTTTCTTGAGAACTTTAGGACTTTCGGTAAGAACTTTGAAGCACTTAGAGGATCCAATTCAGAGCCAAACAGCCTTTCAGACAGAAATACAGAATCCTAGGAGAATCCATCTGCCAGTCGTAACATTGATCTCACGGCCTTAACATCTTTTCCTCACCCGAGCAACCTGTTGCACCAAAAATCTCCCTAAGAGATCCATCCCACGGCCGCAGGATCCATACCTCGGCCGCTCAATCCATATCTCGACTGCCAAATCCTTTCTACGGCCACCAGATTGTTCTTTTTCCCAACTCTGGAATGTTCTGTCAATTGTTTGATCCGACTACACTACCTGTGGGCAGCATGCCATAGAATTTATGGATTCCAAAATGCATGGGCCCATAATCGAGGGAGCGCGAAGCGGAGGCGGCACGCGCTCGGAATACAAAGTCGCCACTCGGGTTTGAAGGTCCGACGCCTAAGGAATCGTACTTCGAAGCACTTGCCGCGCTATTTGATTTAAAAAAAGTGAAGGAACCAGTCCGTCATAACCATATCTGGGTTCGGGAGCCAGGTTACGAAAGGGGAAGGGTTTTAAGACACCCCTCTCGCTGAATCCGGAGATCGGTCTCTACTTAGGCATTTTGAAAACATTGCGATTCATCTTCTTCTTTAATCAATTTTAAGCCAGTTAGGGCGGGGGAACAATTAATCGGGGATTAAACTGTAACATGTTTGCAGGATGTGATAGAAAGCATGTTTGGTATAGGATAAAAACAGACTGCTGTGGGGATTAAACAGACTGGAAGGCCCTGTTTTGGAGTATCGTGCGCAGGAAGAAACCAGTATGCATTGATTAAGTCAATGCATGATGATCGTACCTGCGCGCGCTACTACAAGACCTGCGCGCACCAGTAATCCTAAGCCCACAGCTCTTATTCTCAAACCCTTTGGGCTCTGGAAGGACCAGTGCACACCCAGTACAAACCAAGCAGCTTATAGCAGTTATAATATACAGTTTTAAACAACTTAAAGGCTGAAAAAGCCCTACAAATTGACAAAACACCCCATAAACAGTGTGGGGACAAAATAACAGTCTAAAACCAAGTTTAACATGCAAGGCCAGCCACTGGTCGGGGACAAACAGTCGCGCGAGGAAGTCACTCTGTCGCGTGAGGGTGCGCCCTGGCGCGCGAGGGTTTTGCGCTCTGGCGCGCGACAGTTGCGCCCTGGCGCGATGGTCAACGCTCCATTTGACCATCGCGCGAGTGTTTGGGTTCATCGCGCGAGGGTCTGGGCCAATCTTCCAGTGTTTGGTTTACATGTTTCTGAGTTCTAAGACATGTCCAGAATGATCCCAGGGGCTTCCAAAAGTAAACAGAAAGATATATAGAACTAAGTTATGGATTTTAGCATGCAAAACAGTGTTCTAAAAGACCTAACATACTAAAAAAACAAATAATAACATGATAAAACAAGGAAAAGCCAGCATCCCCAAACCCCACGTGGACTGTCGCGCGAGACAGACGACTGTCGCGCGTGATAGTGAGTCCCTCGCGCGAGGGTCTGCCAGATCCCAGTTTCTTGTAACTCTGGCTTTAGGACCAGAACTGGTATTGATTACCAGTCTTGGCCCTGCCAGCCCCCCTCAGAGATCAGAACAGAAAGCAGAACAAAGGTAAGCTATACCTTTGGCTTTTGGTTTGAAAAGTGTTTGAGATTTGAATCGAGCTTGAGATTGATTGAGGTATTTGAGTGGAAGAACAAGGTAGCTTATTGAGGTCCTTCTTGACAAAGGAGAGATGAACAAGAAATTAGGGTTAGAACCTTATGCTTAAGACTTTTTAACTTGTAAAATTGAACCCTTTTAATGGAAGCATAAGGGGGGTATTTATAGGAGGTTTGGAAGGTGTAGGAGGGTGGCAAACAAGGCCCAAGGCCAAAACTTAGTGGTGAAGGCTTGCAAAAGGTGATAGAAAAAGTTGTTGTGAGGGTGGAGTGCCCAAAGCCTGTATTGCCACTGTCCTGTGGAGGAAAACGAGATTCAAATAGCCCTGTAGACTCCCAGGCAAGCAACTAACTGGCTGGAAAAGGTGAAAGTGACTGCTGGGAACCATCGCACGAGTGTGTCCTCTGTCGCGCGTTGGTCAACAGTCAACACTTTGACTTTGACCCAGGCTGACTCTCACGTGAGGGAGTCATTCCATCGCGCGATGGTGCGCCCTGGCGCGCGACGGTTGCGCCCTGGCGCGAGACGATTGCGCCCTGGCGCGTGTCAATAGGGTTTTTGGCTTTTGGAAGTGGCTTAGGTTAGGTTAGGTTCAAGGGTTTCAAACACTCAAAGCCCAAACACCTATCATTCCCGGGGTGTTCTTGATCCAATTCATCATCGGGAAATCAAATATCGTAAGTAAATTAATCTGGAAACCCAGATTGGGGTGTCTACACTACCTCTCCGATGCGTTCGGGCCACGTTCAGGGATCACAACGAAGAGTTGGAATTGCATTGCAATTGCAATTGCAATCGTGCGATTTGATTGGACCGAGTGAGTCATCCCTTTGCCTATATAAAGGGGCCTTTGGACTCCGAAAATATAACAACAAAATTCATAAGATTCACACCCTCTCAAGCCACGATATTCTGCTAAAATACTCTCTCAAACCCTCTCTACAAAAGCCCTAACCACCCGAAGGCAGTCACCTATCCGGCGATCAAACCCCAAAATCTCAAACCCTAACCCTAAGGTTTCTCAAAGAAGCAATCAGTCAATCCCGATCAAAACCGAAGCAATCAAGCTACTGAGGGATCAAGGTGGTTAGGCCCAGGGGCCTCTGGTTCGATTTATTTATCATTTTTGTGCTTAATCATAGTGTTTTGGTAATTCGTTAACTTTTCTGTCTGGTGTGAGGAAGAACATCGACCGGGGCTTCGATCCCTCGGCCGACACATATAAACCAGGAGGATCCCTCAGCCGTGACATCAATTCACCGGCTGTGGGATCCATTTCCCTGGGATAGCTTTGTTTGCTTTCTGTCCTCTGATACATGTTTTACTTATCGTCTCGGCACACCTTATTTACTATTTAAAGGTATGAAAACAGACTATTTGTTTAGAGTTAAATAAAGCGTCTATACGTCTTATGTTGAATGATTATGGGCTAGCCTCACGGCTGTGGCGACTCTGTTTTGATCATAACCGCTATCGTGTGGCGATGTTCCTAGCCATGGGAATGTCCATGATCTTGGTTTATGAAGTAAGAAACCTAACGAGCAAACAAACGATATCAAACTGTATGGCGATGCCCCGTCCGGGAGGTGTCTACAGTTTTCTGGCGACTCTGCTGGGGACATGAGAGCCATAACCAGAAAGTTCAACATAAGACTAATACATGCCTTATTTAATTCATTTATCTTATGCATCGAGTAGGCAAGCCTCGTTGAGTTCACATAATACCTCGGCATGACATGGGCTATGTTAGGGGTTCCGGCAAATTCCACAGTCACTTGTACCTATCGGTATATCAAAAAGGAAATCACCCAATCGTCGCCTATGATGGGCTGGCGAAAGGATTGGTGCGCTTTGACAACGGAGCTCCCTGAGACTACCTAAACCTTACATGTGTTAGAAGGCCATAGAACTTATCAAACTAAGACAGGAACCCGCAGGTTAAGGAAATTTCGTGCATTTTGTTTCCGAGTTCTTCCTCACACCCTGTATCATTCATTGTTGTAACAATCTCTTTCTATGCAGAAGGGTTGGGATTTTCAGCCCAAATCCTAACCCTATACAGCCGAATACTGATTTGCAAGTATTTTTACTTTTAAAGCAGGCACGATAGGTAGATCAAAGAAGCAACTTCAGCCAGTTTTATACTCTTACAACACCCGAAGCCCCGCCAAACAAAGGTCTTTACAGCCATCTCGCCTGTCACCGCCATCTATCAAAACACCTTCACCGCAACGGTCCCAGTCACTTCTTGGGACTTTGCGGTTATCTTCTCAGCAAATCCAATCATCTACTCGATCCCAAGCTTCACCAAGCAACCCCCCTGCTTCTGTCCCAAGGATGGCAGACAATGACACTACTATCGCCGAGCTCCGAGCCCAAATTGCCTATTTGGTGGCTGAAAAAGCAGCAAGGGATGCTGAAGACAAGAAAGATGAGGAAGAAGCAGAAAACCCCCATGAAGTGGTATTGGTAGGAAATTCAGAGTTAACCAATCGAGTTAAGGAGATTAAGCATGCTTTGGCCCGTTCACAGGGAGATCAAATTCTGGATTTTGAAGGACTTTACCTCTTTCCAGACTCTCAATTGCCCGAGAAGTTCAAAATGCCAAACATCGAGAAGTTTAATGGAACTGGCAACCCTACCAGCCATGTCCACCATGTCATTAACACCCTGAAGCCGATGGGCTTGAACGATGAGCTCATCGCTCAACTATTCCAAAGAATTCTCATTGGAAGTGCTCTTGATTGATTCCTCACTTTGGAGTTTGAACACTATCACACTTGGCCTGAGATCACCAACGCTTTCATTAAGCAATATGCATACAACATTCAAGTTGAGGTAACCACTCGAGATTTGGAAATGACCAAGCAAGAGTCAAATGAGGACTTTGTTACTTTTGTGGCTAGATGGAGGGAAAAGGCTGTCAAGATGAAGAACCGCCCTTCTGAAGAAGATCAAGTGAGGATAGTCGTTAAAAATCTGCAATCCAAGTATCTCAAGCATATCTATACCCAGGCCATCACTGATTTCAAGCGCTTGCATGCTACTGGGCTGCAAATTGAAGAAGGGCTCAAACTGGGACTCATTGGGAAGGAAGAAACTCCTCCACCTAAGAAAGTCTTCTCAACTCGTACATCTAATGCCTCCGTTAACACTCTTAACTCAGCCTTACCACAAGACCCTTTCCAAACTAGCCTATCCCAAAGCTCAAACCGGCCTTGCCGTTACTTTAACCCCCTCTACATGACCCCATCTCAAGCCTTAGCCATTCTAAGCCGTCAAGGGCATCTCAAGCCCTTGAATAACCCACCTCCTCAGCCACCTTATGGTCCAAGCTATGACGCTAATAAATAATGCACTTACCACCAACACCCTGGACATGAGACAGACCGCTGTATGCGTCTTCGTCATGACATCCAAGATCTCATCGACAGTCAAACCATAAAGCCACCCAAACCCAATGTACAAACCAATCCATTCCCTACCCACAATGCTGAACCACCGCCTCAAAGCATCAATCTTATAAACCTCTCCAATAACTCCACATATAATCCTACCCAGTACATCACCCGAACCAAACCATCCATCACCTTTCCCAAAGATGATTATCCTTGTATCTATGCAATTGACGATGGAGATTGGTGGTTGGAAATGGACCAAGCTCTGCCAAGTGATTGGGAAGTTGGGAGGATCAAACTTGCTGATCCTTGGGGCGTTCAAGAAGAGGAGATAGGCCATTTCACCAGAAGTGGAAGAGTATACAAACCTCCCAAACTAAGTGGAGAGGGCTCAACCTCAACACGAGTAATGGAAGAAGAAGAAGAGGACAGTCAAAGGATCGAACCTGAGGAAGATAGAGTGCTAAGACAATTGAAGAAAATCCAAGCTGACATCTCTATCTGGAGATTGCTTATGTCTTCATACGAACATCGCGATTCCTTCTTCAAAACCCTGGGGAAAGCTAAAGTTCCCATCGACATCACCCCTGAAAATTTGGTAAGCCTCATTACAGCATCCAAAGCCCTAAAGCCAACAATAGCCTTCACTGACAAGGACCTACCTTCTGAAGGCCTTGCACACAACAAGCCTCTCTATATTTCTCTCAAGTGCCTCACTAAATGGATCCCATTAGTCCTGGTGGATAACGGGTCCGCTTTGAATGTGTGCCCTCAAAGGACTCTCGACAAGCTAGGAGTTGATACTGTTGATATACGCCCTTCCAGCCAAGGTGTAAGGGGATATGATAATTCAAAGAGGAGAGTGGTTGGGTGTGTTAACCTACCACTAGAAGTGGAGAAGATTAAGAGAGATGTGGAATTCCATGTAATGGACATACCAGCCACCTTCAACCTTTTGCTAGGAAGGCCATGGCTACATGACACTGGGGCAGTACCTTCCACTTTGCATCAAAAGGTCAAGTTTGCAGCAGATGGAAAGGTCATCACCATCCTAGGGGATTCATTAATCCGAACCCATACCAACACCCCTGTACAAGAGGTAGGAACTGAAGAAACTTTCCTTACTGGATTCAGCCTTGAAAAAGCAACTGCTGTGCAAGCTCTGATGGCCGAAAGAAGCTTCTACATAAACGCCCCTGCCATACAAATGATGAAAAAGCATAACTACTGTCCTGGGTTGGGTTTAGGCAAAAGATCACAAGGCATCCCACAAATGATTGGTCCTCCGCATAATCAATACGCCTTTGGTCTTGGTTACACCCCGACAGAAGCCGAGATAGAGAAGAAGAGAAGCATGGAAAAAGCTAAGGCAAGAGGAAGCAGGATCAAAGAAGAGAAACTTATGGTCCCAAAAATACTCAACGGCTGGTTTGTAAGAGAAGGAGAAGACTTCCCATTTTGAGGTTTCGCAGAAACATGGGAAGATGCAACTACTAAACAAAGGTATCCTGGAATGCAAATTTTCTTTGATCAAGAATGGACTGACAGTGATATGGAAGAAGAACCAACAAATCCTCCTTCCGTTACTCCCAAAGATTGGATTGAGGGGCTAGCTGAGTTTGACCTAAAGATTCTGTTTGGCAAAGAAGAGGGTGAAGAAGAGTATAAAACTGCGAAAGGCAAAGGAGCAACTCCTGAGATGCTACTGTAATTGCATGACATAGCAAAAACATTACTTCTATTTCCTGAATCATGCTAGGACATGTTTTGGGCTCCTGTTTGGGCATTTTCTATAACTAAACTTTCATTTTATCTTTTCACTTATGCTTAATGAATGATTCATTCTTCAAAATGCAATAGCTACATACTGCAATCTCTTTCCCACGAAAAAGGAAATTGCGAGGATCAAATTCTTTGTATTGCTAACAAAAGGAAAGAAGGGACAAACCCTGATTACTTAAAACTAGGTATTTGCCAAAACTTAGAAATATGACGCTATTTCCGTGAGAACACTTAGAGTTAGCATGCCTATTACGAAGGTACAAACACAAAAGGGAGATTCAGAAAAATATCTCCATCAAATTCCTTTCCAAAAAAAATATCTATATTCCTTTCAAAAAAAAAAGGAGATTCATGAAAATATCTCCATACAGAAAACCATTGTGAGGAAAAGTACTCGTTGGGTGACCAAACAGCCCGAGCAAAAATAAGAGCAAAGCCTGCTAGGGCAAGAAAACGCAAAAATGCAGCCTAGGCAAAAGTTAAGGCATTCAAAAGCTCACTAGGGACTCAACCTCCATCAGGTAACCTAGGCAAAATCAAGGGCATGCGAGAAGAAAAACCAAGAGTGGAAACCCAACCTCAAAGGTGGTAATCTTGAAACTACGTAAAAGGCATGATTCCCTGATTTGGGATATGTAGGCAATCTCACATTGAGATGTGGCCCAAACATTTGGAAGGAAGAAAAAAACATCAACAGGTTTGTACTCAATGATAGGTATAGCTTACCCTACGTATTGAGCTCACAAAAGATGAGTTAGTCGTTTTTCAAGGGATTGGCAAAGACAAAAGTCACGAGAGTCATTGCTCGTCCTCTCCGACCCAAAAGTCCTCAACACGAGGGACGAGATATCCCAACATCCCATAACTTGGCAAAGAGATTGTGGGGGTAACGAAAGCAAATCAAAGATATGAATTTGGTATTAAGCACAAAAGGAAAGAAATTCCACTTGGCTAAAGGCAAAAGTCCAGCTTCTTTAGGAATTAAGAAGTAGCGGCCGAAGAATAGATTCCTCGGCTGAATAATCAATTCCTCAGCCCATGTTTCAATATGTTACTGTAAAGCTTCCAAACCATAAACATACAAATTTGAAGTATCTCAACGCAATACCTGCCAACACATGCTGAAGTTGCTTCCTAAAAATACAATATCATTATCTGTCTTGGAACCAACAAGTACAGGTACAACAAAAAAGGAAAGCTACTGCCCACGGCCCCTCTTAGGCGCATGACGTGAGGAAGAAGGACGAAACCGCTCAAGAACCTGAATACTAATCCTTTGTCCTTCATCAGCATCTCTAGCTCGGGCACCAGCTCGGGCACCCCCATCATCCGCATCTCCATCACCAGCTCCAGCACCTCCACCAGCAGCCCTAGTGCTCTCACCCTCACTGACTCCAGCACTCTGGGTAACTGACACCGTCGGCATCCGCTCTGCTTCAAGCTGCAAAGAACAGAATGCGGACATTCAGGCTCATACAGAATATGGGATGGAAATAGAAGAAATCAAAGGATACATACCGCAACTATCCGGCTCCGCTGCCGTCGAACCAAGGCCTCTGCGCTCTGAAACGCACGCAGCCACTCTTGAACAATGTCAGCAGGTACCTGTGGAAGAAATAATCATATATGTAGCAAAACATGGAAGCTATAAAGACCAAAGTAAAAGCCCACAATGGTTACCTGCGAAACCCCGGCAGGAAGCACGTAAAGCTGAGTAGCGCATGGGGTCCGCGTGAAATGCTCCTCTTCCCCGTTGGCATTATGGAAAGAAATGAAACTTGGAGCCCGTGGCCAAATAGGAGTGGCAACAGTAGCAGCAGTAGCAGCAGTGGCAGGCTGGGCCAACAAAGCCAAACAGAAGGCTGAATAATCTCCTGCCTGAAGAAAATCTACAGCTAACTGTCTCTCAAAAGTAAGAAGCAGGCCTTCTCCTATCAAAAGATGAGTAGACCTCATACCGGTTGGAGGAGGAAGAGGAACAAGCTGCAACGCCTCAGAGCGTGGGAAGTACTGGCTCGCTAATCTCTCCCCGAGGTACCAAGCTCTCGAGAAAGGCCCCTCCAAGAGGAAGTGCTGGCTGTCTAAAGCCTGAGCAGAGGTCAACTCCAAAGGAGCATCATCGAGTAAGGTCCCCCACGAATCGAAGCACACCTGCAACAAGGACAGATAACGGTGAAGATAGCAAAGTAGAGAAATCACATGGAAATTAAGAGTAGATACAACAATACCTGATCCACCGTCAGACGATCCAAAACTCGCCTCCAAGCCAGCAGATCCATGGCAGGCGACCGTGTCTTCCGAACTCCTTTCAACCAACGTGCTACCCGTGGAACAAACCTAGGCTCTATGTGCCTGGTCGGAGGAGGGAACTGTAACAGATGCTCAAAAGCCCAAAGCTACACGATAAAAGGTAAGCATGAGATGCAGAGATCAAAAGCAATAAAGGAACAATTAAGAAAGCTGGGACAAATACCTCAAGAACGCGGTGGTGCCCACCAAGCGAAAGACTAACACCTCGGGAGCAAGCACTCAAATGACCATACAGTGTGGCCAAAGCAGGAGTTCCCCAGTCAAACTCTGCTATGGTCTCCAAGTCCACCAAAGCAGCTAAGAACTGGAAGTGCACTGAGTTCTCCTTGTTGCAAAATAAGGTCTGGCCAAGGAGGTAGAGAAGGAAAGCTCGCACTAGTTGGGAAAGAGATACCTCTGTCAGAATTCCCGCATGATCAAACTGCTCCCGAAGCCAGGAATAGGTGATATGGCCACTCTCTGACACGGTAGGGGTCTTCCCCAAAAGATAACCAAAAGCACCCTCGCGCTCATGGATCCGTGGGTCAAGCGGAAGAGTATCCCCACCAACTCTCAAACCTGTCAACAGAGCAAAATCACCTGGAGTGATCGTCATCTCTCCAGCCTCCAGAAGGTGAAAGGTGTTAGTGGTATCCCACCACCTCTCCACAAGTGCTGTGGTCAACTCCAGCTCCGCCTTCGGAAGATGGAAGCCCAGTATCAGCCGTTCAAAACCAGCCAAAGCAACTGCATCCTTGGCCCCCTGAGGAAGTCTCTCATACCACTCAAACACCTGTGGACTGCTTCCCCACATGAGCAATTTCTCATTTGCCTGCAAGATTTGAGAAGAAATCAATACAAATTACAAACAATGCCTAAACAGGGGGCAATTATTGAGAACTTATTTTCAATTCCAAAAATCAATTACAGCTACGCAAATTCTAATGCAAACGAGAATATTTACAGGAAAAATTTACCTTCCGGTTGGTGGAACCGAAATGCTGCTCCGGCTCCCTGCACAAAACCTCAAAAGAAGAATCACTGAGGGGAGGACGGTATCGCAACAAACCACCACCCCCGATAATGTGAACCAAAGGGGCATATGTGGCAGCCTCAAACGGCGGCAAGGTATCGCTACCCACATCAGAAGCAGTCTCTAACTCGGCGTTGGGAGGGTTCGGTTGCGAAGAACTCCCCCCGACCGTGGGTGTGCGGCGGGCGGAACGAAGAATGCGGGTACTCGAAACCCCGCCCAAAATCGTGGCCTCAACGGCCGGAGCCTTACCTGAATCTCTCGGAATGGCAGTAGAAGACGAGGGGGCACCAGTAGTGGTGTCGACTGGAGGAGGAGGTGAAAAAGCCATGGTAGCCAAGAAAAGAGGCGGTCGGAGTGATGATGATCACGAGGAACGACGGCGACGGCGGTGGTCGAGGGAGGTGGAGTAGCTTCGGTCGAACGAGAGGTCTCGACAGAAAGGATGAGGAAAAAGATTGAATGAGCCGTGAAATCGATCGAACTCAACTTAAATTGATTTTCTGACTTTTGACTTTCTCACGGTCGAAACATCGATATCTCGGCTGCCAAATCCATTACTCGGCCGAAGGATCAATCTCTCGGCCCCTTAATCGATTCCCCTCAGCAGCACTGGAACTTGCCCAGGGCACTAACTCAAGCTATTATGAAATTTTGGGTCCATGACCAACAAAACGAATGATCAAATCAGCCTTGGGGGCATACCCAAGCACAAGGAAGCTTTCCCCTCACTAAACATAGAAAATTCACATCTGCTAGCCACTTGATCACCCAGGATTGTCAAAATCCAAGCTCCGGCCTCACTATCACGTGCAATACCAATAGCTGAAAACTCACTATCTAGCCATTCAGTGGCCTTGAGCTTACCAAGCATCATATCCATTAGCCATTCCACAGGCTCCACCCCCCATATTCGACCATTTCAGCGGCTCCACACCCGTACCAATCATTTCAGGGGCTCCATGCCCATATATATCAAACTTAACAGGCTCCACGCCTATCATCTCAGTAGCTCTAAGCTCGCCATTATCTCAGCAGCTCCAAGCTCACCATTATTTCAATTGGCTCCATGCCGTAACCACTTCAACTGGCTCCATGCCATAACAACAATCCTCAGCAGGCTCTACGCCACCCCAATCAAGATATCAAGGCAATTCTCAAGCTCTACGCTTGAATGCTCAAAATCCAACATTTTGAATGCTCGAAGCTCTTCAAATGCCCAGCCACTGTGTACTGAATGCTCAAGTTCTACACTTGAATGCTCAAGCTCCATGCTTGGATGCCCAGCCACTGTGTACTGGACGCTCAAAGTCTGTACTTTGAATGCTCGGATTCTGCCGTCCGAATGCTCGAGCTCTACGCTCTGAATGTTCAAGTCCAGAACTTGATAGAAGCTCTAAGTTTAAATCAAACACACACGCACGGGCCCGTGCACATATTGCATCACCATATCTATTCACGTCTAGCCACCATCATCATATACACACTCTGCATATCTCTCTTATTCATGAAACAGGTCAATCCTGCAATCAATCGGCCCTGCGCCTCGATTTTATTGATCGGTCCAGAACCTCGATCCTTTGGCTTCACGCCAAAATTTATGATGAGAAAGCTCCGCGCACAGACCATCAGAGTACAACTGGCTCTATGCCTCGGTTCAATCACGTCAAGCTCAAAGCTCTGACTTTTCGAGTTCTCGCCTCCATAAGGCAAAGCTCCTTGAACTATCAACTGGCTCCGAGCCTCAGTTCCATCAAAACTACAAAACCTCAGGCCCTTGCCTTGTGATCAGAAACCAGCTCCGCACTTCAATTCTATCTCTCCAGGCTTCCGCCTTACGATCAACACCAGCTCCGCGCTTCGGTTTCCTCAAAAGCTCTACCGGCTCCGTGCTTCGGTTCTTTCATTCCAATGCTCCGTGCTCCAGTTACTGGCCCTGTGCCCCCTATATCTCAAGAAATGGTGTCCAACTTGTCTCCGAAAGATGGCTTGGGTTCCACCCTATATCTCAAAACCAGGCGTCCAATTCATCCCGAACAGATGGCTTGGATTCCCCACCATTACATCAATTCCTTCCAGCTCATTTGCAAGGATAAGTTACTCTACCGAGTTTTCCCCAGTCAAAGTCAGGATGATCAAGAAAAGCAAACACACCCGCTGTGTATTGATCTACCCCAAAATACTAAGGACGCTTTCCGCAAGGGTATCCCCGGCAGCCCCGCGCTCCTTCAACTACTCTCCGCCAAAATCCTGGCTCAGCCTAGGTACGTCGCACTATGATTTTTAAAGCCCGAAGGTACGTCTTCTGTATCTAATCCTCCAAACTTTTTCTTTTCTTATTGCCCCCGAACTACGGTTGGTCTGAATTTCCCCTGCAGAATATGGAGGCAGCCTCCCGGCCCGACCATAATAAAAACCTTTATCGAAAACACTTGGAATAGTGGTTGGACCAAATTGAGTTGTTTTTACAGCTTTGACTTTTACTCAAACACGTCTCGCGATCCGTATGAGCTCAGTCAAAGAGGGGCATCTATAGACACCCCAATTTGGCCTAACGATTATTTCAGGTCCCACCTTGGGGACCATACCGATGATGAAATGGATACGATGATTGCTGATTGCTTTCTTGAGAACCTTAGGACTTTCGGTAAGAACTTTGAGCCATTTAGAGGATCCAATTCTGAGCCAAACAGCCTTTCAGACAGAAATACAGAATCCTAGGAGAATCCATCTGCCGGTCGTAACATTGATCTCACGGCCTTAACATCTTTTCCTTACCCGAACAATCTGTTGCACCAAAAATCTCCCTGAGAAATCCATCCCACGGCCGCAGGATCCATACCTCGGCCGCTCAATCCATATCTCAGCCACCAAATCCTTTCTACGGCCGCTAGATTATTCTTTTTCCCGACTCTGGAATGTTCTGTCGATTGTTTGATCCGACTGCACTACCTCTCCGATGCGTTCGGGCCACGTTCAGGCATCACAACGAAGAGTTGGAATTGCATTGCAATTGCAATTGCAATCATGCGATTTGATTGGACCGAGTGAGTCATCCCTTTGCCTATATAAAGGGGTCTTTGGACTCCGAAAATACAACAACAAAATTCATAAGATTCACACCCTCTCAAGCCACGATATTCTGCTAAAATACTCTCTCAAACCCTCTCTACAAAAGCCCTAACCACCCGAAGGCAGCCACCTATCCGGCGATCAAACCCTGAAGTCTCAAACCCTAACCCTAGGGTTTCTCAAAGAAGCAATCAGTTAATCCCGATCAAATCCGAAGCAATCAAGCTACTGAGGGATCAAGGTGGTGAGGCCCAGGGGCCTCTGAATCGATTTATTTATCATTTTTGTGCTTAATCATAGTGTTTTGGTAATCCGTTAACTTTGCTGTCTGGTGTGAGGAAGAACATCGACCGGGGCTTCGATCCCTCGACCGATACATATAAACCAGGAGGATCCCTCGGCCGTGACATCAATTCACCGGCCGCGGGATCCATTTCCCTGGGATAGCTTTGTTTGCTTTCTGTCCTCTGATGCATGTTTTACTTTTCATCTCGGCTCACCTTATTTATTGTTTAAAGGCATGAAAACAAACTATGTTTTTAGAGTTAAATAAAGCGTCTGTATGTCTTATGTTGAATGATTATGGGCTAGCCTCACGGCTAGGCAGAAAGGGGTCCCCTTACTGTACCTTTGGTTTCCGTATCCAGAATCTCTATCTCTTTTCCTAGTTTTAATAAACTGGGTGGCGACTCTGTTTTGATGATAACCGCTATCATGTGGCGATGTTCCTAGCCATGGGAATGTCCATCATCTTGGTTTATGAAGCAAGAAACCAAAGGAGGAAACAAACAATATCAAACTGTATGGCGATGCCCCGTCCGGGAGGTGTCTACAGTACTTCATCATCCTGGGGTCCCTAGCTTCGTAGTCCCCCAACACCTGGTTGACAATTAGTTGGGAATCATAATAAATAGCCAAATCGTCGACTTTCATTGCGATAGCCAAAGTAGACTAGCAAGGAGGGCTTCGTATTCTGCTTCGTTGTTGGTGGCAGGGAAGTCTATGCTAATAAAGCTCTCATGAAGTGTCCCACAAGGGGAGACCAATACAACACCCGCACCCGCGCCGTTGCTATTGGAGGCACCATCGACTTGAAGTCGCCAAGTGTCTCCTTAAAAAAGGAGCCAAGGTGTCGTACCTGCCTTGGGTTCGGCGACAAATTCCAGTTGGGAAGGTTTGTTGAACTATACAATATCATTGGGAGTTAGTTCCGCGATGAAGTCGGCGAGAACTTGTCCTTTGAGTGCTGTCCGAGGCTCAAAGCAGATGTCGAAATTTGCAAGTTCGACGGCCCACTTGGAAACACGATTGGAGAGTTGGCCTTACGAAAGAGAGCTTTGAGAGGGTACTCCGTCAAAACAGAGATTGTGTGGGATTGGAAGTAGGGTAGTAGCTTCCGTGCTGCTGAGACAAGAGCGAGAGCTAACTTCTCCGGGGTGAGGTAGCGCGTTTGCGCTAGTAGGAGTGTTTTGTTGGTGAAGTAGATAGGATGTCCTCTACTCCATTTCGTCGGACCAATGCTGAGCCGACCGCGTGGGCAGAGACGGCTAGGTACAAATAGAGAGTCTCAAACTCCTTGGGCTTTACCATTAGTGGTGCCGAGCTTAGATATACTTTGAGTTCGGCTAGCGCTGCATCGCAATCTGGCGTCCAATCAAAGCTTCGCCGGCTCTTTCCCTTCAGGGCGTGAAAGAAGGCATGGCATTTGTCGGATGACTTGCTAATGAAGCGGTTGAGGGCAGCTGCCATGCCGGTGAGCTTCTGTGCTTCCTTGATTGTGCGTGGTGGCCGTAAGTCTGCCACTGCCTTTCTAATATGGCATAGTTTGTTCATCCTAGTTCATGGCATGTTTGTGCGTAGATTGCATATGTACTCAAATTTGAAGGGATGGCTTCGGATTCTTGCCTAGTTGTAGTAGTTGAGCATAGTTTTTGTGTCTTGAATTTTAGGAGGTTGCATAGCTTAGTTAAATAAGTTTTGCTTTAGTTTGCTAGGGACTAGCAAAGTTCAAGTTGGGGGGTGTGATACGCACCCAATAATACATATTCTTGGTGCTTAAGTCCTCTAGTACATTGGGTTTGTACATATATGTTGTCGCTTTTATGCGATGTTGCACGTGAGGTAGGTTTTTGTGTGTTTCAGGTAATTCATATAAATAAGGCGCGTTTGAATGCCAAGTGTGGGCAGCATGCCCTGGAATTTCCGGATTCCAAAGCGCAAGGGCCCGTAATCGAGGGAGCGCGAGCGGAGAAGCAGGCGCTCGCAAAAACACAGAGTCGCTACTCGGGTTTGAAGGTCCGACACCCAAGGAACCGTATTTCGAACCACCTGCCGCGCTGTTTGTTTGATTTGAAAAAGTGAAGGAAACCAGTCCGTCATAACCATATCTGGGTTCGGGAGCCAGGTTACGAGAGGGGAAGGGTTTTAAGGCACCCCTCTCGCCCAATCCGGAGATCGGTCTCTACTAAGGCATTTTGAAAACATTGTGTTTCTTCTTCTTCTTTAACCAATTTTTAAGCCAATTAGGGCGGGGGAACAGTTAATCGGGGATTAAAACTGTAACATGTTTGCAAGATGTGTTATATCCGAGCATGGATGGATGGAATACTATGAAAAATGGGATAAAAACCCAACCCTCTGGTTAGAACAACAAAACACTGCACAAGGTTTAGGCATGCCAACACCATGGCCAACTTTGCATGCATGGATCTATGTGCATGCAAAGAACCATCGCGCAACAATTCTAAACCCTCGCGCGCGTGTTTGTTCCCACCACAGGTTGAATTTTATCCCCTTCTGGGCTCTGGAAGGACCAGTGCTCACCCGACAAACCAAGCAGTTTTATATGTACCGGAATGTAAATAGTTATTACAAACAGAGCGAATAGAATTGAAACACAACCCCTAAACAGTGGGGGTGAATAAACAGGGGGCTAGGCCCTAGTTGCCATGCAAGGGCAGCCACTGGAAGTCAGAGAAGCATCGCGCGAGGATTGAGAACCCACGCGCGAGAGTTCTGTCTGGACTTCCAGGAATTGCTTTGCATGCTTGGGGTTCTGAAACATACTCAGAAACATCCCAAAGGCATTCCAAACCAAGTAACACAGCAAAATAAACTAAACTATGGATTTTAGCATGCATCACAGTGAAAGTATGCTTAAAAACAGTAAAAACAATATATGAAACTCAAAGGCCAACATCCCCTTCCCCACGTGGTTTATTCTCACACTGACAGAAATGTCGCGCGAGTATGGAGAACCATCGCGCGAGGGTTTGTTGTCCACGGTTTCTTGTAACTTTGCTTTTTTTATTGGCCAAAAATCAGGGTCGTTACACTGCCAGCCCCCTCAGGGATCAGAACAGAAAGCAGAACAAAGGTAAGCTATACCTTTGGTTCCTTTGAGTTTGAATGGTGTTTGAGCTTTGAGTTGAATTGAGGTTGAACAAGGTGATAGAGCTTGGAAAATAAGTGTATGAAGGTGGCTAGAGTGGTGAAATACCAAGTGTATTAAAGGTTGTGTAGCCTTTTGAACTTGAACCTTGGTACTTTCTTCTTTTTTTTTCTCTTGAACCCAAGATTGTTAACCCTTTTTCTTTTTGGAACCCTTTAAATGGAAGCACCATGGGGGTATTTATAGGAGGAGTGGTGGAAATGGTGTATGGAGGAGAAAGAACCAACCAATTTGGCTTGGTGGCCAAATTGCCACTTATGGAAAGCTTGCAAGAAAAGAAGCCCCACGAGGTCTGGCTGAAGATTACTTGGTGATTAAACTGCCCAGCCTGAAAAAGGTGAAAAGGACAGAGAGAACCCTCGCGATGGTTTGGAATTGTTGCGCGAGGTTCTCCTTGCACGCGATGGTCAACGGTCAACAATTTGACTGTTGACCACACCTGGAAGCTTGACCCTCGCGCGATGGTTCTAAACCTCGCGCGACAATTGGTTTGGCTTTTGATGTGGCTTAGGCTAGGCTAGGTTCAAGGGTTCTTCAAACACTCAAAGCTCAAACACTCGACATTCCCGAAGTGTTCTTGATCCGCTTCATCATCGGGAATCAAAACCGTAAATAAGCTAACCTGAAAGCCGGATTGGGGTGTCTACGTAGCCCTCTTTGACGGCACTTGGAGCACCATTGACTTGGTACAAGTAACGCCAAAGAATTCTAGACACCCTCAAGGCAATCCAGAGCGGAACATGGTAAAGTAGACAAGCATACTTACATAACTGATCGGTTGAATGGACGGACGGACCGTCGCGCTCGGGATGGAAGTAGAAGTGGACGAGGGTATCGCCGCTGTTGATCAAATTTGGACGGGACCGGCCGTCGTTGCTGGGATCAAGCTATCCTCGGCACAAAGTATTCCAACAAACACGGGTAGGTCGTGGTCGCAGTTGAATTCCATCCGCTGGGGAATCGAGCCAATCTCCTTATCAAAGACCATCCGAGATAGAGCAATAAGCCTGGCTAGAAGATGCACTTGCGGCTAGATCGAGGGTAATTGTCGTTCGACAGGCCAAAACGGACTCTCCGGGGAACAAACAATTGCGGATGAACAGACCATTGGACGATAACTGATCGCCGTTGTGGCTGAATGCGACGATACAATGATCGCCATCGATGGATTTGACAGAACTGGCTGCCATGAAGGCGGACGGGAAGATCAATGTCTTGATTGATCAAACCGCGAACTTTGACAGACCGCCGTGAATGCGGACGGAAAGATCAATGTCGATTGATCAAACCGGGAACTTTGACAGATCGGCCGTCGTGAATGCGACGGAAAGATCAATGTGCTGATTGATCAAACCGCTGAGGAACTTTGACAGGATCGGCCGCGTGAATGCTGACGGAAAGATCAATGTGCTGATTGATCAAACCGCTGGGAACTTTGACAGGACCGGCCGGAATGCGGACGGGAAGATCAATGTGCTGATTGATCAAACCGCTGAGGAACTTTGACAAGACCGCTATCGTGAATGCGGACGGAAAGATCAATGTGCCAGATTGATCAAACCGGGGAACTTTGACAGACCGCCGTCGTGAATGCGACGGGAAGATCAATGTGCCGATTGATCAAACCGGCTGGGAACTTTGACAGGACCGGCTGCCGTGAATGCGGACGGGAAGATCAATGTGCCGAATGATCAAACCGTTGAGAACTTTGACAGACCGGTCGTTGAAACGGCTCCGCAGATAGCATCCTTTGGTTTACGAACCGAGAATTGAACAGGAGATTTCCATCGCATCTGCCTGACCAATGATAACAAAACCGCAGGAGATTGCATCGCATCCAACGGCAAATCAAATCGAGAGTTAGGGAGATTTCCATCGCATCCACTAACCAACGATAACAAAACCGCAGGAGATTGCATCGCATCCTTCGGCAAACCAAATCGAGAGTTAGGGAGATTTCCATCGCATCCACTAACCAACGATAACAAAACCGCAGGAGATTGCATCGCATCCTTCGGCAAACCAAATCGAGAGTTAGGGAGATTTCCATCCCATCCACTAACCAACGATAACAAAACCGCAGGAGATTGCATCGCATCCTTCGGCAAACCAAATCGAGAGTTAGGGAGATTTCCATCGCATCCACTAACCAACGATAACAAAACCGCAGGAGATTGCATCGCATCCTTCGGCAAACCAAATCGTATGACGGCAACCATGCTGGCCATCTTCCTGCTTGCAACATTTAATATACACAATATGCAATGATGTATACGAAAGTGAAAATGCAGATGCAAGTTAAGGGTGGCTCCTAGGAGGACAACGACGCCTAAGGACTACCACTGAGCCTCATTATTGTACTGTCAGTTACTTCTGAGATGCGCACCCAGATAGATAGACTCTGAACGGGCTGGCATGCCCCAGTTGACGAATTGTGCTTGTGTGCCCCTTCTTTGACGCCTGGGCAAATGTGCCAGACACATATGCTTTGCTTGGCCTTGGGCTGACGTGCCCTTGCTGCTTATGAGATTTTCACAGCTTGTGGATTACAGGAGCTAGGGTAGCACATGTAAAAATTGCACTTTCTAGCCGCTAATATCTAATTTGCATTGACAAGTGACCTGAATTGACACACAGACATGCGCACATGTACAGACTCGCCTAACTCAAATGAAAAGGGAGAAAGAGCCCCAGGGTACAATGCGAACCCTTAGACACACAGAACACAATGAAATTTTGGGCATTAAGCGGCCAAAACTCACAACATTCCTTAGATAGGTGAAACTGACACTTACGAAAGTGCAAAAGGTACAAAGACCTGTACAAACAAAATTGAGAAAAGCATCTCAACATGACAATTGATTGAAAAACTGGAAAAATGTCGCAAAGATGGACATAAGACGCATATGATGACTCATATAGGCCCGGACTGAAACCGACACCCCCATGCAGTCACATTAACTCCATATGACTTGCATGGTATGACAAGACTCGGCAAAAGCCCTTGGAACGTCATTCGAGGGCAGTAGCATGCTATCGCTAGAATTGAAAAAGCACGCACAGGACTGAGACCAACGCGAATCACTTTGAACAAATGCGCGTGACTATAAGCTATCCGCGAGGCTGCAGCTGCTCATACCAGACCTCGCTGAACTTAGAATAAACTGTGAGCCATTTAGGCTTCTAGCATTTCGTTCTGTTTTTGATGCTTCAAATATTTTTAAGGCTTTATGCTCAGCCCGTAATAGAAATAGCAGTTTGCAATAAAATTGAAAGACAAAGGTTTTCCCCCTTCTGGTTCCTCCAATTCAGCTTGATCTGACCTTTGATCCTCTTCGACCTTTGATGTGTACCAAAATGTCAACCATGGATCCACTTTGATAGAGTGTGACCGAGTCTCAATGAGAAACTGCCTACGTATCCCAAGCTAGGGAATCAGGTCAAAACGTAGTTCAGGCTAAGGTTCACTCGTGTGTTTACCTCTCCTTTTACGCTCTAACTTTTGCCTAGTACCGCCCATTCGGGTCTTCGGTCTAGCGAGCTTTCAAATATTGCCTATTTACTTTTGCCTAGACCCCCTTCATAGGTTTTCGGGCTAGCAGGCTTTCAAATATTGCCTATTACTTTTGCCTGGGTTTTCAGCCCAACGAGCTTCTCTCAGGGAAAAGTTGCTTTTGAATTGATCCAGGTTGACCATGGTATTGAATTTGTTGCTGTCGAGGTCGACGATCTTTGACCACAGCCCCAAATAGAATGACTTTGATAATGCAAGGTCCAGCGCACTTCGGTTGGAAATGCCTCGCTCCGGGCCATGTTTATACTTTCTCATTTGTACTTGACGAAACGTCACTGGTGCTGTTTTTAAACATAATGAGAGGCCCAAAGCCTTCCGAGCTTCTACTTTCTGGCTTGGCACCCGGTAGCAGGGGATTTGATACTTTTGTTTCTCAAGATCAACGCCAGCTGCGTCTTTTGTGAGACCACGCCAAGACGTCGATGAATTCTTGAGCCTGTTTGACCGGGCGCAATGCTCCTCTGGGAATAGCTTTGAACCAATGGAACCATTGGGAGGTTATCTTTGTCTTTCAAGTTTGTTAAAATTACTTTTTCTTTTAATAGGCTGAGCACGCCTTTTGTCTTCCCTTTCGGCGAGGGAACACATTTCCTTGGGATGATCCCATCAAAATCTATCCTTTCGTCGTCAGGGTCGACACAATTTATATAAAAGCCAGCGAAGTACTTAGAAGCAAGATAATGCATATCATAAAACCCACGGGGTTTGCCAAGTACAGCAGACTCGAAATTGGAAACAAAAGCTACGACGTGGAGGGCCAAGAGGCACAACCTCCGACTCAGAGCTAGACTTTAGACAAATGCAAAAGACTCTGTGTCAGACTCAGACATAACGCCAATGCAAACTAGACGCGGTTTTTAAAACGCAATATTTAAAAAGCTACCATAGTTTTCCACAAAAGAGGTAGAATACAGAGGATGTCAGGCCCAAGCAACAGCACTTCGGCTTTTTCAGCTTCTTCAACCAAACCTACTCGATGCTCCTTTGATCAATGGACCTCAGCCAGTCAGTCTTCTCATTTGTAAGCCCCTCATCATTGTCAATCTTGGTGCTGGCAGAGACAGTCCCAAGTGCACAAACAGCAGCCAATAGGCTATCCTCAGGCTCGGACGAGATGGGTACAATCGGCTTGGAGCTCGGGTTGATTTGAGTAGAGGTGGGGTTGATTTGAATGGAGATAGTGGATGTCTGACCAATTTGCGAGCCAGAGTTGAGCTGAGGAAGGCATTTGGAAACAGTATCGACTTTTGATGGAGATGGGGCTGGGATGATGCCACAGTCGATAAGATCTTGAATGGCATGTCGAAGCCGAAAGCATGCATTGGTAGAATGACCAGGCATTTGATGGTAGGTGCAATAGAGGTTATATTTGAAGTTGGCAGAGGGATTCTTGGGTAATGAAGTTGGATTGAGAGGTTTGATGGAACCAGCATCAAGGAGCTTCTCATAAACCGAAGCCAAAGGTGCAGTGAAGCATGAGAAAGTCCTTGGTGAGTTCCGGCGAGTGAATTGAGAATTCAAAGTAGGACCCTTGTTTGCTTTGCAGTTGCAACACATGTCCTCATCAATAGGATGCATTCTTTTGCCTTCAGGGTAGAAATCACCACAAAGCGTGTCTTCCCCTTCGACAATGGTTGTGAATAAGGACCCAACATCCTCCTTTGGGTAGGTCCTGGCCTCATGGAACTCAGCCAGGTCTTTGAACATGTCTCCTGAGCACAGCTTGATTCCGACCGTTGGAGGGTGGTAAGCTTGAGAAGGTTCTTTGATTAGCCCCATATCTGACTGCTGGGCTGTGGAGGTAAAGAGGCCAACGAGTCCCTGGACCATAATCATTTGTTTGTCCATCTTGTGACCTAATTCGTCTACAGCTTTCTTGAGCTCAGCCAGCTCCATTTGTGCTGCCATTCTGGATTGATGAATGAGGAAGGTGATATGATCTTGGAAGCGAAGGTGTAACAGCCCCAACAGACTCTCCCAAGTAGGTTTGGCTCTTCTTTTCAGTACTCTCTTGCTCGGTGCAAAAGCTTTGAACTAGACAGTAAAGTAAGTGAAAGCTCAGTGGCATTCCTGCAGCAATTGGAATGCAATGCACACATCGCTATCGGTGTCAACCCTAGACTCTAGAACTAGAGACGAGTCTGTCTCATGATGTTCGAACACTGCCAAAATCCTCAGATTTCTTTTCGAGGGTGTATCCTTTAAATAAATCAAGCTGATCCTAAGAGATGTCAAAACAGACTAAGTCTTCGACTAGTCCCTTTTGAAGATTCGACTTTGAACTTGGAACAACTCGGGATTGATGGCGTGACACCTTTACCGGGGTGGCTTCAGCGACAACGCGCGTTAGCCGGGGCGGTATACGTGCTGCGCACGATAACCAAAATGACATCAATATCACGACATCAATACTTTGTGGTTCCTTGTCTTTGGTTGAATCTTCAACCGGGCATGAGCCAAGGATTTAATAAGGTTTGATTTCCCAAAGTCTCGCTGATCTAGGGACTTGAAAAATTAACAACATGCACCATCGAGATGCACGACTCTTCATCGGGTCTAGCAGCGTCCAAATTAGCATAAGACAGACTCGAAAGCGAGAGACAACCTAGAAGCCGCCCTAAACATGCTCTTATGCAAAACGACATGTATGTATGTACAGTTCCAGAGACGAGTTTGCCTCACGAATTTCAGACGTTGCCAGAATCCTCAGAATTCTTTTCGGCGATGTGTCCCCATGTAGATCGACAGATCCTAAGAGATGTCAAAATAGACTAAATCTTCGTCTAGTCCCTTTTGAAGATTCAATTTTGAATTAGAAACAGCTTGGCATTGATGACATGGCACCTTAACCTGGAACAACGTGGTGTATAGTGACAACGCACTTCAACCTGGGTGGCGCCAGTGACACAGCATCAATACTTTGTTGTTCCTTATTGTCGGTTGAATCCTCAATCAGGCATGAGCCGAGGATTTAGCAAATTTTGATTTCTCAAAGTATCATTGAACTAAGGACTTTGTGATTCATAACGAACATTCGACAGAATGAACGACTCCTCATCGGGTCCAACAACGTCTCAGACAGCGTAAGCCAAACTTGAAAGAAAGAACTGCCCTAAGCATGCTCCTATGCAAAATGACATGTATGTACAGTGCATGCGATAGGGAAAGCAGTAACACGTAGACAGTATATGGGGTTAGATGCAAATAGATCCTACCCTGCAGGTACCTGTCTTAGTTTGGAAAGTTCTAATGCTTTGTATATGCAAAGGCCGGTTTTGGTTCGTAACGGGTTCCTCGGACTAGGGCCACAAATATACCTCCCGTTGCCCGCGATTCGCAGAGCAACAGTCAAACGGTAGCATGACCCATCATCGTCGAAGGTTGTTGGTCATTCGGGGTCCCCGGGCTCCGGTAAACCGTGCCGGATTGCCAAAACGATCCAACGAGGCTTATCCCACATCGATGCAAATGAAATGCTAGATATTGATAAAAAAGAAGAAGAATCACAATTTTGCAAAATGCCTTTTCAAATTTGGCTCACTTTATTTAGTCCATCTTTAAAGGAAACTACGCAAGTGAACAATCGAAAAAGTCCCAGATTAGATTGGCCGGACCCGAGGTTCTGTTAAATCACCATTCCAACCTTCTGCAGGCGAAGCTCACCGCTTTGACAGACTTTTAAGGAATTGTTCACAAGTGTATTAAACTCTAAATATACGGATTAATATCGGTTCGATTATCCCCAGCAGAGTCGCTGTGGGCAGGATGCCCTGGAATTTCCGGATTCCAAAGCGCAAGGGCCCGTGTCGAGGAGCGCGAGCGAGAAGCGCTCGGAATATAGAGTCGCCATTCGGCTTTGAAGGTCCGACACCCAAGGAACCGTATTTAGAAGCATTGCCACGCTTGTTTGATTTGAAAAAGTGAAGGAAACCAACCGTCATAACCATATCTGGTTCGGGAGCCAGGTTACGAGAGGAAGGGTTTTAAGGCACCCTCTCGCCCAATCCGAGATCGGTCTCTACTAAGGCATTTTGAAAACATTGTGATTCTTCTTCTTCTTTAACCAATTTTTAAGCCAATTAGGGCGGGGGAACAGTTAATCGGGGATTAAAACTGTAACATGTTTGCAAGATGTGTTATATCCGAGCATGGATGGATGGAATACTATGAAAAATGGGATAAAAACCCAACCCTCTGGTTAGAACAACAAAACACTGCACAAGGTTTAGGCATGCCAACACCATGGCCAACTTTGCATGCATGGATCTATGTGCATGCAAAGAACCATCGCGCAACAATTCTAAACCCTCGCGCGCGTGTTTGTTCCCACCACAGGTTGAATTTTATCCCCTTCTGGGCTCTGGAAGGACCAGTGCTCACCCAGGGGGCAAACCAAGCAGTTTTATATGTACTGGAATGTAAATAATTATTACAAACAGAGTGAATGGAATTGAAACACAACCCCTAAACAGTGAGGGTGAATAAACAGGGGGCTAGGCCCTAGTTGCCATGCAAGGGCAGCCACTGGAAGTCAGAGAAGCATCGCGCGAGGATTGAGAACCCACG
This sequence comes from Rhododendron molle, assembly GCA_025413875.1. NCBI lineage: Eukaryota > Viridiplantae > Streptophyta > Magnoliopsida > Ericales > Ericaceae > Rhododendron > Rhododendron molle. Next base: position 49,764,776 of record CM046391.1, read on the forward strand.
CGCGAGGGTTCTGTCTGGACTTCCAGGAATTGCTTTGCATGCTTGGGGTTCTGAAACATACTCAGAAACATCCCAAAGGCATTCCAAACCAAGTAACACAGCAAAATAAACTAAACTATGGATTTTAGCATGCATCACAGTGAAAGTATGCTTAAAAACAGTAAAAACAATATATGAAACTCAAAGGCCAACGTCCCCTTCCCCACGTGGTTTATTCTCACACTGACAGAAATGTCGCGCGAGTATGGAGAACCATCGCGCGAGGGTTTGTTGTCCACGGTTTCTTGTAACTTTGCTGGTTTTAGGGCCAGGACTGGTATTGATTACCAGCCTTGGCCCTGCCAGCCCCCTCAGGGATCAGAACAGAGAGCAGAACAAAGGTAAGCTATACCTTTGGTTCCTTTGAGTTTGAATGGTGTTTGAGCTTTGAATTGAATTGAGGTTGAACAAGGTGATAGAGCTTGGAAAATAAGTGTATGAAGGTGGCTAGAGTGGTGAAATACCAAGTGTATTAAAGGTTGTGTAGCCTTTTGAACTTGAACCTTGGTACTTTCTTCTTTTTTTTTCTCATGAACCCAAGATTGTTAACCCTTTTTTTTGGAACCCTTTAAATGGAAGCACCATGGGGGTATTTATAGGAGGAGTGGTGGAAATGGTGTATGGAGGAGAAAGAACCAACCAATTTGGCTTGGTGGCCAAATTGCCACTTATGGAAAGCTTGCAAGGAGAGAAGCCCAGTCCACGAGGTCTGGCTGAAGATTACTTGGTGATTAAACTGCCCAGCTGAAAAACGTGAAAAGGACAGGAGAGAACCCTCGCGCGATGGTTTGGAATTGTTGCGCGAGGGTTCTCCCTTGCACGCGATGGTCAACGGTCAACAATTTGACTGTTGACCACACCTGGCAACTTGACCCTCGCGCGATGGTTCTAAACCCTCGCGCGACAATTGGTTTGGCTTTTTGATGTGGCTTAGGCTAGGCTAGGTTCAAGGGTTCTTCAAACACTCAAAGCTCAAACACTCGACATTCCCGAAGTGTTCTTGATCCGTTTCATCATCGGGGAATCAAAAACCGTAAATAAGCTAATCTGAAAGCCAGATTGGGGTGTCTACACCAAGGAATGCTCCGGGTGCAACCAAGTGCTCAAGGCCATGTGCCACCATGTTGTGGTGCCCGAAGAGTCATGAAAAGATGGTTTGGATGTTGCTCGGGTCGCCCAAGGGTCAAGGGAATTGAAGAAGAAGTGAGGATTTTACCAAAGCTACTTATCTTCCGACTAGCTGAGGGTAGAATCGTCATAACTTTTGATGTACAAAGTAGTTTTGATCCAAACCACTTGGGTTAGAAAGTAGACTCGACGAGCTTTTTAACGGTCCAAAGAACACCTAAATGCGAGTTCGGGAGTGTCCAGATCGAGCCCGCGAAGTTTGGAAAAAAATCTGTCAAGCGGGTACTGGTACTTGGATTTGGGGTACCGGTACCCACTCTCCAGAAATCCAATTTTTGAAGCCAAATGGAGCCCGGTACCGGTACTTGAATTTTGAGGTACCGGTACTGCCTGCAGGAAATATCCACGTTTTTTGCTACTTTTCCAACCTTCCATTTATGAAAAGTTTCCACTTGTGGAATGTTTTTGGGATATTTGGGGGACTTTTTGGTCCTTTAAAGCTTAACTTTAGATCTCTATAAATAGGTTTGTATGCCATTTATGGAGATATGGGCCATTAATTAGATTTAGGCCTAAGTCTTTTTCTTGCTTTCTAGGAACTCCATTGTCTTCTTCAAGCTTTCTTAGTTAGTTTCTTCAAGAACTCAAGTAAGTTTAAGTGTTTTGATGTTTTCTCAAGTATTAATATTGTAGCTACTAGTAGGATCTTATATAAATCAAGTTTATTTTCGTTTTCATCGGTTAATCATGTTTACCTTTCCAAGCATAATTTCTAGTCTTTTCAATATGTGAGAGTAGTTGATTAGGCTTGGCATCGGGGTGAATAACACCTCGTGACTTATGTTTATCTTGCCTTTCTCAACTAAATACTTGAGGTTTGGTATGGAAAATGTGAAGGGTTCACCTTTTGTGTAACAAAACTTGCCGATGTTAATCTCCGGTGATCATGTACTTGCTTACATGCTTTCGGAGCGATGTCTCGGTTCGTGTTTGCCAAAAAAACGAAAAAGCTCACTTGTTTTCCATACTACCTTTCTAGTCTTTAATGGTTTCATAGCTAAATATTTCGGTTGATAGCTTAAGCCGTGCGATTCAACTTTGTTTTCGTTGAGAATGGTTAGTTGGCTAAAGTTACGGGCGTTAATAACTCTAATGCCTTGCCGCCTTTAATTCCTAGTTAAAACTCATTTTCTAGTCTTTTATAAGAGTGTTTACCACCGTTTAAAGCAAAACCAAGTTGGCCGTCTTAAACGCCGAAAACCTTGTATAAAGTCTACCATTCGATTAAGCTATATTCGAGCTCCCTGTGGATCGACTCGGACTTTCTCGCTATACTATGCAAATGGTTAGTCATAGTCCAGTTTATAAATAATTGAATTTGACGGCCGTTTGGTAAATTTCAACGACTACCAAATGGGCGCATCAGATCCCTCGCCTAGTCTCCAGATGGCCAAGAAATTTCCCCGCACTTACGCCGAATGCACACTTTTCTGGGTTCAGGCGAAGTTTGTGTAGTTTGAGAATTTCGAATACTTCTTCGAGTTCGGTGAGGTGGTTGTGCTCCTTCTGACTTTTGACGACAAGGTTGTCGATGTAAGCTTCCAAGATGTGGCCTATCTGTGCATGAAGCATCTTGAAGATCGCACGGTTGAAGGTGGCTCCTGAGTTTTTGAGCCCAAAAGGCATGACACGATAGCAGAAAATACCATGTGGTGTGATGACGGCTGTTTTCTCCATGTCTTCTAGGTCCATGGCTATTTGGTGGTAGCCGCGGTAGGCATCGAGGAAACTTAGCCGAGCGTGGCCTGTGGTGGCGTCGCCCAACTAATCGATCTTTGGGAGTGGGAACCAATCCTTTGGACACGCGTCGTTGAGGTTGGTGTAGTCGACGCACACTCGCCATTTGCCGTTCTTCTTCTTGACAGCCACAGTGTTGGAAAGCCAAGTTGAGTACTGTACTTCCTGGATGACGTTTTCTTCCAATAGTCAGTCAACCTCTTCTATGACAACATCGGCGTGTTCGGGTGCCGAGCGTCGAGCCTTCTGTACCACCGGTCTTGAATCCTTCTTGATGTTGAGAGAGTGGCAGATGAAGTCGGGGTCGACCCCCGGCATCTGATTGGGGGTCCAGGCAAAGATTTCTATGTTGTCTTTGAGGAATTGAAACATCTCTTCGCGCTTGGCGTCGCTGAGGGAGGAGCCGAGTAAGAAGAAACGTGAGCCATCCTCGTTGATGGGCATCTTGACCAAGTCTTCTTCCACTTTATCTTCATCCTTTTAGCTGATGTCATCGATGACGACCAAGTCTGGGACTTCTACCCATTATACCTGCTTGGTTTTTGATGGAGTTGTGAACGGCTAAGCATTTTTTGAATGCTACCTGATCTCCACGCAGATCTTCTTGCCATCCATTGGTGTCGATGAAGCGAACGACGTGGTGGTACGGCCGAGGATAGAGTTGTACGGGCTCGGTGCGTTAATGACGATAAACTCGACGGACAGAGTCTTTGAACCGACGACGACGGGAAGAAAGATTTTGCCTAATGGCCAAACAGGTGCTCCGTTGAAACCGATGAGGGGCACGTCGGCTGGTTGTAAGGCGGATTCTGGGAGATCAAGTTTCTTGAACAGGTCGTAATACATGACCTCGGCCGAGCTTCTTTGATCAATGAGGACTCGCTTGACGTCGTGAACACCAATCTGAACGGTGACAATGAGGGCGTCGGAGTGTGGAGTTTGCACATGTTCCAGGTCACGTTCGGTAAATGAAAGTGTCCACTTTGGCACATCTTGCCGGCATTGACGCTTGGACCCGCACCCGACAGAGAGTACCTGCTTTGATGTGGATGCACGATCGAGGTCGGCATGGAGTGTGCCTTCGAACTCTTTTGTTACTGAACCGTGGATAACGTGTATCAACGGCCGCTGTTCGTTGGGGTTGGGATTGCCTATTGGTTGTCGGGCGGGTATCTTGGTTCGATCGATGTATTGATCGAGATGGCCTTGAGCGGCGAGTTTCTCCAGGAGAGCCTTGTATGGAGCGCAGGCTGTAGTGTAATGGCCGAGCTCGTTGTGGTAAGAGCATTTCTTCCTTGGGTTTTGATCTAGCTGTCCGGTGTCAGTGCCGAGCTTGCCGGTTGGCCATTCAAACCATGGTTGCCTCATGATCTCTTTCAAGAAAGACCAAATGGGCTCTTTAAAGTATGTGGTCTCGGCAACGCAGCCGTGCACCTTCGGTTGACGCTTCTTTCCTTCTTTGATGTTGTTGACGTGTTTTTTCGACTGAGGCTGTTGAGAGATAATTGGTGCAGGCAGCTGTGGGGTGGCGGAGGGGAAGGTGGTGGTGGAGCTCGGCATGCCTTGTGCTACCCGATCTGCATAGAATTCTTCAAGAGGACAGAACCGTTCTACAACGCGCATCAACTCGCCCATGCCTTGCAATGGGCGGATGGCGAGTTTGTCAAGGATTTTGGTGCCAGTTTTCAAGCCGTTTTTGAAGGTGCGTGCGGCCCAGTATTCATCGATCCCAGGGATTTCATTGAACAGTTGCCAGTAGCGCTCGGCGTATTGTCTGAGAGTTTCAGACGGGAGTTTCCTCATCTGAGACAAGGATTCAGGCTCTTTGGCGGTTTTGTTGGTTGTGATGAAGCGGGTGTTGAAGGCGCGTTCAAGGTCGGCCAGGTTCCGTATGGATCCAGCGGGCAACTTGTTAAACCACCGGAGTCCAAGGGAGCCAAGGCTGGATGAGAACGCCTTGCATTTGACTTCATTTTTTTGGGTGCAAAGTTCGATGGTCTGGCGGAAGTGGATTAGGTGAGTGTGTCACGACCCGCTATCCCTAGACCCCTTAAAAGGGAATCACGACCCGTGACCGGCCAACAAGGCCTTCTTACATAACCAAATAGGCTCAAGAAAAAGTGCTCTAAAAAAAATGAACATTTGCGGAAGCGATTAAAAAAAACTTCATTTAAATTTATGGGGTCTATTAATAAAAGTAACCATAAACAAGTTTAAGCAAAAAGAGCACAACCCATTGGTCAAGAGCGATAACTTTCATGATATCATAATTACATTAGCATGAACATCCATAACCTTTCCCTAAAATACATAGCTTACATACTTCACTTTGCAAAAATATCCACATCATTGATCATAAGGGAAACAAGTACAAAACGTGCCCAAAATACAAGTCTTCTTTCTACTTCCTTCCTATATGCAAAAAGATTCCATGAACCCCAAACTTGCACAAAACATTGCACCTATAAGCTATCATACTTCCTCACCTGAAATTGGTAATTAAACCGTCAGCTGAAAGCTCAGTGAGTAAATCTCATACTCTAATTTGGGTTTTGAATATTCAACACACATATAGCACACTAGTTATGAACATTTAAAAAGAAATCGAAAAGATATTTTACATGAAAGCATAAAGTACTCGAACACTTTTACGTAGCCAATACCACCAAGCTTATCACACACATAGACATACTTGACACATATCGGGATTCCGGCCGATTATTGGTACCCATCGGCAAATGGCACATACTTGGATATTATAGAACCCTCCATGAAGGCACATACTGGATATTATAGAACCCTCCAGAAGGGCACATAATGCTGGCTATTATGGAACCCACCAGCGGACACATACGATAAAGCAAAGACATGACATGCACACTTCATAAGCTAAAACTTGCAACATACATGAACTTGTAACATCTTAAAAAGCAAATTGAGAACCGTTCCACACTATAACATAATACTTCAATAACGTAGGCAAGTTACTTTACAGCATAAGAAAACCAACTACATAGAAAAAGAAGTTCATAAAAACTCACATTTCAAAGTACGAAGTTACTCACTTTCTTTGCACTTCAAGTAATCATCAACTTGTGTCTCTTTTATCCATCTCTTGCTCACCAATCCTACATATTGTATATGAACACACATCAATTACACAAAGAACTCATAAAATGATGCACATGCATGATCCCCAAAAAAATTGACAAGTTAACCATGACTCGCTCCAACAATTCTTGAGAATAAACCACAATGAACTAGGTCTAGAAAATTTTAACACATAAAGAGGACTCATATGCACATGATATCCAATTTTCTTGAGAATTTACGTGGCCAAGAACTTCCCTTACAAATTAGAAGAATAAGGAACAAAACTGCAGAATTCAGCACAGTCCAAAACAGAACGCAGCTTAGTAAACGAATTGTTTAAAATTATTCTCTTCAATTTTTACTCTAATTTTTGGACACAATACACTAGACACATATGGGTACCTCACATAAAAATTTCAGAAAATAACGTGACGAGAAACTAGGTCAAAAACACCAAAAATCGAAGGCCAAAACAAAGATTCAGCAGTAGCAGTAAAACAGAGTGCGGTCTAGTGCGAAATTTTTCTCGACTTCGTTTTAAGGAATATTAGTCCCAAATTTTTACACAACATTATAGACTCATTGAGGAATGTCCCATAAACATTTCGTAATTTTTGAAGATGATTTACTATGTTCAAAAATTAGTGGCTTAGGGTACAAATTCCAGTAAATTGTCTGGACAGATTTCTCTTCAACTCACTACAAGAAAACTTACCTCTTTTAGGTTTAAACCATGGATTGAGAGACCTTCAAACACTTGGGTAAGGGATGGATTTGAGATTGAATCTTGCTCCAAGAACTTGATTGAACCCTAGAACCAAAACCCTAGAAGTAGAAGTTGGGGAGACTTCTTGATTTTTTTTTCTTGAGAGGAGTGGGAGAGAAAGAACGTTGGAAGGAATGAGAGAGTGAGAGCCGATATTTTTTTCATGCTTCTAAGTCTGGAATTGTCTAGAAAAGGATGGTCAAATTATCAAATAAACCCTCACATAACATTCTCTTCAAATAAGGACCTAATGATATATTTTTCATTGACCCACAACCTTATTTTATGAATCTCTATGTTTTGTCCTAGGAAATTTAACTCGTAACACATAAATCATATACATGACATATAATTCAAACATAATTCGTGTGTGTCACATAGCACATAAAAGACACGTAAGCACTTAAAACCACATAATTTAACATCTATTATTAACTTATACTTAAACAAACATGATTAGCATAATTAAACACTTCGGGTGTTACAGAGTGTAAGCCTCACAGCTGGCTGGGTCGAACTTCGGGAATTTGGGTAGATGGAAGGTGGACTCAGGTGGCATGTTGATGATGTGAGAGGTGAGGGTGAAACGCTGAGGTCCTTCAGCTATCTTTCGAATCCCGGGCGCGGCGGTTTGCCGTGCTCATTTGTTTTCGTCCGTTTGGAGTCCCTCCCTTTGGGCTCCTTTGCTGACGTCTTCTCGTCGTCTCTGTGTCTCAGCTTGTCTCTTAAGTCGACGGTTGTTCGGCGAGGGCCATCGATGGACTTCTCTCTGTCGCGACGAGTTTTGTTATCGTCATTTGCGCCTTCGGTTCTTGCGCCTTTCCCGCTCTACTGTCCACGGTGCTCAACATCAAAATTCTCAGGCGGGATGTCCCCCAGACGTTCAGAGACATGGCTTCTGGTCTGTACGAAATCTCGGTTATGGTGCGAAATCGTCGTGCGAGAGAATTTCGCGCGACCAGTCGAGTACGTGCTCGTGAATGACTCGGTATCCCTTGTTCTGGTACGCTCATGTTGACTTCTAGAACAATGTGTTCCAGATGTGGTAGGTTGCTTGTAGAAGATTATTTCCCTAGCATCGCCAGGCACTGGGGTGAAGCCAAGACGGTCTTTCACGGAGCCACGTTAGCCTGTCTCGTGTGGTCGCTCTTGTGGTGGTGGTGGAGGTGGTGGGGGTGGTGTCTGCCTTCGTCGCCTCCCGCTTCCATTAGATCTGGACGTGGCGGGGGCTACGGTTTGCTGCATGTGTTGCTTCATCTGAGCCACCTCCGCCCTTAGCGCCGCCAGTTTGTTATCTCGTTCGTCGTCATGACACTGTAACAGGCGGATGTAGGCCGCCGTCATGTCCTCCGTGGCTGGTGAGAGCCCGGAGCTTGCAGGGATGAAGATGGACATGTGCCTTTCCAGGGGTTGTAGGATGATGTTTCCACTGGCGTCCTTGGCCCCCGAAATGGTAACGTCCGTCAGATCTCCGCCCATGGTGGTCGAATTTGTGGTTGTTTGTGGGAGGAGGAAGGTTGATTTCAAGGAAGTGAGAGCCATTTGAATCAGAAGCAATTCACGTCAGGTTCACCAATTGTGTGGCCCCCGATCTCCAATCTGAGTCTTCCCTCCGTTGGTCCAAGAATCGCCTAGCCTTTTAACCTAGTCTGCAAAACGAACGCACGACTAAGACCAGGCCGGGGTTTTCCCGGCAAAGCCCTCCGGCAAGAGGATAAGTATAGGTGGAGAGAAAATGTGAGAGACTAGCGTAGTGTGTAGAAGCATGTACCTTCTAGGGTGGCCATCACTTGATATTTATAGGGCTTCCTTGACTTGTTCTCCAAGTACGGGCATGTGCCTTGCACGAGCCATGTGACGTCATTACAACGTCACTGAACGAATCTGATAACCGTTTAGGTGTGAGCTGGCACCCTCCATGTGAGCCCACAATTATCTTTTAGCGTAACCCTTTCAGCACGTGAAGAGGCACGCGTCACTGTAGGTGGCCGAGCACATGCTTGGCCGAGCCCAACACATGACTCCCGAGGAAACCATGCCATCGGGGGCTTCTCGTCGAGAAGGTGGCCGAGCATGGGCATTAGTTTCACCGAGCCTAGGGCAAGTGTGGTGTAGTCGGAAAGTCACCGGCATGGAACCGAGCCCCAAGTTTGAGCACAGCTTAGGACGGGCTCGGTCCACACAAACGCGGACAATTATGTTCGGCCTGGTGCACTGCCCCTCTATGCCTTGAGCGTCTTTAGTGGGAGAGTTAAAATTTGTTTGTTAAAAGTGTACATCTAAACACATGTGGGACCCTATTTTACGTGTTAAAAACTTAGCTAGCAAAGAAGAGTTCATTTTTAATGGGATAACTCCGAGAGAGATTGTATTTTTTAATAGAATGGAACGCACTAATCTTGTACCCGACGGCTACTTCTTCTTCCAACGGCACTTTGATAATCTGCGGCTAGAACTGTGGCCATAAGGAAATGATATAAAGTCTATGAGACCATTTCCTCTCCATATATGCACTCTGTTTTGAAAAAAAACTGGTAATCTTCCGATACTCGCACCTTAATTAATGCTTCATCTTCCTCCTTAATCCAATCTGGATTTCTTATGAACCACTTGAGCCTTGGTTCCTCGTTTGAGAAATGGTAGATTGCACATCAGGATTTGGGGAAGCATGAGTAGGAAATTGAGATTGTCCAGAGACAAATGGAAAGTGGGGAGGGATATAAGACATTGTGGGATGTAGAGATATTGAGACGTCAATGAATTGGGATCAAATTGTTGGGAGTTCAAATGTTGATTGGGTTGGGTGTCAAAAAAAAAAAAAGGGGGTCTTGCATTCATTCTTTCTATAGTTTGAGAGGTGGGATTGAAATGAAATCAATGAGCTGTTTGTATAGGAAAAAAACTAGGCTCTGTTTTTGTATTTCAAATACGGGAATAGGATTGATCAAGATATGCAACGGCTAAATGAAAGCGATATTTGAGCCCCTTTTGTACATTTCTTTACTCTTCCTTTGTACGAAAGTTCACTACTGACAGGTGCACAACTAACCGAGCAGTTAGTTTTGGTTAGAGTTAGCCCAAGGGTTTTAGCACACCCACTAGGAAGGCCAAAATGGCTTTATTTAGTTTAAGTTAGTACTTTTCTGACTTAATACACCTCTTAACTCATGCGCTAGAGATGCCGTTATACTTCTCAATTAGTGATTAATGCTAACCGATGAACTAACTATGGTTGTTAAAAAAAAAATAATCTAATTACGAGAATCCAAGACAAAATCCATCACAGGCAATTACTAATACGGAAAGTTGTAACTTTTAGAATTTAATGATGATGTCCACATAAAAAGTTAAATTTATGAAGTAGAACTCTTAAAAAGGGATCGAGGGAGTAGAATTTATTCTTTTGTAAAAAAAAAAATTCTCAGTGGATCATTACTAATTTCTTTGATAAAATATTGGATGAGCAGATCGATGTAAGATTTTTAAAATGACTTTGGGCGGTCAAACCTATATAATTTGAAGGATTTAAAAAAAAAAAAGAAAACTACTAAAATACTTAAAATATATTTGAAATATGGGTTGGCGGGCATCTGCATTAAGCTCGCCTCTCCCCTGGTGGCGCTAGACTAGAGAGGAAAAATGGACAAAATCCAGGGCATCAGTCTCGCTACTGATTGAACCAAATTAGTTCTTGAACAGTCACTCTCTTGAAGAAGAGAGGCGCTATTCATTGGTTATCTAATATTTTATTATTTTTTACACCTCAGCTGTTCCAAACATTAACACCTCTCTCGGGGTAGTTTTATTTTTTTATTGTTTTTCATGTACTTTTAAGTAGAGGGGAAATATTATTTAATTGAGAAGAGAGTGAGAGTAGAGAGTCTGATGCAGTAAACATTTTAAAAATGGTTAGCTAAAGTAATAAAGTGACTTTTTAAGATGTAAATTGGTCCAAAATATAGAGAGGCTGGTGCGGATGCTCTAATCATCCGGACTTATTAGTCGTTCTTGAGGGTACCAATTGTACGCTCGTTGGCGGCCGGCACGCCTCTACTAGCTAGCAATTTGGTTCTGTCACTTCTGCCCCTGTATATGCTTATTGTACTACTCAGTTAGTAGCAATTGGTGCTAACCAATGAACTAGTTGCGGTTGTTAAAAATAATCTAATTACGAGAATCCAAGTAATTATCCAGTGACACAAAATCTGTCACTAGCAGATTACTGATACGTTGTAGTATTATTTTCCTTTGTTAGGAGGAGAACAGCTGAATATATATTCAACGCCATTCATATTATGTTCAACAAGCAAAAATACCAAGAAAAGTTGGAGAAGTTTCAAAAGAATTAGAAGAGAAAAACTCTCAAATTTTCTTTCTGCTAATGATCGGGTTGGGCTCCTATTGCGATATTGTCCAGTCAATTCGACTTTTTCTCACAATGCATGAGTTTCTTTTCGAAAAGATATTTCAATGAAACTCCTGTGCGACAACTCCAGAACTATTTGGTACATTTACCGGAAAGGACCCACTTCTTTATTTATCCATCTCCAACTGAAAAAGCCAAAAAAAAAAAAAAAGAAAGAAAAAAAAAAGAACTTGAAAAAAATTTGCATTTAGCAACCCAAAGTTGTCCAAACCTTATCCAGTATTGTATTGAAAAGACTACTACTACTACTATATGGGGTGGGGTGCACCATGGGCTCAAGCAAAGAGGCCACAACTAAATGGCAAAGATTTTAAGTTCGGCCCATGTCAGGCCACAATGAAGCAGTCCGGAATTTGTGAGTTGGGGTGGGTGTCCTAGGATTGGAACAAATTACAGCCCATATGCGGACGGTATATAAGAGGCGGATATATTATTACCCAGATAATATATCTGAAGTATCTATATCCGGTGTTAGTCACTCCATTATAAATCACGGATATAATCTCTTCCGGGTATTATATTTGCCCACTGACGGATATAATAAAGATGGGGAGAGGTAGTGTTATTATATCCGCTCCCATAATTACAGAAATGTCACCACCCTCTTTTAATTTTATATCTACCTTAAAACAAACCGAGCATATACATATCTGATCTTCAATTAATTACTCAAAAACATCATCTATATCATATTCCCATATATATATACGGGGTGGTTCCGGGGACTTTTAAAAAAAATCTCCATACTTCTCGATCGAATTTTGAAGATTTGAGCCGCTCAATATAATCAGAACATGATTTTAATAGTACCAGCGAGAAATCATTAAAAAAATTGACCTGGAAGGGTTTCATCCACACAGTTTTTTATTGAACTTTATTGAACGGTTCAATAAAAAACTGCTCAAATTAAGCCCTTCTCGGTTATTTTTTTTTATATATATATATATATATATATATATATATATATATATATATATATATATATATATATATATATATATATATATATATATATATATATATATATATATATATATATATATATATATATATATATATATATATATATATATATATATATATATATATATATATATATATATATATATATATATATATATATATATATATATATATATATATATATATATATATATATATATATATATATATATATATATATATATATATATATATATATATATATATATATATATATATATATTAAAAATCAGCAAAAAAAATGACCGGGAAGGGCTTGATCCGAACAGTTTTGAACAATTATTTATTGAACGGTTCAAATAAAAACTGCTCAAATCAAGCCTTTCCCGGTCATTTTTTTTTGCTAATTTCTCGCGGACACCCTTAAAATCACATTCTGCACACATTGAGCGGTTCGGATCATAAAAATTCAATCTGGAACTATCAGATTGAGATTTTGGGTGTCCCCGTTGGGTGTTTTATTAGGGTGTTCATTGAACCATTCCCATATATATATATATATATATATATATATAAAGAGAGAGAGAGAGAGAGAGAGAGAGAGAGTTAGCTTCAAGTCCACACCCCTTCCTGTCCGCACCCGTCCCCACCTCCTCTTTCCTGATCGAATTTCGATGATCCGAGCCGCTCAATGTGATCAGAATGTGATTTTAAGAGTACCCGCGAGAAATCGACAAAAAAAAACACCGGGAAGGGCTTGATCCGAACAGTTTTTTATTGATGTTTTTTTTTTTGCCGATTTCTCGCGGGTACCCTTAAACTTACGTTCTGATCACATTGAGCAGCTCAGATTATCGAAATTCGATCGGAAAAGGGGAGGTGCGGACGGAAAGGGGTGTGGACTTGAACCTAACTGTGTGTGTATATATATACACCCCGTAATGCTAAGGCGACCGACCACCCCCATACCGATGGGGTACCGACGGGCACACGGAATTCACTCCAGGTTCTGCACGGATGATCCAATTTATGAATGAAAGAATAATAGATTGAATTGAGTGCCTACACAAATTGGATTGAGCTGATTTTTCAGAACACCAATCGGTTTTTTTTGTTTTTAAATTATTGAACAACTCAAATCACTTGTACGATATCCGAAGTGAGCACCACTGACCCATCGGTACTCCATCAGTATGTTATTGATAAATTCTTTATCATATCTTCCCTCAAAACAAATTCAGTCGACAAACGACCCGTGATTGTAATGCCTCCATAACGCAAATCCCCAGCCCCACTAAAAAGTGCTCATGATGGGAGATTAGACACTAAGGTCTTGCCCCACAACAGCAAAATTGACAAGCAGGTAAATTGAAATGTTGAGTACTTTCTTGGCAGTTTTCCTGGGAAACAACAGTTTTTTTTCCCCTTGAACCGTGTTCTGAATAAATGAATTCATTTTTCAATCCTCGCGAATATCCCAAAGCCCCTTTTTCTCCAGAAAGTCCATACACAGACAATTTGTGCGCAAATTTCATTGTCGGGTCACCACAATTTCACACAAATCATTCGAGCCGTTTATTAAATATAAAATATTTTTTCAAGGGTCCCCGTAAAAAATAAGCTCAATCTGATACCTATAGGTTCTCGATCCAACCATATAACTTTTCATTATTTGAAAATTTGAATGAAAAGTTAGATGGTTGGATAAAGCATCTATAGGTATCGTATTAAGCTTATTTTGTATGGGGATTCTTGAAAAAATGTTTTACATTTAATGAATGGCTTGGATGATTTGTGTGGGACCCGTGGTGGGCCCCACAACGAAATCTTTGGACAGATTGTCTGTGTGTTTTTTGGGTTCGACAAGTCTGCAGGGGAAAGGGTGGTAATTTGATATAGAAATGCGACGGTAACTAAATTAATGAACATTAAAGACAAAATAAAAGTTTACTAAAACCTTTTTAGCTTCGCTGCTGATTTTGCCATTCTCTTTTTTGTTAACGGCACTCCTCTGCAAGTATATTTTTGATGTCATTTTAGCTTGACCGTTGATTTTGTCACTCATTTTTTTGTTAACGTCACTCTCCTGCAAGTATATTTTTGGTGCAAAAATACACTTGCAGGAGAGTGACGTTAACAAAAAAGGGAGTGGCAAAATGATTTTCCTTTAGCTTTCGTTAAAATAATTGGAATAAAAAAATATAATAAGTCTGTCCACACAGACAATCTGTGCACAGATTGTGCAAGAATTGTTATGGAGCCCACCACGTGTTTCACACAAATGATCCGAACCGTTCATTAAATGTAAAATACTTTTTCAAGGGTCCTCCCGAAAAAAAATCAGCTCAAGCCGATATCTATAGGTGCCCGATTCAATTATTTAACTTTTCATTATCTGAAAATCTGAATGAAAATTTAGATGATTGAATAGCGTACCTATAAGAATCGGATTGAGCTGATTTTTTGCGAAGACCCTTGAAAATTGTTTTATATTTAATGAATGGTTCAGATCATTTATGTGGGATCCGTGGTGGGCCCCACAACAAAATCTGCACAGATTATCTGTGTGGTTAGCAGCGCTGATAAAAAATATAAGAATACAGGGAGCGAAGTTAAAAAAATTCAAAAAAGACAAATACAAAGACAGTAAATTCGTAATTTGTTTTTTTTGGAGATGTAAATTCGTAAATTGTGAATCTTGTTTCTGGTGAAATTATTTTATCTCCCGATCAAAATTACTTATTAGATTGTTTTAGTGAAGACAAAGAATTAATCCAGAAGTTCATCATAAAACTTACAAAAATATAGGGAAAAACATAAGCAAATTAATTTAAGAAAAAAACACCCTTATATATATAGAGGATGAAGCCCCTAACTCCACTCTCCTACAAAAAAAAAAAAAAAAAAACCTAAAAAACAATGTGGCTAGTCAAAGACTCTCTCTCTCTCTCTCTCTCTCTCTCTCTCTCTCTCTCTCTCTCTCTCTCTCTATATATATATATATATATATATATATATATTGTGTCTGGAATTATTTGATGTAGGTAATTTTAATAAAATGCTTTTTCGACCCATAATGTTGGACACTTTTGGAAATGCGTATCATTTTTAAATTGCATATATTTTTTAATTCAAAATATTTTATGTGATTTTTCAAAGTTCGTTCAATAGAACAAATTAAAATCTATCAAACTAAATTCATATTGATTAAAATATATATATTTATGAATTAAATAATTTAATTAATTTTTTCATAGAACTGAAATAGTAATAGTGTCTAACTTTTTGGGACAAAAGAAGTAATAAGGAATCACATGCATTGGACGATGGTTCGACCTTGAGCAATTAGCATTGCGTCGAGCTGAATATATATGCCCGGGGTTGCTGTAGTGTGCCCTCATACTACACGTATAGTGTGTCCAATCCGGTCGTCTATCTCAGCAATGGACAACTCGGATTTTTATCCAAACAATAGACGGATAGAATTTGTAGAAACTCGGATTAAATCCAATCCGTCCACACCGAGATAAACGGTCCGATCAACCGCACTACACGATATAGTGCAGCGAGTACACTACAACCCCTCTCATTCCATCCTTCACCTTGTATAGCAGTTCTCACATTGTGGCATATAACGGCACTACAACTGCGGAAACACGTAATTTGCCAAATGGTGCTAAATCCTTCCACCCAATCACAAGAAATCTATTAAGACAACCACTTCTTTACAAACAAAACAAAGCTTCTCTCTCTCTCTCTCTCTCTCTCTCTCTCTCTCTCTTACATATATTTTCCTACAAACCAGAAACCACCACAAAGGATGAGCTCTCTCCGCATATCAAACTGCCTAAACAATTATGCCACATTCCCCATCGGAAGCACCTACATGAACCTTTACAAGTTGCCAGAATCCACCATGGAGTTAGTGAATCCAACGGGAGGAGAAGGAGGAGCGGGTAAAAATCAGTCCCCCGAGGTTCTGGTGAAAAGTATCTCCTGTAGGCAGGTGTACCAAAGAAGCTACAGCACCTTTGGCAGGAAAGAGTTGGTGCCTGAACAGAACGACAAGTGCTTCCATCGAGTAAGCGAGATCAGCGTGGTTGGTGGCGGCCGGAGGAGGAGGAGGAGGAGAAGGAGGACAAAGCTTGTGGCCGGCGGAAAGAGGCGGTGGCGGTGTGTGATGGTGGTGAGGAGAGTGAAGGAATTCTCGTGTACCGTGTTGCGTGCTTTCCTCCATAAGCTGCTATCCTGCGCTGTTAGTGTAGATGTTGTGGATTATAAGGGCAAGTGAGAAGAGTTGTTCAAATAAGTTATATCTTGCAAGTTCTACTGCTTTTGTTGAGAGTTTGTTTCTGTTATGCATGCGATTTTCAATCTTCTGGAAAATAACGAATCCACCTGCCATTGAATCTTTGTTCATTCAAATAAGTCACTATTGTGTGCTGGTTGGAACTTTTTAGGTCAAAAAAATGTTTATCCTTTTTTTTTTTTTGGGTGTAAATTTTTGTATATTTTTCACTCTTTTGTAAATTTTTGAATTATGATGTTCTGGATTTTGAAAGAATGAATTGATCGAATCGGGGCTCTACGCCTGTCAACCCTCTATGATTAATTCCAACTATGGGCACGATTCCACAACATAACCTCGGTTAAATTTCTAGATTTTTGGAGGTATAAGGGACCTAGTGGTAAAATTTTCTAAGAGAAACCACTTATCCATATACTAACAAACATTTTTTTTTGGGATAAGTAACTATTACCAAACATTAAGGGGTTGTTTGGTAAAATTTAAAACTAAAGCTAAAAAGTGAAAAATTAAGTGCTAAAAACTAAATGCAGAATGGAATATTTTAAGCTGAAGGAAAAGCTGTTTGATAAAAAAATATTAAGAGCTAAACTAGAAAAATGGTTATTTATAAAGACTAATGTATTTAGCTTTAAATTATTTGCGATTGTTCTATTTTAATTGAGGAGTGATTTATGAATTTCCCAAATTGTTAATCACACTCCCGTCAAGGGAAGTGCAAAAATCAACTCCATATTGAGTTTTGCACTCCCCTTGAAAGTGCGATTAACAATTTGGGGAGCACGAAAATCACTCCCCTTTTAATTTCACTCAAGAATGTCATGTGTTTGTAATCGTAGTGGTGGTGGAGAGATGGCGGTTATGGTGATGGTGGTGGTAGAAGTTGGTAGTGTAGTGGTGATGGTTGTAGCGAATGTGATGTGGTGGTGGTTGCCACAGAGATGGTGTGGTGGAAGGATGATGATGGTGGCGATAATGGAGTGGTGGCTATAATGGTAGTGATGGTGGTGACAATGGAGTGGTGGTTGTACATGTGGTGACAATGGTGGTGGCACGTAGTGATGGTGATAGTGGAAGGTGGTGGCGGTGGCGGTGGAGGGTGGTGGCGGTGCTAAAGGAATAGGTGATATGCAACTATACTGACAAATTCAGTCATAATTAAGTAGATACCATGTTACTTAATTTTTTTTTAACTTTTTAAGCCTATATTTTAATTAAGTGAGCTAAGTTGAGTTATCAAACAACCTTTTAACTTTGTCTACAATACTCTCATGTCTATATCCCCATCGATTGGAGATTTCGTATATGGATACTATTTATACAGTACCCTATCGTACGTGCTCGTGCAACTATTAAAAACAAGCTTGGTAGTACTCGTTTAACGGTACTCCAGATGATCAGGTCAGTAGTGTCTTCTTCAAAACAGCCACACAAGAGTGTCCATCATGAACATAAAATGGCATCTTATCACACACCTTACCATTGGGCAAATTGTCACAAGACAAAGCCTGATTGAACATCTTTGCTATCCAGCAAACATGCCTATATGAGGAAAAAACAAAGTATCCAGCATGCACAAAGGCCAGCTAAAAACTGGGTCTGGCACCATGATTGTTCTATGCAAACGTGCAGTGACTGCAACAGAGGAAGCTAGGAAGAGAGAGAGAGAGAGAGAAGCTAGCTACCGCAATCAATGGAGACAGAAAAGACACATCAAACATTTGTACATTGAGATTCCCCACTATGTTTGACTGTTAGAAGGGGGTTTTTAGGTCATCTGATCCCCGACATTGTCTCAACTAATTCATCCAAAGTAAATTTCTCCTTTTTGACTACTTTTCTCTCATATAATTGGTTTAATTATACAGTGCTGCAAGCTGTAATGAGAAATGTATTCGATCCTACTAAAAAGCTAATTAAGCCCGGCCTGTGTTTTTTTTTTTTTAATCGGTAAAAGATGAAAATTTTATAAAAACGGAGAGAGGGAAGAAGGGATCCAACAAAAAACTAGAATACACCGCTAACGGGCAAAGGCCCAAACACCGAAGGGTCTACAAGGGATTACAACATAAAAACAATAGAGCCCAGCCCAATACCCAAGTAAAACACGGGCAAAGGCCCGTTTTTTTTGGTCTTTGCTCGAATTTTTTTTGCATTTTTTAGTTTAATGTCAAGTTTTTGTGGATTGAAATTTTTTTCTTTTTATCCCCTAAACTATGTACATTTTCTCTACTTAGTCTCTAAACTATCAATTTGATGATTTCATCTCCTCAACTATCATACCGTTACCTACTTAGTCCAATAGATAACGGAAATTAGAAATTTGGATGTAAAATGTTATGTAAGGCCCTGTTTGAATCCTATAAAGCAGATACTTGATTATGAGAACCTTAGAGATAAAAATTAATTATGACCCTTTATGATAAAATGATTTAAAAAATAAGATATTCGTACGGGTCCAAACAAATTGAAAAATGGAGTACTTAATTTTTTTACAAGGTTTATATATTAGGATCTTACGTGGCATTTTATAGAGACTAACACATACATATTTTTTTAAAAAAAGATTGAATTCTTTATATAGAATTTAGATTGTTTCTATATTAAAAATAAGGTTAAAAATTAAGTGATCCAATTTTCAATCAGTGTGAACCGTGCGAAAATTTTATTTTATTTTATCATTTTATGCTAAAAGGTTATAGTTATTTTTTTTTTCCAGGGCTATCATAATCAAATATCTGCTCTAAAAGATCCCAAATAAAAAGTAGATATTTAATTATGATAGCCCTAGAGATAAAAATTAATCATGACTCTTTAAAATAATATGATCAGAAAAATAATATCTTCGCACCATTTCAAATGGATTGAAAACTCAAGCACTTAATTTTTTTAGAAAGTCTACACACTAAAAAATATGGTTAAAAAATTAAGTACTCCAATTTTCAATATGTTGAAACCAGTGCGAAAGTCTTATTTTTTTGATCATTTTATCTTAAAGGGTAATAATTAACTTTTATCTCTAAGACTCTTATAATCAAGTAGATGACATTTTCCAAACAGGCCTTACATGACATTTTCCTTCAGAATTCCCAACTTTCGTTATCTATTTGACTAAGTAGGTAACAGTATAATAGTTTAGGGGATGAAATCGTCAAATTGATAGTTTAGTCACTAAGTAGAGAAAATGTGCATAGTTTGGGGGATAAAAAGAAAAAAACTCTTCGTAGATTATTGGTTCGTATCGACGAGAGAAATCAATAATCAACAAATTTGATGTGAAACTAATAAGTGTGATTTTTTTTTAATAAAGATTAAAAAAAAAAAAAAAACAAGTGGCTTGTTTAGCCAAAACACCAAACTTTTATTTGCATATAGTAGATTGCCTACAATGACCAATATTGACTTATAGTCAAGTATAGGTCAACAAATTTGCTTCTTATATCTGGTAGACAAAAACAATTGCAGACTGGATACTGAAGAGCCATAGACCAATGGATTGTTAATTATAAAAACTAGGAGTAATTATCAGCACTTATAAAAGCACTTTGCATGGAAAAGTAATTCAGAAGAACACAATAGATATGCAAAGATAGTTACCAAGACGTTTGATTGCCGAATTATTTTTTGGAAGGATTAAAAAGGATGCATGGAATTAATGATGGAGATAAATGAGACACATTTCACAGATAACAAATTGAATTGTATTTATAGTATGACATGTCTCCGCCGGTCTTTTCTCTTGGGTTCAGGTTGGTTTTTGGCCTAACGGTTTGGCGAGGCAGAAGCAGTGGTCGGGTTTCTTTTGGTTGGCTGCTTTAGTGGTGGTTGGCGCGCGGTGTGCGACTAGGTTTGTTGGTGTGCGGTGGGGGAGGTAGTGGGGCGTCCGGAGTTTTTGGTTGTTGGTGGCTATGTGTACGCTCACCCATCCTTCGAAGTCTCACTTCTTCTCTAAGAAAAGGCTTGCTAGTGTTAGGGTGTCTTGGGCTATTGTGGGCTTGCCGCCCGGATTCACGATTTTCAAATTGGGGTGTCTACAGCTATATTGATTGGACTTGTCCTATTATTTGGGTTTTTAGGCCATTTAGGTGTTGGGGGTTTATTGTTTGGGTTTTATCTCTTGTTATCTAGTCTTTTAGGCCTTTAGGTGTTTTGGGTTGCGTCCCATATGTTTTATGTGCCTGTCCATTTGGCCTAACGGTTTGGTGAGGCGGCGGCTGTGGTCGGGTTTCTTCTGGCTGGTTGCTTTGGTGGTGGTTGGCGGTGTGCGACTGAGTTTGTTGTCAGTGTGCGGAAGGGGAGGCAATGGGGCGTCCGGAGTTTTTGGTTGTTGGTGTCTGTGTGTGCTTGCTAGGGATTAGGGTGTCTTGGGCTATATTAATTGGGTTTGTCCCATTATCTAGGTTTTTAGGCCATTTAGGTGTTGGGGCTTTATTGTTTGGACTTTAACCCTTGTTATCTAGGCTTTTAGGCCTTTAAGTGTTTTGGGCTGCGTCCCATATGTTTTATGGGCTTGTCCATTTGGGTGTTTCCTTGGTTGACATCTAGCCAATCAAGGAATTAGGTCTCGGATTGGCACTCTTTTGCCGTTCTACTTGTTCTTTTAACCTTTGTAACATTTTCAGAAATTAATAAAATTTCTTTTGGCTGTTAAAAAAAAGTCGTACTAGGTTTGGATGGGATGGGATGGGATGGGATGGGATAAAAATGAGGTATAGAGTTACGCATCTTTGACCATTGGAGGAAGATAAATAATTCCAAAGGTTTGGATTGACTAACATTACCTCAAGTGCATGGTATTGGATTAGGAGATCCCAAAGTCTTAGACTCATCTTTAGTCCCATCCGATAGATGTGAGATTATGTGAGCCTGCATGTTTCGTTGTACCATGGATTCAGAATAGCAATTCTGACATCAAACATGTCTTAATTATAGGGGATATTAGAATTCGTCTTCCGGATCAATTCGATTTCAGATTACTTCCTTGTTTCTGCTGTTTTTTTTTCTTCTTAGTCGCACATTAAGATGACAAGGGATGCATTAATCAGCTACACTATCCACTTCCAACAACGAATTTTCAAGTTGATGAGATCAGCTGACCCCATACCCTTACTTTTGGTCATCCCCTGGCTCCCTATTTATAGGAGTTCTTCACATTATTGGCGACTTGGATCACATGGGTTGGAATCAAAGTTTTCAATTTCACTTATTAGTTTCGCATCAAACCAGTGCGAATGTCATATTTTCTTGATCATTTTTTCTTAAAGGATTATAATTAACTTTTATATCTAAGGCTCTTATAATCAAGTAGATGACATTTTCCAAACAGCCTTACATGACATTTTCCTTCCGAATTCCTAACTTCCGTTATCGATTTGACTATGTAGGTAACGGTATAATTGTCGAGGGGATGAAATCGTCAAATTAATAGTTTATGGATTAAGTAGAGAAAAGGTGCATAGTTTGGGGGATAAAAGAAAAAAAAATTCTTCGTGGATTATTGGTTCGTTTTGATGAGAGAAATCAATAATCAACAAATTTGGTGCGAAACTAATAAGTGTGATTTATTTTTAAATAAAGATTAAAAAAAATCCAAGTGGCTTTTTTAGCCAAAACACCAAACTTTTATTTGCATATAGTAGATTGCGTACACTTACCAATATTGACTTATAGTCAAGTATAGGTCAACAAATTTGCTTCTTATATCTGGTAGACAAAAACAATTGCAGATTGGATACTGAAGAGCCATAGACCAATGGATTGTTAATTATAAAAACTAGTAATTATCAGCACTTAAAAAAGCACTTTGCATGGAAAAGTAAATTCAGAAGAACAAAATTGATATGCAAAGATAGTTACCGTGACGTTTGATTGCTGAATTATTTTTTGAAAAGATTAAAAAGGATGCATGGAATTAATGATGGAGACAAATGAGACATGTTCCACAGATAACAAATTGAATTGTATTTATAGTATGGCATGTCTCCGCCGGTCTTTTCTCCCGGGTTCAGATTGGTTTTTGGCCTAACGGTTTGGCGAGGCAGAGGCAGTGGTCGGGTTTCTTTTGGTTGGCTGTTTTTGTCGTGGTTGGCAGTGTGCGGCTAGGTTTGTTGGTGTGCGGTGGGGGAGGTAGTGGAGCGTCCGGAGTTTTTGATTATTGCTGGTTATGTGTACGCTCACCCATCCTTCAAAGTCTCACTTCTTCTCTAAGAAAAGGCTTGCTAGGGTTAGGGTGTCTTGGGTTATTGTGGGCTCACCGCCCAAATTCGGGATTTCCAAATTGGGATGTCTATAGCTATATGGATTGGGCTTGTCCCATTATTTGGGCTTTTAGGCCATTTAGGTGTTGGGGCTTTATTGTTTGGGTTTTATGTCTTGTTATCTAGTCTTTTAGGCCTTTAAGTGTTTTGGGTTGCGTCCCATATGTTTTATGTGCTTGTCCATCTGGCCTAACGGTTTGGCGAGGCAACGGCGGTGGTCGGGTTTCTTCTGGCAAGCTGCTTTGGTGGTGGTTGGTGGTTGGCGGTGTGCGGCTGAGTTTGTTGTCAGTGTGCGGTGGGGGAGGCAATGGAGCGTCCGGAGTTTTTGGTTGTTGGTGTCTGTGTGTGCTTGCTAGGGATTAGGGTGTCTTGGGCCAATTGGTTTGTCCCATTTTCTAGGCTTTTAGGACATTTAGGTGTTGGGACTTTATTGTTTGGATTTTATCCCTTGTTATCTAGGCTTTTAGGCCTTTTAAGTGTTTTGGGCTGCGTCCCATATGATTTATGGGCTTGTCTATTTGGGTGTTTTCTTGGTTAACATCTTGCCAATCAAGGGATTAGATCTCGGATTGGACACTCTTTTGTCGTTCTCCTTGTCTTTTTAATTTTTGTACTCCGGTATTATTTTCAGAAATTAATAAAATTTATTTTCGCTGTTAAAAAAAGTCGTACTAGGTTTGGATGGGATGGGATTTGATGGGATAAAAATGAGGTATAGTGACATATCTTTGACCTTTGGAGGAAGATAAATAATTCCAACGGTTTGGATTGACTAACATTACCTCAAGTGCATGGTATTGGATTGGGTGATCCCTAAGTCTTAGACTCATCTTTAGTCCCATCCGATAATTGCGAGATTATGTGAGGCTGCATGTTTCCTTGTACCATGGATTCAGAATTGCAATTCTGACATCAAACATGTCCTTAGGCTACATCAACATGTTTGTTTGTTGTTTCTAGCTACTGTTTTTTTTCTTCTTAGTCGCACATTAAGATGACAAGGGATGCATTAATCAGCTACACTATCCACTTCCAACAACGAATTTTCAAGTTGATGGGATCAGCTGACCCCATACCCTTACTTTTGGTCATCCCCTGGGTCCCTATTTATAGGAGTACTTCAGATTATTGGCAACTTGGATGAAATGGGTTGGAATCAAAGTTATCAATTTCGTACCGACAAACGTATCATTTTTTTTTAAATATTTGTACAAAAAACCCAAAGTAGAATATAAAATAAAGTCTTGACACATTGATATACCTTAAAATTAGTCTTGATAACAAATTAAGATGATTTAACATATCATACACTCAAAAGTTTGTAGAATTATCTTAAAAATCAAGCATTTTTTAAGCAAAGAAAAAAATCTATACAATTTTTTTTTTGTCCCAATCGAGATTCCGGTACAAACCGGTATTTGGGATGGTACGAAACACCTACTGGGTTTGACAAATTGGTTTATGTCTAGTACGGTACGAAATTGACTAATTGGTTTGAATTGCTCGTGGTAAAGAGTTGAAGCATGCAAATGCTGTAATATGGGTGCTCTGTAGTGCACGTGTAGGGCGTCACATGGACCGTCGATTTCATCAATGAATGATCTAGATTAAAAATAATCTTTTACTAGTAAAAGATATTTATTACCGGTCAAAGTTAAAAATCACATCGCAGCCGTTGACTGATGAGATCGATGGTCCGTGTGCTGCACTACAACAGAGTGCACTACAGCACCTCTGGGTGCTGCCGGGCGGCCCGTGTAGTGCACTGTGTAAGGCAGCACATAGACCGTCGATCTCGGCAATCAATGGTTGAGATATGTTTTTGAACTCTGACCGATAATAATTTATTTTTAATCTGAACCATTGATTGCTGAGATGTCGTGTGCCACCACCCTACACGCGCACCACACAGAGCAACCCCGGATTCTGCTATACAGATTAGTTCTTGCAGTATGGCTTGAGAGAAAATGCAAGGATTTTGTGATGCAATTTGCTCTTCTATTGTGAATGACATTAGGGGCAGGGCTAGCTCTTGGAGGAGGATCAACAAGTGGAATTCGAATACCGAGTCGTGTCGTATCAAGAACATTTTTCCCAATACATTCAGTAGTTAATTGTGTTTGTGAAACGAGTTAAATGTGACCACAAGAAATGGTGATTACAAAAGTTTAGATGCGTATGATTTCTTTTCAGTAGGGAACAATGAATTCCTATTCTCTCATTCCTTGGTCACTCGTGCGTGTTAGTAGGAAGGGAAAAATTCAAAATACCCCCCAACCTTTAGACCAAAATTCAATTAGACTCTCAACCTTTTAAAAACTTCAATTTTACTTCCAACGTTATCTTCCGTTAATCAAAACGCCCCCTTCCGTCTAAATGACTAACGGATTCCGTTAAAGGCTCCGTTAAATATCGTCCCAATCGAATTTTGATGATCCGAACCGTTCAATGTGTTCAAAACGTGATTTTAAGGATATACTCAAGAATTTAGCCAAAAAAAATGACCGGGAAGGGCTTTATCTGAACAGTTTTTTATTGAAGATGAAGCCCTTTCCGGTCATTTTTTTTGTTGATTTCACGCGGGTACCCTTAAAATCACGTTTTGAACACATTGAGCGGCTCGGATCATCGAAATTCGATCTGTAAAAGGGAGGTGTAGACCGAAGCAAAATCCGAACGCCCGGACTTGAACAAAATCCGGATCAATCCGCACCTCTCCTTTTCCAATCGAATTTGATGATCCGAGCCGCTCAATGTGTTCAAAACGTGATTTTAAGGGTACCCTCATGAAATTAGCAAAAAAAATGATCGGGAAGGGCTTTATCTGAACAGTTTTTTTTATTGAACTATGAATAAAAAACTGTTCAGATGAAGCCCTTTCCGATCATTTTTTTTGCTAATTTCACGCCGGTATCTTTAAAATCACGTTTTGAACACATTGAGCGGCTCGGATCATTGAAATTCGATTGGGACGCTATTTAACGGAGTTTTTAACGAAATCCGTTAGTCATTTTGACGGAAGGGGGCATTTTGATTAACGGAAGATAACGTTGGGAGTAAAATTGAAGTTTTTAAAAGGTTAGGAGTCTAATTGAATTTTTGGTGTAAAAGTTGGGGGTATTTTGAAATTTTCCCTAGTAGGAAACCCCCGCCAAATGTTTTCCGCGAAGAGATCCTTCACTCCATTCAGAGGGGTCATCAGCCTCTCATCTTCTTGGTTAGCTCGCTCCTTAATTACTTTGTAGCCCTCTCGGAGAGTATGCTTCAAATTGCTCCCCGTCATCTCCAAGATTACATGGCATTTGCTAGCTAGGTTGTTGTGAGGAGCATTAGGAGACGTGCGGTAGTTTATCATTTTGACAGCAACGAGGGAGTCGCTTTCCACTAGGACCGAAAAAGCGTAAAAGCCGTAGAGGGCCGAACAATAGGATACGAGGCCAAAAAAGCATAGAAACTCCAGATGGCCGAATGATAGGGTGAGCACGCGAAACCGTTGGGTGGGCATAAGGCTTGTACAAGCAGTTGGGGAGAACAAAATCCAACAGCATATGCCTTTGGGTTGTGACAGACTCAGTCAAGAGCTCTGAGACCACTCCGTGGAACAGCGCGCATGCAGCCATTGGGCCGAATGGTGTTGGAATCGGCCTAAACTGCCAAGGTCATCTAACCTAGTCGGAAAGCATTGCTCGGCCACGTGGTGGAGACCAGCGTGGTAATCGGCAGACGACGTGCATTTGTTTTGAAAGGATTAAGAGAGTTACGGGATGAAGTGCGTGCACAAGGGCGTTATGAGGGCACAAGTCAAATATAATGTGCTTGGAACCAATTCACTCTCCTATAAAGTACATTCTACTTCTACTATCGTTGTACTTTCTGAAATTGTGGCCGACTTGATCATCGTAGTAGGCCGAACATAATGACTCGAATCGCACTACCACGGGCACGGTCCAAGTCCGAGGAGGCACTAGACCCAGCACCACTACAGGGCACGCTCGGCTGTGGATCAAGCTTGGAGGACCCCATCCCACCGGCTCAGCCAAGATCGGGGCTTGAACATAAGGCTCTGTCCCTTCTCTGCCTCACTGAGTCTTTTGCCTGTGAGCTCGGCTACTTACAGGGCTCAGCCCATTTCAGCACCACGCTCTGCTCCACAAGCTAAAGCGGTTACGCCAAAAGATAATGATTGGCGCACATAGGAGTGCCAGCTCACACCAGAAATGATTACCAAATCTTATCAGTGACGCCACAATGACGTTAGCTGACCCGTGCAAGGCACATGCCCGTACTTGGAGAGCAATCCAAGCAAACTCTATAAATACCAAGCAAAGCAACCCTAAAGAGGTACATGCTTCTCCACCCCTAAAACCCTAGTCTCTTAATTTACTCTCTACACATTCTCATCCTCTCGTCGGAGGGCCTTGCCGGGCAAACTCCAGCTAGGTCTTAGTCGTGCGTTCACTGTGCAGGATAGGGTAAGAAGGGCTAGGCAACTCACGAACCACTTGAAGAGGAGCTCAAACCAAGGATCATCGGGCCACACACTCATCAAAGCTCTACAGCCAACTGCTGGCTAGAAATGTCATCGTTGTGCAATTAGCCAATTCGAAGAAAGAGCTAAACCAGAGGACAGTCGTTGTAGACAGAGGAGTCAACCCACGAGAAAAGCATTCAGTGTCTTCGAAAGTGATCATGGTAAAAGAAGACGTTATAACGTACAGTTAAGTTAAACGCCCAAAAAAACCACACTGTTTCGCGTTGGGGAATAAGAAAAAAAGGAATCCAGGTTCTCTACTCATACAAATACTATCAAGGGGCAAATTCGGGGTTTCTTGCTAGAACTAATAGGATATGAAGTATAGTATGGCTCAGACATTCCTGGGGATAAACAGAAATGCTTCACGATAATCCCTCTAATTTGTGTGTGAGGCATTGACTGAATTCAGCTAGACTTTCTAGACTCCAACAACTGTAGCACCTGATTGTCATCCTCTGAGTATGCTATGGAAATCAAAGTGAAGAACAAATATGAAGATTTATCGAGTATATTAATCGCCCGCAAAGCAGAAGCAACTTTACAAGCTGAATACCACACAAGGTCAACCAAAAATATAGAAGATTTAGAAGTTCTTATGCGTGCATCTCTTTCACAAAATGAGGAAAGCAGAATCATATCCCATAGCCTCTTAGGCTCGAGCAGATATATATTACATAGCAGCATGGTGAGAGTTTCTCTTAAGTCATGAAGA
This sequence comes from Rhododendron molle, assembly GCA_025413875.1. Taxonomy (NCBI): domain Eukaryota; kingdom Viridiplantae; phylum Streptophyta; class Magnoliopsida; order Ericales; family Ericaceae; genus Rhododendron; species Rhododendron molle. Next base: position 49,792,776 of record CM046391.1, read on the forward strand.
GAACCTACAGACCCTTTGCCAAGTAAATGTTTTCAGCTCAAAATGATATATGGAGTTGAGACTAGCCGGGTCTTGAAACCAAGACAGCAGAGGGCTCAAGACTCGAAGGGATGAATGCATCACAAAGTCCGCATTCTCTATTAGACGTAGGCTCTAAAGAGCAAATAGTAACAATCTAGGTACTCAGAAAGGGCTACCCAACAAGCTACACTAACAATTGCATTCAGTTTCCACTTCTATAGCAATTGCCCAGCACAAACATCTTATGTGAGACTTTGCACACGCCTTCAGACATCCGAGTTATGTTTATATATCCAAATATATTGTTATATGGGCACAGTTGGAATATTCTTCAAGAAATCTTTTAAAAAATTCAAGAGAATGGAAAATGATTTGTCGTAGGAACTCATATTTTTCCAACCCAGTATATCATAGTGATATGTCAATCTTCAAGATCCTTGATAATCATATGTTAGCAAGTGAGTCATAGTTACCGAAGAGCTGTTGTACACGTTGCAGGAGTGTCGGACACGTGCAAGATTTGTATTTCCAAATTATGGGCACGAAAAAAAGAGTATTGGATATGTTAGAGCTTGTCCCTCATCGGTTAATAATCACCTCCAAAACCAGTATAAAAGCCTGGGTGGCCTCTCCAGTTATTGCGGTTTGAGTTGGACGCATTAATAGGACACATGTCGGAGAGTCCGTGTACCACCTTCCTTTAAGTGTTTGTGCTTGTTAGACTCACTTCAGTATTATACACTGAAATATCACCAATTAATCTATTTGACCCAAAACTAACATGCAAAAACCAAGTTTTAATGGAAACTATCCTGCAAAAACCGTAACCCAAGGACAAGAACATTTAAGAAGAATATCGAGACAAGAGCCAAAATGCATTAATCATAGAAAATGGATAATTAGTGATGATAATCATAATTTTCAGATTAAACTTGCCACATAAAAAGCTTCAACAATAAGGTAATTCAATCCTGTGGCCCAGTAGAACTTGACCTCAGTGGTTTTAGGCTGAAGAAACTCCTCTCAGAATCAGGAGCGAGCCTGTGGGTCTACAAACTTGAGGTGTGGAAAGGATAGATCTACAGTGGGGAGCTTCAAAACACACTCACTGTGCTTTTCCTAACACTCACACTCTTGGCACAAGTGTATGCATATCGTGTATGATAAATTTGGTATAAAGACACTGAATCCAAGTGAAAGAGGGTTAAAGTGAGAAACTCACAGGGTTTCATTAAAACTGAAAGACTGGCTTGCGAAGCCAAACTTCTCAGAAGTGTCCGTATCTTTCACAAAAGTAGCATTGATGAAAAAGATAAATGATGAAGTTTAAAAGTGAGTATCATGTAAATATGCTCATTTTCTTAAAATTTATGAGTTAAATATCTATAGTTTAGACTCACTATTTCTTAATGATGCGGAACAATGATTACCAATATTCGATTCCATTATTTTATGCTTCTATATGTTTAAAACAACAAGGTAGGCAGAATCATCCCAATTAGGATTTCTCATCATATCACTAGCAGCATGGTTAGAGTCACTGAGGGAGAGAGAGTATTCTGTGAAGTTGGGAAAAAAACCTTAGACCATTTGCCTATTATATATTTTCACCTCACAACAATAACGACAGTTGGTACTTCGTAGGACCTAGCTGGAACTTGGAACTAAAACAACAGAATGGGCTAAGGCCAAAGGTATTTATGTGATATTCACTCTACATAGCAAACAGTAACAATCTAGATCTATGAGTTCAGTTTCTAATTGTATGCCAAGTGCTCATGGCAAACTTCTTACATGAGACTCAGCCCGAGGCACTCGTACAAAGTAGTTACAACCTCAGTCTATCCTGACATTTCTGACAATGGACCCAGAAACACCACAATTACTCCCCTGTAGTGCACTACAAAGCCTCCAAGGCTGCACAATTGTCTCCACCACCAGTTGATACTCTAAGAAACAATCCCTATCCTCGCCTAAAGGGCCAACCCTATGATATCATTTGCCTATGTTATTCCACTTCTATACCCAAAACTTCACAACAACTTTTGTTGTTGTTGTGGCTTGACACATATCAAGCCAATGCTCCTTAGGATCGTTACACAGTGATATGCTAAGTAACACAACCAAATACTAGCCCTATACAGTCGATTTGTGGAAAGTGGGAACCCATTCTAGCTTCAAAGTTGGAAGAGAAAACTTGCGAAAAAAGAAAGCAACGCTTACGAATATCTACACCTATCAATTTAGTAATGTTTTTGCGATGAAAAATAACTCACATCAACTATCTGGACAAAAAGAACATCTGGACAAAAACCTCACGTGAAATGAAAAAGGTAATATAAAGAATAATGTGAAAACAAAAAGGCCACAGGCAATGTACAACTACTAAGGGACAAGTTAAACAGCCAAAATGCGTCGGTAAAGTTGTCACTCTTCATTGAAAGCACTTGAAGAATGATTATGACTCCCTTACTAAGAACTTGCAAGAAGGATATTACGGCCAATTTAACAAGCTTAGGACTGAAAGAACAAAGTTTACAGTATGAACCAGGGTAACATGAAGCCTTGTGCTGAACAAAAATGCTCATGGAAAAATCAAACTGTTGTGAGCCAATAGTAGCATTAACATCTAGTTTATGCAATCAGTAAACTGTCAACATGGAAACTGTCCAATCATCTAACATCCCCTGTGCATAACGTAGGCAAAAATCAGAGGGCAAAACAGAAGAGTATGGCTTTCCCCATAAACACCAAGGATTCCGCAACATATGTAGTATAAAAGAGGGCAACCACAAAATGAAGAAAAAAAATTTTTGATAAGTAACCACAAAATGAAGAAAATGATCAGAGGAACACCAGAATTGACTGAGATTAGTTTACATTTTAACAGTGTAACAGTTCAAGCATTAGCAACAAACGACATCAAAGGTCTATATCAAAAAAACACAAACTTTTCCATAAATACCATAACAAGTGGTAAAACAAACCAAGTTGCCATGGAAAATCTAAGTGTAAACTCACTAACAACTCACAGTGTGTGATTGCAAGAGCAATGAAGAGGGCCAACAAATCAGAAAGTCTCCTCCTCAAGATTTCAAAGCTCAAACTCTTCATCCCGAAGCGCTATCTCTGCCGCCTCTTCTTCCTCATCATCAAGTGCGAAGTACTCATTCTTCTCAACTGGCCTAAACATATAAAACATCACCATGTAAAAAGCAAGACTAGCAATCTCCTCGGCGGCATTGCTCACCCACTGATACTTATACGCAGCGATCGTCTTGAGAGCAAACACAACAATCCTCGTGAAATACAAGTACCCGATCACCACAATATAAAACTGCCTAAAAAGAGTCAGTTTTGCCAAGTTCCTCGCAGCCTTCCCGTCTGTCTTCGAAGTCTCCCTTAATGACCTAATAGACCACACAATCGGGAAGATAATCGCGCAACAGCAAATTATATCCACTAACAAAAACACCTGGTTCCAAGTCACCCAATCCTTAATAAACGGCCCAGTCTCACCAATCACAACTGAAGCCACGTTAGCTAAGACTTGAAGCGGAATCACAATCATCAAAACCTTCTTCTCCTTCTCTTGGAGAAAGGGTTTTAAAAACGACCAACCCGTCCCGATCAACACAATGACAGTGAACAGCAACACTACTCTGATGAACTGGAAAATATAGAACAAGATGTCCCAACCATGAGGCGTACCTGCAGCGGCAGAGCCAGAATTTTAGTTTCTGTTTGGCGAATTCTGTTTACTCTACAACTCTAAATTTCTCTCCTCTCAATTTTATGGCTTCTTCTCTTTCTCCCTCATTCAACTTATAGTATTATGTACCCTAAATCTAATGCCTAAAATCTGTAAGAAACTCAAACTGTACAATATGAGTACAGTATGATTTTCCCAATGAACAAGTATCCAAAGAAACAGAGCTATAGGGACAAAAACGAACGGAAAAAATCACAGAAAGATCTTGTGCAAAATCATTATTTTCTGATAATCCACTTGGTGCAAAATCATTATTTTCTGATAATCCAATTGGTGCAAAATCATTATTTTCTGATAATCCACTTGCCGCAAAAACTGAAACAAATTAGAATGCGATAACAATTAATTAAAAATAACTCTAAAAAATTGAGCAAATAGATTAAAAGAACTAAAATTTCAGTTTAGGTGGTGCAAAACTGGATTTTCTGACTCTAACTAGTCTGTTCTTTCTTCTCTATGATATGGCTCCTTCTCTTTCTCCCTCTTTCCTCTTGTGTGTTCTAAATTATAATGGATAGAACCTCTTATAAACTCAAAATACACGATAGGAGTACAGTTCTTTTCTTTTTTTGGTGCAAACAGCTCTTTTGTCTAGTAAGCAACTACCTAATGAAACAGCAATATGGACAAAAAAAAATGGGCAAAAATGAAAGAAAATCAAAGATCTTATATTAGTATGTGAAAACCTTAATTATTGAATATCCAATCAGCGCTATATTGAAACTAATTGAAAAGTGAAAACTATTTATCACAAATACAAAAACAATAAAAAATTAGCTGTAACTAGTCTATATCTCTCTTCTCAATTAGATGGCTCCTCCTCTTTCTCCCTCTGTCCCCTTATAGTTCAATGCATAAAATCTCCAATAAACTCAAAAGATACAAAAATAAACGGGGAAATATCAAACAAAACTCAAAGATCTTACGCAAATTTGTTATTTTCTGAAAATCCAATTGGCACAAAAACTGAAACAAACTACAATATGACAAAAATTGATGATAAAAAAATAAAAAATAAAAAAAAAAAAAAACCCTTCAAAATTGAGCACATAGCTAAAAAGAGTTAAAATTTTAGTTTAGGTGGAGCAAATCTCAATTCTCTTTAATTCTTTCTTTTCTATCATATAGATCCTTCTATTTTAACATGTCTTCTAATGCATAAACTCCCTAATAAACTCTAATTAACGATATGAGTAAAGAATCTATTGCCTAATGAACAACTATCTAAATAAACAGCACCGATAGGGACAAATAAATGAGGGAAAATGAAACAAGATAGATCTTATGCAAAAAGATAAGATTTTTAAAATCCAACTGGCACAAAAATTGAAAACAAATTAAAAGGGAAACCTACTTATGCGTAGGGCAGTGAACAAGCTACTTGGTTGGTATAGTTACACTAACAAACAGAGCTTCAACATTTTTTAACCTCATTAAGCTTTCAAACCAAACCAAGCTCGAACAAGCTACTACTCGGCTTGTTTGGCTCGCCATATATACAAACTTCAAGGCACTCAAGATTGACTTTTGTTCGGCTTGATTAAAGCTAGTTCGAGATCAGCTCATCAGCCTCGTCTTATAAAAAGCTAAGCTTGAACACATTTTAAAGCTCGTTAAGCTTTCAAACCAAGCTCAAACAACCGATTGCTCGGCTCGTTTATCAACCCTACTTGTATGCATATAATCTGATGCAAAACGATTCTATTTTTAAATCCAACAAGCGCAAAAATTGAAACAAATTAAAAGGGAAACGCAATTAAGCATAGAGCTGATAAACGACCTGAGCTACTCGAGTTCGAGTTTGTGTTCGCTCGTTAAAAGCTCATTCAAGATCCATTTGTTTCTTGAACAAAAAAAGCTTGAACATTTTTCTAACCTCGTTAAGCCTTCAAACCAAGCTCGAACAAGCGTACCATATATTCAAAGTTCAAGCTACTCAAGATCGACTATTGTTCGGCTGGATGAAAGCTTGTTCGAGATCAGCTCGTCTCATAAGTAATCTAAGCTTTAACATATTTTAAAGTTCCTTAACGTTTCAAACCAAGCTCAGACAACCAATTGCTCAACTCGTTCAGCTTGTTTATCAGCCCTACTTATGTATATAGGCCCCGTTTGATAACTTGATTCGGCTATGGGACTGGAGTAATAGTCCCTTCAGACTATTAATTCCATTGGATTGTGAATCCCATGGAATGAGGAAGCCGGACTTCAGGGGTATTAATACCCCTTGAGACTTGATATTCGTAGTCCAATCCCAACTCCTTCTCATTACTAATTTCTTCTATCAATCCAATCTCCTCATCTAATCTCATCCCAAACAAACATACTCATTATCAATCTCTTCTCATTACCAATCGCAATCCTAATCTTATCCCCTTACGAATCCCATCCATCTATCACTGTTATCAAATGGGGCCATAATCTTTCAAAAAGCTTGAGCCCATAGCTATTATCTCCAACAAAGCGGACCGAGTGACTTCTACAAACTCAACGATCTAATCCAAAATCATTACTTCATAAGAATCTAACTTCCTTAAAAACAGAAACGAATTCAGGAAACGAAAACCAATATCTGCAACAAAGCGTACCAGTGACCTTGACGTAGTGCTTATCCTCCGCGGCGCAGATCAGGTTCAACGCCTTCATCAGGATCAACCCGCACATGAGCAGATGGATCCGGTGCACAGATCTCCTATTCGTCAAACAGATATAGATCCAGAACCCTAGAAAACCGAAATAAACAACAGAAAACAAGAAGAACAGAGACGGCAGGTGCGTGAGCCCGGCCGAAAGATAATCCTTGATTCCACCGTCGAGGTTGTACACCTCCGTGCGGACGTCCATGGTGACGCGGCTCTCGGGGGCGCAGTTGGAGAAGAACAGGGAGTACTCGTTGGGGGCGGTGACGGGGTAGGATTGGGAGAAGGAGGTGTTGGGGGGAGGGGACAGGTCGCGGAAGGTGAAGAGGGGGTTGATGTAGTGGGAGTCGAGGACGCAGAAGGGCTGGGATTGCTCGGATTGTTGCTGGAGTTCGATGAGGACTTGGATGAGGGATTCCTCGGAGAGGAGGAAGAAGCCGAGGCGGGAGGGGTCGGGGCGGGAGAGGGAGGAGACGACGGAGACGGAGGAGACGGAGATGGTGACGTGGCCGGTGTGGGTGAAGCCGAACTTCTCGAAGAGGATCATGGGGCGGGCGTCGGAGGTGATCTTGAGGGATTTGATCTCGGCGAGGGCTGGGTGGAGGAGGAGGAGGAGGAGGAGGAATAGGGTGGCGGCGAGGGCCGCCGGGAACGGAAGTTTCTGCATTTTCGAGGAGGAGAGGGAGAGAGTGGGGCGGTGGCGGTGGTGGTGAGCGGAAGAGAGATCTGGAAATTGGTCAACTTGTGAGATGGGGAGAGAAAACGCCTTCTCCGTTGGTTAGATCGGAGTTACAAGTATTGGTAAAAATGATCGGTGCAGAGGCCTGGGGTTGGGTATTTGACCAGGAATTTTTTTATTGAAATAATACACACTTAATTATAACGTGAAATATTCTTCTGTATAAATAAATTATCAAAAAGTCTGCCCACGTAGATTATCTGTGCACAAATCGTGCACGAATTGCAATTTGGGGCTCATTAAGGGTTTCATAAAAATAATTTGAACTGTTCAAACTTAGCTTAATTTGATATCAATAAATTTTCGATCCAATCTAATTTTTTCGTTCAGATTATAAGGTCCTAAAACCTAAATGAAAAATTAAATAATTAGTTCGAGCATTTATAGGTATCGGATTAAGCTGATTTTTAACGAATGCCCTTTAAAAAGTATTTTAAAGTTAATGAAATTATGCGAAACCGTGGAGGTTTTGGATAACCCAAAAAATATTAAAATATCTAACAATTAATAAACAACTCGAATTATTTTTGTGAGACGGGTCTCACATTGCAATGTGTGTACAGAAAATGTGTCAATTCCATCTCTCATAAATTATTACTAGTATCACTGGTTCCAGACACATTTTAAAACTGACGCAGGGTTCTAATGAGAAGTTAATTTTGGCTCTTGCAACAAGACAACAAGGATGAAGGGCCGTAAACGAGTCGGCTCGCATGTTTACTAAACGAATGAAAATTTTGAGCTCGATTCTTAACGAGTTGAATTTATTCATTTACTAAATAAGTCGAGTTTAAACATTTACTAAACGAGTCTCTTTAGACTTTAATAGAGCCGAGCCTTCCTTAACGAGCCGAGCTTTTGTCGAATAAGCTGAACCGATTGCTCGGCTCGCTTACTAAACGAGTCAAGCTGAGCCGACCATTAATGAGCTAAGCTGAACTCGCGAGTTACTCGGTTCATTTACAGCCTTAGAAAGAGGACATGTGGTACTCTTCACATGTGTTGTGGTGGGTAAATGCGGGGAGATTCATGACTTTTGTGGTAGTAATTTAGGGAGAAGCTATGGTATACAAGGTATACCGTATGTTTAAATTATGACAATTTGTGATTTTCATTATGCCGATTTTTGATTTTGTAATGCATATTTATGACTTCAGTTACGACTTTTACTTTAAAATTTACCTCTTGAACAGGTCACTAGCAGGTTACCCACATTAAAAAATATTGTTATGATATAACCATAATTATTCGTACCGGAATCCATAATACTTGTACCCTAACCAGATATATGCATACAATATCAAAAATTAAATAATGCTACCCACAAACGTTATAACAACACCATAAATTGGCATTATCTTACCACAATGAGTCGTACCAAAATTCTTTGACTCGTATGATATTTCGTAACAAAATCAAAATATGTCGTATCAGAATCATCAATTGTTATACCCAAACCAAAAATATTTGTAGAATGCCACAAAATTTATAAAATAACCACAATTGTTATGACAATACCTAAAATTGTCGTTTTCTTAACACAATGTGTCGTATCAAAAGAAAACATATTAAAAAACGACAAATTATATAACAAACCACAATTGTTATGACAATATCATAAATTGACGTTTTCTTACCACAATGTGTCGTATCAAAGGAAATTAATTAAAATATTTTGTAATAACACATGTCTAAAATACCACAAATTCAGTAATATAACCAAATTTGTTATGACAATACCATAAATTGACGTTTTCATACCCACAACGTGTCGTATAAAAAATTTCAATCAGAAAGATCAATTAGTGATAGTTATAATCAGCAAAATATCATACCACAAATTGAGTAATATAACCAAATTTGTTATGACAATACCATAAATTGACGTTTTCATACCCACATCGTGTCGTATAAAAAAATTCAATCAGAAAGTTCAATTAGCGATAGTTATCAGCAAAATACCATTTCACAAATTCAGTAATATAACCAAATTTGTTATAACAACACCATAAATTGACGTTTTATACCAACAACGTGTCATATAAAAAAATTCAATTCAAATGCTCAGTTAACGATAGTTATAATCAACAAAATATCATACCACAAATTCAGTATTATAACCAAATTTGTTATGACAATACCATAAATTGACGTTTTATACCCACAACGTGTCGTATAAAAAATTTCAATCGGAATGTTCAGTAAACGATAGTTATAATCAGCAAAATACCATACCACTAATTATTTTCAATTCCCGCCACATTTTTTTCCCAAATTTTAAAATTTTCACCATATTATCTTAATTTTCAATTCCTTGCACACTATTTTTTCAAATTCTTATTTGTCCCTACACAATACCTCAATAATTTAAACTAAAAATGAAGTTCTCGCTCAAAATTTTCATCTAAGAAATTCACCAAAAAGTAAGTACTATACCCAAATTTTTGAATACAACTACAATTTTCTCTCAAAATATTAGTCTAAATTATGTTCTTTCTCTACAAAATTTAATTCAAAAAATCAAAATTCCTTCAAATTTTCGTGGAAAAATGAGAGGTCACTAAAACAAATAATTATCCAACTGTCTCAAGATACGGATATTCAAGGCGGTGCACTTAATAATTGGCACTATATATTTGACAGACGGATTGATACTAAACCTTCACCCTATGCATACAAATCCAAATTTAATGGTGGTCCTTGAAACTAGGTCGTGGAAGTACAATCAAAATAATTTTGTAAATTTATTGTCATTGTATTTTCTTTTTAAAAAAATTATTATAGTAGACATACTGATTTACACCAATGACATAGGCCATAATATGATCTACAAGTGCATGCCCAACACTAGGGCGGAGGCATTTGAGGTCACTGCTTTCTCAAATTTTCTGCCGGAAATAGGACCCCTACGTACAAGAAAGTATTTTATAATTAATAGCCTTCAAAATTTCAAATTCTCCATTGTGTACCACAATAATCAGCAAAATACCATATCATAACTAAATGTCGTTAGCGAGTATATTTTTAAAATGATCGATCATAATTGTTAGAATATCAAGTCATACGATATTCAGCATTGTCACCAAAATTAGATATCATCAGATATCGACAACTCCGTAATCGAAAAATATTTAATGTATCCAGATACATTAAAGTCTAACAATGCACCACCCGAGTCCCATCTAATGCTTTTTTTTTTTATCGGAACCGTCTATCTTTTACATAATATGAATAGATCACATGTACCAAGAATGAAGTTGATTGCTTATCATTAGACCCTTAATCAGACAAAAAAATTCTTTTACTATTAAATTCGGGTGCCAATGAAAGGGCTTTCTAAACGCTATTGAGCCAAAAAATTATGTGAATTAGTTAATCTACAAATATAACGAAATCATTGGTTTTGATTATCATTATTGTGTCTTGATTGCAAGTCAACCGTACATTTACTTACAATAGAGAAATTGGTTTCATATCAAGTAATATACAATTCTAAATATTCCTTTGGTACGACACATTGTGATAAAAAAATACCAATTTTTTGTGTTGTCATAACAATAATGGTCATGTTATATAATTTGCAGTATTTTACTAATGAGGGAGGGGGAGAGAGAGTCAAGAAGGAGAGAACAACCTATTACCTGCTAAGCCATTTTTTTATTTTATTAATTGATTTAATAAATTGGTGGTCCGGATTATTCACTTTCAAATCCAATGGTTTAAAATCATGGTGCGTACGGTACACCCCCTAATAAGGGGTGTGTACCATAGGACTACCTAGTAATTTAAGGAACAAAATGACATGTGGTGTGCTGTGAATTTTTTTTTTTTTTGATCGGCTGTGGTTTGTTGTGATTGATGTGGAGTGTTACTACAACACCAACAAATAACCACTCGGGTTCTAGGCCACGAGGTCATGGAGGCCTTAGGGCTTATTCGTATGAAGGTTTTAAAGTCCTTACGCACAGTCACTAATACATTTTCTTTATCTATCTCTCCCTCCACTCAAACCTTCTTCAAAACCTGAATCTCCAGGCCTCAATCTGACTTCTAACTAAACGAAAGTGCACGGCCTAAGGGCGAAGACCGTGAGGTGGTTCGTGAGTTGCCTTAACAAAATGGACTTAAAATTTCATAATCGTTGCTAGAAAATGGAAAGAAAAAGAAAGAAACAGAAATAGAAGAACTTTATTAATTAATGGCTTAACAAAGTCCGATTACAAGGAAAACTGATAAATTTAAGCTAAGTTGAATTGAGTACAAGTTGGACAATTGAAAGTAAAGAGAATTGAGAAAGAAATTGCAATGAGCCGTAGGCTTTAAGGGTCATGGACCTTTGCCAAGACCTTCAACTCTGGTATTTATAGGCAGAAGTTTCAAGCCTTGAGCTGCTTGAGTTGCTTCCACAGGCCTTCATGCCAAAAACGCAAGCTTGGTTGAGCTGCTTGTGTGATGTTAGAGAGAACCTTCTAGGCCTTTGAGCTGTTTGTGCAGGCCTAAGCTACTTGTGAGCTGCTTGGGATGTCTCCATGCATGTCTGCCATGTGTCCCAAGCCTTGCTTCATACTGAAGGATAGTAGAGACTCGGGCCTTAAGCTGCTTATAAGCAGCTTACCTAGATCTGCCCAGCAAGAATATTTTAGGCTTTTGAGCTGCTTGTAAGCAGTTTAAGGCCTTTTCCCTACCAACTGAAGGCCATAGGTGACGTTTTCTTTAAAAAGTAGGCCCATCTATTATTTGGGCCCAAACTCAATGTGAATCATGGGCTTTCATCCATTGTAAGCCTTCTTGTTACTTCTAAGAACTGGGCTAGGCCTGGATAAAATACTCAGGCTTAGTGGGTCAATTCAAGTCTTTGGCCAATCTTGGGCTTGTGATAACGAAATTTTAGACATTAATTTGACCCAAGCCTTTGCGAAATTCCATCCAGTCAATGGCTTCCAAACTGGCCCAATTTCGTGGGCCACTGATTGTAAGGCTTTTCAAGACTAGAAACTGACCTTCACGACCACCTTTAAACCCATAAATTCATTTTTTGATTTTTGGCCAAAAATAGGTGTAAACAAAACCTAAAACGAACAAGCCCTTAGTGTCTACAGGAGAAATCTAAGGTTCGAGCGGCATGCTGTTATAACTTACTAACCACTAATCTACTAATGGTATTCCAGTTTTGCCAAGCTGGACTTGGAAGGTCCACGTATACGCTAGCATCTGTTAATAATGCATTTCCCAAATGCGTTATGCATCACAAAAATGCACTAAACCATAACGAAGGTGTATTTCTCTATGTAAACATCCCCGGCCATTTCCACTGATCCGTCGCAATTTTGAGGGGGGAAAATGGATCTTAATCCGAAGACGTTACCTCTAAGAAGAAGAAAAGAAGTGGGAGAGTTCCCACGGAGCTAGGACGGGACAATAGGCGATGATGATGAGCCAAACAACGTTCATGTTCAACCACCAAAGTTGGCGCACTGGCATAAAGATTGACGGAGGGAACAATGACGGCAGCGGTTCCCATGTTACCGAGTCGCTCATGGTCCACCTTAATTTCCTGAGGTGATAGAGTTTGACGATATTCGAGTTGAGTGGGTACTGCAAGGGAAGCCCCCCAAACCAATATATTTGTGTTTGGCCAAGTGATCGGGTCATTTCCGTACCAAAAATAATTAATAAAACGAAACAATTACTACTACTCAAATGAACAGTGGTAAGTATTTTGAATATCGCTCCACAAGGATTATAAGGCTGAGTTACAGTTATTTCAATTAATTTCTATACTAATCCGAGAAAAAGATTGATTGATTGTTGATTTCTTAAAACTATTAAACTGAAATTAAAGATGATAGAAAAGTAGAAAAGAATTGATGGGAAAAAGTTTCTAGGGTTTCGAATCCACTCTTCCCCTTCGTAACCTAAATATGTTTCGATTACAGTTCAACTATTCGAATCAATCCGGATATCATAGGATTGCAAGCCCTAGTGATATCTCCTCAAGATAATTTATGAATTGCCAATCGGCATGGACTATCTCTGCCTAGCACAACCCGTCTCTAATCAAGCACGAATCGTCTCATCGGCACGATGCGTCTTACGTAGTATAATCCATCTAATCAGTTATCACAAAATAATTAAAACCGTTGGACGAACGGGCATAAAACCTAGGAAATTATACACGAGATTTGATGGAAAGAATTAATCTTATAAATAAATCCTTATTCATACAACCATGATCTGAATAATAAAACCTAAATCAAAATATAGAGATTGTTACTCAAAATTCGAGCTTCATCTACACCCTAGAAGATGGTTTAGCCAGCCATTGAAAAGCGAGACTTGGATGATGGTTTAATTGTCCCTTCCATTTAATCTATTTCCGCTGCTGTCGTCGTCCCAATTCTTCACGGCCGAGAACCCTCAAAAGCTAACTCCTCAAGTCAGTAGGTTTCAATTGTTTATATAGATTTCAAGCATCAATTACATTCATGCCCTTGGACTTCATACTTTAATAAATTAACAATCCAACTTTGAAGCACTCTGCGCTTTAACCCCAAACTTCATTAAACTCTTCTTTTTATCCAATATTTTGGGCAATGAGCTCGATCAACCTATAAATAAAATAAAAGAAAAATAAATATCAGATAACAAATATAAATAACTAACAAGTGTAATTTGGAGAGCCAAAATATCAATATTTCGGCACTTATCACACCCCCTAACTTACATTTTGCTAGTCCCTAGCAAACCAAAACAAATTCAACTAATGAAAACAAATTAAAATGGATAACTCTTTTAAACCCCCGGGCAGCCCCGGTAGAACGAGTGAAGTTTTGTGAGGGTTTTCAGCAGTGATTACCCACAAAATACCGTAAATCCTTTTCATATGAAACTTGAAAACCTGTAAGACAGCTCAATGAGATCTCAAGCAAAGAATATGAAGCCATCGCAAAGAGATAACGGCATAAGCAGTTCTAGATACTATCAAGTCGTAAAAATGAGTCATGGCACCTAAACTTAGCGTGTGTGAACAAGGGCGTCGGTCACTTGTGAAAAATAACTACAAGTTACCTCCGGACCAAGTCTTGACTTCAAATCTCACCATGTCATGCACTCAACAAATGAAATCACTTGAAACAAGGTGCATATTTGATACTCTCAATATGTGTGTGCAGGCAGAAGTTATGTAAATGAAAGCAAAGTATCCTGTACAAGTTGACACGAAAAGAAAGCTCTCTATAAAGTGGACACACGATCTCATAAACGGAATACCAAGTATTGGAAATTCTCTCTATTCACCAATCGACAACCCATTGCCCCCAGGATCAAACAGGACTTCAATTCTGGCTATAACGTCAGGTAAGGGAAAATGTTTCAAGGCTAGGTAAAAATTCAAGTGTCCGAGAATGGCTTACAACAATTCACATAGGGCAAATATAATGATGTGTGCCCTCTTTCTTCTTCTTTTTTTTTTTTTTTTGTCTTCGCCACATCTCTACTTCTAGCTCTTTAATACACTCCCACATTAAGAACAAGCATTTCTCCTTTCCACAATAATTTTGGTGTCCTCCCTTTTTACTCTTTTATTTTTATTTTTTTTATGTTGTTTGTCTTTTTATTTATTTTTTTCATGGGAAAGATCACCAATTAATATAGCTCAATTCTCACCACATTCATCCCCTTCTTTTCTCAATAATTCACCCTCACATGATTAACTAGCCATTCTCAAGTCACAATGTAGATGGTGGAGCTCAACAAGAAAATATGATGAACACCCAATATTGTAGATATTTGATGCGACTAGTCCCGTTTTATGTTGTTTTATCTTGTGTTTATTTAGCTTTTATAGCGATGTTGCACGTAAGGTAGGTTTTTGTGTATTTCAGGTAATTCGTATAAATAAGGCGCGTTTGAACGCCAAGGAATGCTCAGGGTGCAACCAATTGCTCAAGGCCACGTGCCACCATGTTGTGGTGCTCGAAGAGTCATGAAGAGATGGTTTGGAGGTTGCTCAAGTCACCCAAGAGTCAAGGGAATTGAAGGAGAAATGAGGATTTTACCAAAGCTACTCGTCTTCTGACCAGCTGAGGGTAGAATTGTCATAACTTTTGATGTATAAAGTATTTTTTATCCAAATTACTTGGGTTAGAAAGTAGACTCGACAAGCTTTCCAACGGTTCAAAGAACACTCAAATCCGAGTTCGGGAATGTCCGAAGCAAACCCGCGAAGTTTGCCTAAAAATCTGTCATGCGTGTACCGGTACTGGTCAACTCCCAATACCGGTACAAGGTGTCTAGAGTTCAGTTTTTCTAGCCCGTTTGAAGGCCTTGTATCAGTACTGAGGCATTTCCAGTACCGGTACAGCTTGGGAAAATCTACTGATTTTTGTAACATTTTTCAACCTTCAATTTATGGAAAATTTCCACTTGTGGAATGTTTTTTGGGATATTTTAGGGACTTAATGGTCTTTTGTATGGGATATTTTGCAAGCCCTATAAATAGGCTTGTATGCCTTTTATAGATGGATTGCCATTTCTACTATTTTTTTGGCCTAAGTCTTTTTGCTTTCTAGTAACTCCATTAATGTTCTTCAAGCTTTTCTAGTCTTTTCCTTCAAGAACTCAAGTAAGTATTTGTCTTATGTTAATTTCTCGTTTATTAATGTTGTAGCTACGCTTCGGATCTTTGCATAAATCGAGTTTATTTTCGTTTTCTTCGGTTAAATCTTTTGCTCCATTTTTTTTTACCTTGTCTAGTCTTGTAGCTATGTATGAGTAGTTGTTTGGCTAAGTCTTGGGTTAATCTTTCCCAAAGATTTGGTTCTCAAAACTCTCGGGCTTAAAATCATGGTTTTCGGAATTGGATTAACCTAGCCAATTTGGTCTAAGCGAGGGGTGTTAACTCCTTAGTATGAAGTTTAGTCAAGCGGTCTTGGCAAGCAACATATCGAGGGCTCGTGGCCTTCTACGTTTTAGATATGTTAGCAAAAATAGATTGGTTTAGTTCCGGATGATCACATCTTTTGATAAATGTAGTCATTAAAGTTAAATCCTACGGCGTGAGCACGCGGTCGTGACTCTTGCTTGAGTTATAATTGAGAACCGGTAACGGCTTTTGTCAAGGGTTAGATGATCCCTAGACTTGCCTCTTTTAGTTTATAAAGTTCATTTCTAGTCTTTTTACTTAGCATTTCTATCTTTTAAAGTAAAACCAAGTTAGCCGTCTTAAATGCCGAAATCCATTACTTACAAAACCTACAATCCGATTAAGCTATATGTAAGGACCCGTAATTTTCGGATATTATTTAAAAGTGTTATAAATGTTAGAAATTGAGAAAAAATAGGAAATTTATTGAGTTTATTTGAGTTGGGGTTAATGTGTTAGGGTTGTTATTTGAGGGAGTGTAAGTGTAATTTGTAAATATACTAGTATATATAGGATATGTGTGTGTGTAGGAGATTAAATTCTCCCATCTCTTTCTCTCTCTACCCAACGTCTCCCTCTCCTCTCCTCTCCTCTCTCTTCTCTCGGCTCTCCCTCACTCTCTCATCCTCTCAACCAAAAACCCACCAAATTCACTTGGAACCTTCACAAACCCACCTCCAATTTGTCTTCTATACGCGATTCCAACCTTGAATCTCGTGGGTTTCGCTTAGAGGAGAAGTACTCGGTTGATTTCAAAGTTCGGAGAGCTAGGGCTCGCTCAAATCAAGTGGGTTTCGATTCTTGACTCGAGGTAGGAATTTCTAACTTTCTCTATATGTTTATGAGTTGATTCGGTGTCCAAAACTTGCGTTGGATCGTTGTTTGGAAGCCTTGTGTTCACCCTTGAAAGCTGTCAAAATCGTGCTGAAAACCCAGGTGCTACATGTACCAGTTTTACCCTGGTACATGTAGCAAACCCAGATTTCTTTAATTTCGTTCACTGGCTACATGTAGCGCCCTTAACCCGCTACATGTACCAAACCCCAAAATTTATCTTCTGTTCGCTGGATACATGTAGCACCTTTACCCCGCTACATGTAGCAAACTTAGATTGTACCTTTTATTCACTGGCTACATGTAGCACCTTTACCTTGCTACATGTACCAAACTGGAAATTTTTTAAAAGTTTCCCCCTTCATGGTTTGGACCCCCGAACACTTCTAATACCTTTTAAACGTCTTCAAATCACCTCTAAGCTTGATTGCTCGTATTCCGATGATTCGTTGATTATACCCAGCCCTTTGGCTCTCGTTGTAGTAAAAGAAAGTGTAGAATTAAATGAATATGGTACTCGTACATTAGTTATGCATCCGGTCGATTGTAGTAGATGTTGTGTCATGTCTCAATGAACGATATAAACTTGTTAAGTGCTATGACGTGACGCGGTGATTGGTGAAATGGAAAACGTACCGTAAGGTTGATAGGAGTGTCGTAGACTATAAGGGGTAGTGTGGTGAGTGTCATGGGTAAACATGAACTTGTCTAGTGATTCGATGGATGGGATTATGACTCATTCTCGTGCTTCATCTTGTTGACCTTCTTAGGTTCCTTTGGCGCTCGTTCTATAAGATCCTCTTTCAGAACCTAGCGGGTGGTGTGTTAGGGAGCCGTTGTGGGGTTGGTACGTGACGTGGGGCATCGTGATAGACTTTAAGGGATAACGTGAACCAAAGGTTTTTAATAATGTACAGAAGGACATGTTTGTGAGTGTGTAATACATCGAATGAGGATGAATGAAAGACTGTGACCTTGGGAAGTATTGTCTTCTTGTATTCGGATTGTAAATGCATATGTGTTTGCGTGAGTTATGAATTTGAATTGAGGGTCCTCCAACGCAAGGTGTGGTAATGCGGAGACTCTAGAGGGCCCGCAACGCAAGGGTGGTAATGCAGAAACCCAGGTGGAGAGAATTCACTTTAACGCAAGGGGTGGTAACACAGTTCAATATCTAGCATGATGAAGGAAAATATGATTGATTATAGAAGTTCTTGTTGTCGTTTGGGCTGTTTATTGTTTGAGATTGTAATTGTTGAAAAAGGGAATAAATGATTGATATCATCAAAGTTTTTTGGAAAGGAAGGAATTTGGTTTGGAAAAAGGATTTTTATGAAAATCCTCCGGCTATTCTTGAGCGAATCAACGGTTTTCGGGATTTGGGCACAAATCAACGGATTCCGGTATTTAAGTTTGAATCAACGGAGCTTGACCCATTAAGGTCGAGAGTTTTCTCAAAATTATTTTGGTAAATCAAAAAGGAATGTTTTTATGAAAGAGATTTGATGGTGAATGGGAAAAGAAGAGGAAGTTAAGTGTGGCATTCACTTGAGGAATCTTAAAATGGTTCGTGAAATAGTCTTGGGTTGTTAGATTGATATGTGCTCAATGTTGCTCCTAGTTGATGTACGAAATGTTTAGGGATATCTTCAAGACGTATTGAATCCAGTAGTCGTTGTCCTTCGATTCATCGTGGTGCCCCTTTGTTTCTCGTGTTAGCTTATTGAACTTTACTCACTCTTGGTGCATGTTTCTTCGCATTTTCATATAGTTTGAGTATAGATTTTCCTACTGGGCTAGTGTAGCTCAACAAAATCCTTCTTTTCAGGTTCTAATGCCGAACAGTAGCATCATTCAATGCGTGCTTGGGAGGTGGACGACTTTTTGAAAGCTTTTCACTATTTGTTACTTACTCAACTTGTAAAAGTTAAGCTTTTGATCAAGATGATTTTGTGACTAAGTATTCATGAATTTCTTTTGACAAAGAAATTTGTAACACCCCGCTTGTGTTGTAATTGTACTTAAGCTAATTTGGGCTGTGGTGCCAAAGTTGTATTTTCTTTTGAATTGGGAACTTGTCTGTAATTTAAACAGGCGGGATACTATTTTGGGAATGCGATGGCAAGCGAGGTACTTTTATTTAAGAATATCATTTAATTTATGTTAAAAATCCAAGTCGTGACACTATATTCGATTCTCTATGGGTACGATCCCGGACTTTTCGGTTATTATGCTATCGACGACCTAGCCCTACGCTTGGGGTGTTTCAACCTTATTTGAAGGCGAGGTCGTGACGTAAGCAAAATGTTTATCATGCTGGAGGCTCAAACAGGCACACAAGGGATAAATATATGAAAAGAAAGAAACGAACCGGCTCAAGATATCAAAGATGACCTATAATCTTCTCCAAGGGGCAATACAACCATGCAACTTTCCAAACCCAAGAAATAAGTAGGCAATTTAAAACATTCCCAATACTTGGCAACAAAGATAATGAGATCAACAACGAATTCGCTCTTTTGTCACAACAAGAGTTTATTTGACACCACACCAAGAAAAGATAAGGCTCTAAACTCACATGGGCATAAGTCTCCACTAAATTAGCCATTGAGAACAATCAAGTTACAGCTCACAAGCAACCAAAGGCCAAATAGAAGTGAAGTGCAAATGTGCTAAAAATAAATGCCATAACAAATTCTTCACGACAAACTAGCAAAAAGAACTATAATGCCACCACAAATATAATCAAATAATGACTATCACATCTCCAACTCAATCAATCAAGAGCCAATCTCAACCACTTTCAGCCTCATGCAAAAAGAATTCCACTAATTTTTTTTTCCAATTTTCAAGTTCTTTTTTTAATCTAACAATGAAAAAGAACAAAGTGATCCCTCTCCCCAACTTGAACTATTCAATGTCCACATTGAAAGCATAAACATGAAAAGATAGGACATAAACATAAAAGAGAGGAAATGTAGCACCTCGAAAAGGAGGAACGAAGCAAGGTAAAATATAGCAAGAGGGAGATCCCCCAACTTGGATCGAACAACCTACAAAATGTTAGCCTCCAAGAAACACACACACACACACACACAAAAATACAGATAAAAAGGAAAAATAATTACCTAAAAAAGAAAAACTAAAAAATCTAGAAAAAGATAAATAAATAAAACTCAAAGACGACACTAAACGATGAATGACACTTGGGTTGCCTTCCAAGAAGCACTAAATTTTATGTCTTCAGCCAGACAAAACGAGAGCCTTAAAATATCAATCACCAGAAAAAATATTACCCGGGCCTAAGCATGCATATGGTGGTGGTTTCCACACAAGTCTTGGTGCAACCTCTATGAGAGGGGAGGTGGAAGGACTATGAAATATGGGCCAACGCTCAATGTATGAGTTACTCCATGGAGGTTCATCTATGTGGTTCTTCGAATTAATAAAACCATGACCCATTTCAATGTTACCACTATCCAAGCCTTCATGCACAAAAGGCACTTCTATGGGGCCCTTAACATGAATGTCTGGAGGTGCCTTATCAACCATATAATCACTCTCATTGACCACAAAGCAATCTTTCTCTTTACAGGGATAGAGATTGGCATCGAAAACATTCAATTGCACTCTCATATTTCTAAATGATACATCCATCACTCAAGTCCTACAGTGAATAGATGCATTGGCCCTAGCCAAGAAAAGTTGACCAAGGATGAGGAGAATCTATTTGTTGGGACTATGGACTGCTTCCATGTCAAGAACTATAAAATCGATAGGAAAGTAAAACTTATCTACCTTGACAAGGACATCCTCGATCACACCACGAGGCAGCTTAATGGATTTATCAGCTAATTGCAACGTAACTGACGTGGGCTTCAACTCTCCCAGCCCAAGTTGTTCATATATCGAGTATGGGAGCAAATTGACATTGGCCCCTAAATCAAGGAGTGCTCTATCAATGACATGATCTCCAATAACACATGAAATAATAGGAACACCAAGATCCTTTCACTTAATGGGTGTGTTACGTGTAAGAATAGAGCTCACCTGCTCAGTGAGACGCACCTCCTTAGGCTCATGTGTCTTAGACTTACGCTTTTGGGTACAAAGGTCTTTCAAAAATTTAGCATACGCTGGAACCTGACTAATTGCCTCTAAGAGAGGGAGGTTGATTTTGACTTGTTTGAACACCTCCATCATGTCTTCTTGTTTTGTCCCCTTCTTGAGAAAGGGTGAAGATGCATTAAGGCAAGTCGGGAAAGGTGCCTTAGGAATATAAGATGGGGTTTCAAATGACCCCGGAACAACTATGGACACTGGGTCGGTCACCTTCCCCTTAGACCTCTTATCAACTTTAGACCCCTCAATGACATGGGGAGATACTTTCTCCTTTGCTTTGACCTCCTCCAGTCTAGTCTCTACTGTCGGACCGCTTTTCCACCATCTCTCCTAAAACCAATTGGTGGTAGGAAGGGTTTCAATTAAGTCTTTTATGGCATTCGACAAGGCACCCGCAAGTCTGTTTTTAGAGCGGTCGCAGGGAGTGGCATTGTGTAACCAAATCCATGGGGGCACTCCAGGCTCAACAATCCCTCCCTCACTATGACGCTCCCGCGACTCGAATCCATGACTTCCTGACTCTGATACCATTTGTCGAACTGCTTTTCCACCATCTCTCCTAAAACCAATTGGTGTTAGGAAGGGTTTCAATTAAGTCTTTTATGGCATTCGACATCGCACCCGCAAGTTTGTTTTTAGAACGGTCGCAGGGAGTGGCATTATGTAACCAAATCCATGGGGGCACTCCGGGCCCAACATATGGGAAGGAGCAAGAGGACCCTTATAGGCACCTGAATGAATTTAGAGAAATATGCTGCCTTGTAAAAATCCAGGACTTCACAGATGATGAACTTAGGTTGTGGTTGTTCCCCTTTTCACTCAAGGATAAAGCCAAGAATTGGTGGACATCTTTACCCGCCAATTCCATTACTACTTGGGAACAAATGCAACAAGTGTTTTTAAAAAAATACTTCTCCATAGGAAGGACAAAAGAGATTCGTCAAGCCATAACAAGTTTTAAAACGCAAGAGGGGAACAATTTCATGAAACTTGGGAGAGGTTTAGAGAATTGATTAGGAAGTGTCCACACCATGCAGTTCCAAAGTGGCAATTGGTGGAAAGTTTTTATGACGGATTGAATCCAAGGTTCCGTCAAACGGTTGATGCCTCTTGTGGGGGTAGTTTTATGATGAAAACTGAGGATGAGGGATGGCATCTTTTTGAGACTTTGAGTGAAAATTCTACCATGTCGCAACCACGTGGCCTTAATGAGTTAAGCCAATTCAGCGATCTCTTGGCTAAGGTAGATGAGTTGTCCAGTAAGCTTGATAGTCTCTTATCTTCAGGGCATGTTTCTTCATATTCACCTCAATCTCATCTTGTCGTGGAGGTGTGTCAATTGTGTTCCAATCCAGGTCATTATGCGAGAGAGTGCCACATGGCATCTCAATTTTTTACCCAATCATCGAGGCCACCGTCTCTCAATACTTCCAATCCTCAAGCTTACAATTTTGCCCTTGCACAGCAACCATACCAACAACCTCTTCCTCCGTCCACTCAATAGACACCATCTTTTAAGGAGCTGATGTTGCAAGCAATGGCAGAACTCAGGGCTAATTTACAATTGCACCACTCCCATTCTCAATCGATCGCAAAGCTAGAGACCTAAGTTGGTCAAATAGCTAATGCCCTCAACTTTATGAAGGAAAGCAAGTTGTCAAGTCAGCTAGTGACCAATCAAATAGGGGTTAATCAAATTGAGAGTTTGCAAGCTCATGAGCAAGCGAACATAGTTTTGAACCTTAGGAATGGGAGGGAGGTAGATGTTAGCACCAAAAAGTTGTGCTTCCTTTTGGTTGGCAAATCCATTTGACAAATCACACCTTTACTTGTATCCCATAATTTATCGAGTTGTAATTTCTTTTCAATTTTTCTAGGCATAACAAGTTTGTATAGGATTATAGTGGAAGGAATTATTATATGTAATTGAGAGTGAGGTTCTTTTAATTTTATTGGAGCAGATTGATCGGCTTATTAAACTGGCATTCATCGGGATCAACTGATCAAGTGTACGTGGCAGCCGAATGGAATAAAAGCAGATGGAGTGACGGATCCATCGGTGTATAGATCGGAAGGCAATTAATATAAAAAGGGGTTTTTTATTTTCAGCTAGGGTATCGACAATACACGCAGCAGCAGCAAAAGAAATAATGGCGACGTGGGTTTTGGTTAAAAGTATGAAAGGGTAATCTTACCTTTAAAGCTTGAAGTTCTCATTCAATGATTGCACCGGCAATCAAAACCGAGAAGCGTACGTGTTTACGTTGAATCTTGGAGTACCCATGTCGGAACTTTGAAACATTAACTTAACTCCAAGAGGTTTTCATTACTTTGTCTTAATATATTCAAAGTTGGTCTCCAGTGGATTTTTGGAAGGATAATCACAAGGCTTGAGGATTTGAGGTGGCGGCGGTCAAGCACTGGGTACGGTGAACAAGGATTCGGCTATCGGTCTTGAGTCAATTGTGAGGATTCTCAATTGTGTAGTAAGTTCGATTGTAACCGTACAATGTTTTTCTACAGTGCTTGATTCCTTCCCGTGGTTTTTTACCCATCTAGGGTTTTCCACGTATATCCGGTGTTCATTGTTATTTTTCAATTCCTATTTCTTTTGCTTTAATTGGTTGGGTAGCAAAATAGGAATTTCAATTGGTATCAGAGCGGGTCGCTCTCAATCTAGAGGAAGTTTTTCCTGAGCGGATCCTGAGACACGATGAACACCAATCTAAACATGAATCATCCTTCCAATCGCACACCGATTTTGGACAGCGAAAACTTTGATTATTGGAAGTCTCGAATTAAAGCAATAATGAGGTCTGCATATTAGGAAATATGGAACTCATGTGTAACGGGGTACACACCTCCCACAAAGGTTGTGGATGGGAAAACTGTTCCTAAACTAAGCTCCGAACTGAATGCTAAAGTAAAGGCTGTATTGCAAGCTCATAATCATGCCCTGGATATACTTTTTAGTGATGTGGATGTTATAGAGCACCAAAAATAGCAAACTGTGAGATTGCAAAGGAGGCTTGGAATATTCTAGTTATGTGTCATGAAGGGACCTATGTGGTCAAACAATCGAAGTTGCAAAGGCTTACAACTGAGTTTAAGATGATCAGAATGGATGAGAATGAGACATTAAATCAATACTACTCAAGGCTGATATTCATCGTCAACGGCTGCGAAACCCTTGGTGAGCCTATCCCTCATTTTAGAGTCATTAAAAAAATTTTGAGATCTCTGCCTGATCGTTTTAAAACAAAAGTTACTATGCTTCAAGGAAAACGAAAACTTTCAGAAAAATCTGTTGAGGAGGTTGTTGGTCTCCTTCAAACATATGAGGCAAATATTTTGCAATCTGAATCTCATAAATCAAAAATAAAACCTTCAACTAAGTCGATTGCTTTTAAAAGTTCTCAAATTGATGAGACAGAATCAGATTGTAATAATGACGATGAGTATGATACTGATGCCATGGACTTATTTTTTGAAAGTTTTAAAAAGTATTTTAAAAAGAAATCCATACAAAATAATTCTAAGATTAGAAAGAATAATGGTACTGGTAAAGAAGATTTTTCTACTGGTAAAGAAAAAAATGGAGGTAAAGGACCATCGTCAGGGCCTAAATGTTCCGAGTGTCACGGCTATGGACATCTTGCTCATGATTGCATCAACGTGCTAAAAAGGAAGGAAGACGAATTTTAAGGCAAATATAAAATGGGATGACAGTGATTTTGACAAGTCTGAGGAAGAGCATAAAGATAAGACAAATCTCATTGCTTTTGGAGCATCCTTGCATTCATGTTCAAGTGATCATGAGTCCTCAGATGATAGTGAGGATGGAGAAACTGATGAGGATGAGGGCATACATGAATTAAAGGAAAAGTACAACCAGCTGTATGAGGAAAGTGTGAAAATCGCTGAAACCAATCTCAAGCTGGTAGAAAAATATAAGAAGTCTAACTTGGAGCTAGCAACTATGAGCATACAAGTAGAAGAACTACAAGGGTCTTTGAACACTGTTACAATTGAAAGAGATCAACTTAGAAAGGATGTTGGGATTCTCAAAGAGAAGAACAAAATCCTATCCGATGAAAATATCCTATCGGTAAGTAAAATTAACGATTTGCAAGTTGAACTGACAAGTTCTAATGATCTTTTTGAGCGTTTAAATACATGTTCGAAGAAATTGGACAGCCTTCTTGATATTCAAAGGTCAACGAATGATCGGTCAGGACTTGGATTTCATGGAGCTTCTTCCTCTAAACAGCTTGGAGGTAAAGTGTATGCAGTAAAGCCTAAAAAGGCACCGTTTAAATCAAATGTCATAAATATTGCTCGCAATAATGGTAAGAAGCCTAACATCTTTAAGAAAGCTAATGTTGCTAAATTCGTTCCTACATGCCATCACTGTAATGTTAAAGGTCACATTAGACCTAACTGCTTCAAATTGCACGGATATCCTTTGATTGGTTTTGAATCTTTTGATCCTGCAAACCGCAATAATATCAGCCATATTAAGACTTCTTCTAAACGTGGCAATGTTCAAAAAATTTGGACTAATTATGCTAAATACGAGAATGTTGGAAATACAACATTTAAGGATATGAAACCTCAACCTATGGCTAACCAACAGAGTCAAGTAGTTCCCGTTAAAACAAGATATATTTGGGTGATGAAGTCAGGCTTGCGACCTTGTACGAATTTGACTATCACCACTCTAGATGACAGTGGACCATCTGGAGAAGTTGACGTCTCCTTTTGAGGCTTGTTCTCGTGTTCATAGTCTAGGTTGGTTTTCGATGCTTAACGTGTTCCTAGAGCTATGAGTTGAGTTGTTTAACTAGTTTTATTGTTTCTACTGTTTATTATCTTTTTTTTCCAATTTGGAATTAGTCTCATATTTTAAAAAAAAAACTTCAAAAAGATTATATTGTGTGTTGTGAACTACATGATGTGAGAATTAACTGTCAGTGGTTGACATGTGCATATACATCCTTGATAGTGCATAGGCATCCATTGTGATCTCTTAATCTTAGATGCATTTAGATGTCAGACGCAGCACATTTTATGATCTTGTGATTACCATGATCTCGCGTACATGATAGATTGCTCCTTATTCATGTTCGTATATTCTCATGTACATAGCCATGTTCTCGTGTTCATCCCCCTTTGAGATTGACCTATAGCAACCATTCCCTTTGTGATGGTATCATTTTATTTGTTTGTCTCTCTTGAAAGCTCCTCACTGGTATTAGTTTATTCTCTACCTATCCGGGCGTTCATTGAGTAACCGGGCAATTAGAGTGAGGTATTCTCCCTCTAAGCATTCGCGTCAAAAGGTGGCTATAGACCTTGTGAAGGTATGCTTGTTGGACCACTTGCTTAGTAACCGGGCAATTGGGGTGAGGTATTCTCCCTCTGAACGTTCGCGTCAAACGGTAGTGGGGTAGGAAAGAGTTTCATGTGTATGATTCTACGAAGAGAAAAAGAAAAAGGAGAAATTATTATACTAAAGAAAGGGGAATGTGCTTCTGAGGGGGAGTTTTTTTCTCTCTCATTCTCATTAAACCACATTGCGGACCTAGCTCGGTTTGACTTCTTGAGGGGGAGTTGTCTTGAAGCTCCAAGTATACATGAGAACCTACGCCTTTGATAAGTTGAGCTTGATATTATCTCGGTGATTCACACAGACACCATGTCATTTGGCCATGACTTGTGCTGCATTCGTCATCTCGGTTTATCTTTGATGAGACTTTATAAAGCTTGCTCATGTTCTATTATCCATGTCTGTGTTTATGGATTCCCATGATTGTTGGTATTCGCACTTATGTGGTTTATGATGCTCTGAAGTCCCTATTTCGTGTACGTTTCATATTATATCTTCTGTCAAGTTCTTTGATTTTAATTTCTTGGGTGATTTTCTTTTAAATCAGTCTGGGTATAATCTTTTTACTTTTACATAATTAAAATTTTCTTTACAGTATAGGTTTATTGGTTCCTTCTTGGAGGTCAGTTTTTTGTTATAGTATGGCTTTAATGAATATTTGGTTCTGATATGGCAAAGTAGGTGCTTGCTATTTTTCTGGTTATGGATATTGCCTTCAAATATGTCATTGGATCTGTCTGTTAGTTTGCACTTCTAGCATGTTCATTTCGTCTCCCAGTTTTCGTGCATAATGTTGGATAGATATGGTACTTGGTTTATGAATGCTTGAATTCTGCACTTGGTTTTTACTTACAGTGTTGAGCTTTATCATTGTTTCAGCTGCATCTCCTACATGATTTTTTTTATGATCCGGTTGCCCTACTCATCCTTTGTCATTCCAAGACAAAAAGGGGAGTAGGAATTCTTGTTATCTAATCCTTGGATTTTTTTTGAGATGTGTTTACAGCGTGCCAGATTAGGTAGGGATACTGTTTTTCTTTGGTAGTGTGTTTTGTCATGGAAGTGCCAAAGGGGGAGATTGTTAGCACCAAAAAGTTGCGCTTCCTTTTGGTTGGCAAATCCATTTGACAAATCACACATTTACTTGTATCCCATTATTTATCGAGTTGTAATTTCTTTTCAATTTTTCTAGGCATAGCAAGTCTGTATAGGATTAGAGTGGAAGGAATTATTATATGTAATTGAGAGTGAGGTTCTTTTAATTTTATTGGAGCAGATTGATCGGCTTATTAAACTGGCATCCATCGGGATCAACTGATCAAGTGTACGTTGCAGCCTAATGGAATAAAAGCAGATGGAGTGACGGATCCATGTATAGATCGGAAGGCAATTAATATGAAAAGGGGTTTTTTATTTTCAGCTAGGGTATCGACAATACACGCAGCAACAGCAAAAGAAAAAACGGCGACGTGGGTTTTGGTTAAAAGTATGAAAAGGTATTCTTACCTTTAAAACTTGAAGTTCTCATTCAATGATTGCAGCGGCAATCAAAACCGAGAAGTGTACGTGTTTACGTTGAATCTTGGAGTACCCATGTTGGAACTTTGAAACATTAACTTAACTCCAAGAGGTTTTCATTACTTTGTCTTAATATATTCAAAGTTGGTCTCCAGTGGATTTCTGGAAGGATAATCGGAAGGCTTGAGGATTCGAGGTGGCGGCGGTCAAGCACTGGGTATGGTGGACGATGATTCGGCTATCGGTCTTGAGTCAATTGTGAGGATTCTCAATTGTGTAGTAAGTTCGATTGTAACCGTACAATGTTTTTCTATAGTGCTTGATTCATTCCCGTGGTTTTTTACCCATCTAGGGTTTTCCACGTATATCCGGTGTTCATTGTTATTTTTCAATTCCTATTTCTTTTGCTTTAATTGGTTGGGTAGCAAAATAGGAATTTTCACCATAGAAGGATGGAAGCATTTGAATCATGTTTGGGTCAATCTCATAATGAGTCGCCGTAGTGGCTGACAACTGTATACAAGATGAGGGAGTGTAGGAGGTGGGTATGAAGTGTGATTTCAGGGCTGGAAGGTCTTGGCGTTCAGACATCGGAGCGATATTAAGATTAAGTTTGGCTAATTTAGACTCCGCCCACTTAACTAAAAAGTTTTGCTTGATTTTAGAATCTAAAGCAACAAATTTAGGAGTCACCAAACGAAGACCTTGCATACGCGGTGAAGTTGACTCTAACTCAGAAACTAAAAATAAAAATAATAATAATAATTAGAAGAAAAAAAATAAATGAAGAAGGAAAAGAAAACTTGCAGTGCTCAAATAATTGGCAAAACACTTTTTGCGATTATGCCTGTTAGTTCGCCGCCTCTTTGCGCCGCAAATTTTCAATTATGAATCTAGAGTAAAAAAAATTCGAAGAAAGAGAGAACAATTAAATAAGGGTGACAAAAAAATGTAAGAAAGAAAATAAAAAATTGCAACTAAACTAAGAACTAAAATAGAAATCAATTAAAACTAAGTAACCGTACTTTTAATCCCCGGCAACGGCGCCAAAATTTGATTGGGTCGTTTTCGTACCAAAAATAATTAATAAAACGAAATAATTACTACTACTCAAATGAACAGTGGTAAGTATTCCGAGTATCGTTCCACAAGGATTATAAGGCTGAGTTACAGTTATTACAATTAATTTCTATATTAATCCGAGAAAAAGATTGATTGATTGTTGATTTCTTAAAACTACTGAACTAAAATTAAAGATGATAGAAAAGCAGAAAAGAATTGATGGGAAAAAGTTCTAGGGTTTCGAATCCACTCTTCCCCTTCGTAACCTAAATATGTTTCGATTACAGGTCAACTATTCGAATCAATCCGGATACCGTAGGATTGCAAGCCCTAGTGATATCTCCTCAATATAATTTATGAATCGCCAATCGGCATGGTCTATCTCTGCCTAACACGAACCATCTCACTAGCACAAACCATCTCTAATCAAGTACGAATCGTCTCATCGGCACAATGCGTCTTACGTAGTATAATCCATCTAACCAGTTATCACAAAATAATTACAACTGTTGTACGAACGTGCATAAAAGCTAGGAAATTATACACGAGATTTGATGGAAAGAATTAATCTTATAAATAAATCCTTATTCATACAACCATAATCCGAATAATAAAACCTAAATCAAAAATATAGAGATTGTTACTCAAAATTCGAGCTTCATCTACACCCTAAAAGAGCGTTTAGCCGGCCATTGGAAATTGAGACTTGGATGATGGTTTAATTCTTCCTTCTATTTAATCTACTTCTATTTAATCTATTTCCGCCGCTGCCGTCGTCCCAATTCTTCACGGCCGAGAACCCCCAAAAGCTGACTCGAGCCAATTGTTTATGGGCGCTGCTATTTGTAGCCCTCTATTTTCTCCAGTAGTCCGTTAAAAATTTTCATATGTTTTAATAGTTAGTTACCGAAATTGAGATACATTTTCGACATCCAATTACCAAAATACATGTTTTTTGTGCATTTTCGACATGTAGTTACCAAAATGTAATCTTGTTTTCAACAGTTATTTACCGAAATGTATGTTCGGCAGTTGTTTACCGAAGGTTGAACATATTTTCGACATGTAGTTACCGAAATATAATTTTTAACGGGCTATGGGAGAAAATAGAGGGGCTGCGAATAGTCGCCCCTTGTTTATATAGGATTTCAAGCATTAATTACATTCAGACCCTTGAACTTCATACTTTAATAAATTAACAATCCAACTTTGAAGCACTCTGCGCTTTAACCCCAAACTTCATTAAACTCTTCTTTTTATCCAATATTTTGGGTAATGAGCTCGATCAACCAATAAATAAAATAGAAGAAAAATAAATATCAGATAACAAATATAAATAACTAACAAGTGTAATTTGGAGAGCCAAAATATTAATATTTCGGCACTTATCACCAAGTGTTGATCTGATGCCAATAGTTGGGGTTGACACTTGCGGTCCCTTCCTCGATCGATTGGACTATATATAGCCTTGATTGTTTACGATCCTCGTGGGAAACAACATTTTACCCTCCCGACTCAACAATATGATGCGACACAAGATGTGTTTTTAAACTAGACTAGAACAAGTACTCGTTTGAGGGTGAAGGAACTACTTTACATGATTGGCCCGCCTTGTTTATACAACGCAAACTGGCTTGAAGCCAAGTGTTAGATGTCCCTGCACTAAGTGCATAAAACCATGCTCAGCGCAGATGATCTCTGGCACAATGAAAATAAATTGTTTTAACAACGTCGTTTGCCAAAGCCGATAAAAATAAAAAATAAAAAAATAAATGGTTTGCCATAGACTCGAGGTGGAGAGCCAAGCAATGACTAGGCATGTAGTGCATCAACAAATGATGGCAGATGCCGAAAGGAACGGGTCTGGCGTTAGGGATCGAGTGGTTAAAGCTATGGTTAAAGCTATTCGAAGAGATCCACAATACGAAACCGATTTCGGTGCGTCTGACTACCCGATTAGGAATGGAATCTGTTATATATGGTACCTTTTTTGTGTATTTCGAAATGTCTTTAATGAAGCATTATCGTTTGCCTCACATTAAAAAAAAAAAAAAATGCAAACTCAATCGTATATAATTTAGTAAAGTCCTCACACAATAAATAATATGAATTAACATATTTGAATATGGACAAAGAAAACGCATGTGGACCCTCAAAGTTAATGCTTGTATTTGGGACTGTTCTAATGCTTAGTTAGCTGGCCACTCTGTTATGACTGTTCTGTTATGATGCTGAGAAAGCTTGTACTTGGTGCTGTTCTGTTATGGCCAGCTGCTCCCTGTTATGCTCCATGCTATGGCAGCAAATACTGCTTCTGTTATGCTGTCTTCTGTTCTGCTATGGCTTTCAAGTCCAGTTGGTGACTTAAGCTTCAAAGTGGGTACAAGCTTCAAGTTCAGTTGGTGACTTATGCTCTGGATCCTCGTTCAAGTTTCATGGATTGCACTATTTGTAATCTTTTGCCATCTATTTTGTTTCCCTCTAATAGATGGATAGGAAACAGATGTTTCGTTTTATTCTAGTCCTATGTAGCCGATTGGCATAGGCTTTCTCTGTATCTAGGTTACGTTTTTTTTTCCTTTTCTTTTTTCCTTTTTTCCTCCTGGGGTATGCCCCTTGTAGGCTGTATATCCGGTTAGTCTTTTTTTATGTTCAAGCTGATTTACCCAAAAAAAAAAAAAATGCATGTGGGCATTTGAATATGTGTGGCATATATGTCGCACAAACTTATCTAAATGCAGTACCATTCAACTTTGTTTTTTCTTCTAATCCATGAAAGCAACACTTTGTAAACTTAGGGCGTGTTTGATTGCAGATTTCATTTTGGAGGAATTCGTAATGAGGTGGGATTAGGATTGGGAATGAGGTGGGATTATTAATGCGGGGATGAATCATTTATTCATGTTTGTTTTACACAGGATTCGATTGTATGATTGTAAATAGCATGTTTGTTTTGGCTAGGATTGGGATTGGGATTGAGGTGAATTTTTCAGGGTAAAGATGTCTGGCCATCTCCAATCCCATGGGGATAGGATTAGCAATAACACCACGCCCCATGGCTAATCCCATCAATTTGGGGGATTGAGAATCCTATGGGATTCCTAATCCAAGCCTTGAAAAACAAACCAAACAAGTTTTTTGGAGACTAGACCACCTTAGTAATCCTATCCCATGTCCCAATACTGCTATCAAACACGCCCTTTTTTTTTTTTTTTGTCAACACGATAACTGGTGATATTATTACTTCAAAACCAATACATCAATAGGAAACTTCATCCCTAGACAAGAGATCAAGAAGCCAAACGGAAGGGGACTCAGTCCAACGACTATACCCCAACCCAATTAAACCCTTACTAGCCAATAAATGCGCAACTGAATTACAGGATCTATGGCTATAAGAAAAAATACAAGAAGCAAATCATCTACTCAGAACCTTGATATCATCAATAATAATCTTCACTTCTTGGTTCACCACTACCAGATCGTTAATCATATTGATAACAGCTTGTGAATCACCTTCTATAATCACATTTCTCAATCCCAACTTTTGACCCAATTGGATCCCCATTCGAAAAGCTAATGCCTCTGCAGCCATGGGGCTTGAACACCAATCCAATCTTCCACTTGCAGCAGCTCTAAAAGCACCCACCTCAGTCCTTATAATTACCCCAAAAGCACCCAGCCCAGAACCCTTTTTCCATGCTCCATCCACATTAATTTTGAAAAATCCTCCACACGGCTTCTGCCATCCACCCCTAGCTTTGCCAACTCGCATGCCCGTAGCAACAGAGGAGCTATTTGCACATTGAAATTCACTCAGGCAACCCACCGCTCTACTAATCACCACTTTGGGAAGGATAACTTTACCATTGAAGAGCGCTCCATTCCGACCTTTCCAAACAAGCCACAAAATCACAGCAGCCAATGCAAAGCAATCATCTCTATTAACTCCCAACCGCCAACGAGTTCCCAAATCATCCCAAAACGCAATAAAAGAACTGAACTGGTTATTTCCATAATCCAAGAGTAGAGGAGATCGAGACCAAACCTGCTGTGCAAACGGACATGAAACAAATAAATGGATAATTGTCTCTCCCTCCATTCCACACACAGGGCAACTCGCCTCCATCGTTACCTTCTTCCGCATCAGTTCCCACCCAGTGGGTAAAATTTCATGAAAACACTTCCACAAGAAAAAAGGAATTTTTCTAGGGATTTTTAGCTTCCACATATGCCGCCAACGCTTCTCATTATCTTCCTCATAACTGGTGCTTCCACCCCCACTGTGCCTCAACTCTTGAGTGCGAAGATCCGTAGCTACTATATACCAAGATCTGATATTATAATTTCCCGAATTCGAAAAGTGCCAAACTCGCGAATCCGGAGCCTCTGTACAGGATAACGGAATGCCCAAGATTCGCTTAGCCTGTTCTTCTTCAAAAAGCCGATTGATCACATCAGTCCTCCAAATATGGGAATCTGGATCAATGAGTTGACTCACCATCACAAAGCTACTATCCTCCACCACTCTTCTCGGTTTGAAATCCCATGCAGTAGGGACCCACGAATCAGCATCAATACGCACTGAGGACCCGTTCCCAATAGACCACCTCATGCCCGCTTCCAAAACCCTTCTCCCTTCCCAAATGTTTCTCCATACCCACGACGGATTGCTACCCAATCTGGCTTCCATAAAATCGCAATCCTTGAAATATTTGCTCTTCATAACTCTCACCATTAGACATTTGGGTGACACCATGAGACGCCAGCCTTGCTTAGCTAACAGGGCGAGGTTATAAACAGTGAGACTATGGAAGCTCAACCCACCTTTAAACTTCTCCTTACAAAGCCTACTCCACTTCAATCAAACACGCCCTTAGCTCCTTGAAATTGTAATGGATTTGTTTCACAGGCTCATTTAGCTTTAAGGGCAAAATATAAGGACGTTTACGTACTTTTTCCAAGAATAAGTGTGTATATATAGTAGCAATCCTTGTCAGTGACGGAGCCCAAATCAAAGTCAAATGGGGAATTACTGTGAAAGAAACTTTGGTATGACGATTTTTCAAGATTAAATCCTATCATTTGAGTTTTTATAAAATAAAGAATTGATCTCGAGTATAGTTGCTATTAATTGTATCATTCAAGTGATCGAATAAGATCGCTTCGATCCGATTGGATTGCTAATTCAATGGAGTATAGATATATTCTCAAGTTTAACTCCTTAATTGCTACTCCCTCCGTTCCCAAATAAGTATCCGGCGCGCAAACCTAGGCCTTTAAAAAATGCATTTGCTTTGTTAAAAAAATTATTTTTTTTTACAAATTAATAGATGGCAATGGGTTCTATTAGATTGTGGAAAAAAATTACTTTTAACAAAAAACATGCATTTTTTGTAAGGCCTAGTTTTGCGCGCCGAATACTTATTTAAGGACAGAGGGAGTACATGCCAGCAGGTATTGGCGTTGACAAGAAGTCAACCGAGACCAAATTCCCCAAAAGGAATACCATACCCAACCCAACAAAGCAAAACGTACAACAGTACTCCCAAGAGATACCTAAAAAGAAAAAACATCGCGTTGGGAAAGCTTGAACTTTTATGCTTTCATCATTATTCATCTTCGACTTCCATAATCGTGATTTTATGAACACTTCCTCCTCATCACCCGTATAATGAGGACAAGTGATCTTGTTTCTTGACTAAATAGCCTGAAACTCATTTAAGTAAATCCTGTTAGTGCCTTTAGAAGAAATGGGTAAAACAGAAGCTGCAATTGCAAATTTGCAATCTAAACAAAACACAATTCTGCTTCTTTCTTTCGCCTCTCTTCTTGAACTTAGGAATGCCTAACATTTGTTCAATCGACTTCTGCTTTTGTTTTTCTTTCTGTGAATTTTTAAGGCTCAGTTTAGATGGTCGTAATCTTTTGTAGGAATATGAATTTGATTATCAAGAATCAAATTTCTAGTAATTCGATACCCGGAGTAATTCTATTCCGACGTTATGGATTAATTAAGCAATCTTTTCTAGGAATCATTTATTTTGGAAATATGAAAGTCAAATGTTTCCTTTTTATATTGATCAAGTTAGGACATGGGGGGTGGGAGGGATCGGATTCCTCCTATATTCAGGGATGTGGATTTCTCCTGGATTGGGAGATCAGTAATCTCATTCTCATTCTTCACAAACATAGGAATGTTAGAATTCCAGAATCACATTCCCATTCTCTCATAAGATATCTGCCATCCAAACATAGCCTAACCTCTTTAGCTAGATTGAGGTTTAAGGTCAACAATTTAACTGAATGCCTCCGTAATTGACCCCATGAACCACTGTGCCATCTTCTAAGATGGGAATTGAATCCTCTGCACCAATTTCTCTATCTTCCAAAGCTAGGCCGAAATGCTAACGCTGACTTGTGACCATCTGCAAATTAAAAACGAAGTCCAATCGAATCAGCTGCTGTTAGTTGGTCAATTTGCAGGACGGAAAATGGGATTTTGTGCATGTTTGGTAGATCTTACCAAACAGGAGTTTTTCTTGTCAAAACAAATACTAGAATTGGTTGCCAAATGAAAGGTAATGATTATTGCAGGTACAGTTGTATTTCAACGTGAAAACATCCAATGAAAAGGTTTTGAGTTAAGACTCCCAACCTTAACTTGGTTTGTTGAAGTCCCACAGCCACATGCAGGACAGTGTTACTATTTGAATTTGGGATTATGAAATTAATGGAATGTTAGGTTTTTTCCTATTAGTGTGGCCCACTAGCCTCCACGTTTTGTGCATGTGGGACTCCACTATCCGATAAGCCAATTAAGTGATATGGTTCATTACGATAACTAATTAGAATTATAGATGAAGGAAAACTCTTGATAATAAAAGAGACCTTGATGGACTAGGTGTCTTTTAATAATTATCTCTAAGGCCCTCTTCTCTCCTCTATATAAGGTAGAACACCCACCCCTTATTCCTACAGTTTTTCCATCAATTACAGTTACTGGGGTATTCTATCAAAGTAGAGACAGAGAGAAGAAGGTGAGCCAAGAATTAAGGAGTTTCTAATTAAGGGGTTTGTTCCTTCTAATCTCAATGGCCAACAAAGGTATGTTATTTATCGTTCTTGAGATGTGTTGAATTCAAGATCCTGTTATATCTGTTTTCCGCATAATAGTTTTTATACAGATATAGATTTACAGTTGGTATCAGAGCCTGGTTTTCTGAATCAATACATCTTGGAATTAATAAAGTAGAACGTACTGCCATGTTAATTAATTTTATTGATTAATTAATGACACAAATCGTTGGATGTTACTGGCTTATATTTATGTTTACATATTGCATGTTTCATAGTCAGTGTCTAACATATGACTGAGTTGATCTCGATATTTACGTTAAACCCAGTAATTGATCATTATTAAATTGATAGAAGATCTGGGTCGCTATTTCGTTTGGATGGAAAACAAATAGTTTTTTGTCCCATTTATGCCGTTATTGATTCACGGGTTAATATAATAAGCATAATCAATTTTGTTGGTTGCTAATGTTTCGGTAAAAAAAAAATCGGTAATTTGCATTAGCATACTAGTTTTCCAAGTTTACAACTAAATGTTAGCTTCTGTAACTTTTGGAAAAACCTACTACCGTGGGTTAATATTGGTAGATGGACTAGTATGTCGGTTTTAGCCCATAAATTTGTAGTTCACGTTCTGTCCGTGCTACTAGTTACATGATGATTGAGTAAACCAATTTATGTTAAAATTTATTGGATCTTTGCCGATTAAATTACCGTTTTTTGATCATGATTATAGGACTGAAAAATCACATACATGTATGCATCTTTTATGCATTCGTGATTTTATTTTATGTGGTCAGTAACAGAGGTAAATATCATGATCACATGCTTACAAAGGATTAATCTATTTTTTGCATTGTCAGATTATGTTTTCTGCAATAATGTATGATTATTTTGAAGCACTTAATCGGGAAAGTTTTTCTATTACTGTGTTACAAAATATGTAAGAGTTATGGTTATATTGAATGTCATTGAATGGATAATCAATCACATAAAAGAGTACTTAGTTGTATATTTTATTTTTCGGTAGTAGTGATTGAATAAAAGAATGACACTAGCATAACTCGAATAAAAGAATAGAGTATATCATTGGTTAGTTTAATACTCATAGGAATTACTAATTTGGAAGTCACCAAAGTGACCTAGGTTAGTGAAACTTATGAATATTAAACTACATCAATGTTTTGTTAAAAGGGTAACAATTAAGTCAATGATATTCTTGATTGCAGTCATAATTATAAGAATGGGACTAAGCCCAAAGGAGAGTCACATTTAAATAATTATGAACTGGATAGGGTGAATAATTTGTGCAACTTAGCGGGTTAGGATTGGATATCCAAAGATAACATGACTAACTTGATAAGTTGTATAAATTATTTAGACCTACTAAGGTGATTATGATGCACCTAATTAATGAGTGAACAATAGGTAT